>ML677364.1:3042068-3248489 GCA_007922305.1 Dermatemys mawii | reverse complement strand
CACAACATTCATCTGATGAAGTGGGTCTTAGCCCACGAACGCTCATGATCCCTAAGATCTGTTAGTCTATAAGGTGCTACAAGACTGTCACTTTTGCAGATCCAGACTAACACGGCTACCCCTCTGATACTTGAGCATGGGAGTAATTCCATTGAGGTCAGTGGAAATACTAACAAGCTTACAGTTAAAATGTGCTCATGTGCTTATTGGATCAGGGTCAAAGTGCTCAGAGCTTTGCAGGATCAAACTTTGAGTCTGTTTTGGAGGTGTGGTTTTTGTTTTTCTAGTGTCCAGGCTTTCCTAGCTCTGTTTAGAATTCTTCAGTGAAGAAACTCAATGTATTTTTTTCTGATTCTCTTCAATAAAAAAACAAAGTATAGCTTGTTTTTATGACCAGATCCCCAAAATTAATACAAATATTTCTCTGTGGAAACAAACATATAATAAAGCACCAAAATATTTACTTATTTAAGCAAACTAGTTGGCAGAATATATCTAAGATGCTTTAAAGTGTTATATATAGCTGAACCAAAGATCTGATATATAAACCTTGATAATAAACTTAGCATAAATACATTGATAGATTTGTTACAGTTAAATCAGCAACAATAATAATTTCAAGTAAAAAGGTTAAGACACAGGATTCTAAAATTTCCTAATGTAAGTTCAAAAGAAGTCTTCAACTCTCAACTCCTAAAGAGCAGCCTGTAAGGAAGTTAAAATGTTGGTTATGGTCAGGAAAATGACTACTGGGATAGCGATTAAAAAGTCAGCATGTTGCCAGACCATGGAATCTGAAACATGAAAATGGATCGGGTTCTTCTGATACTCTTGAACACATTGAGTATTAACTTTATTCCTCCAGAAGTCCCATTGAATTAATGGGGCTGCTTGCAGAATAAAGTACTATTAATATGAGTAAGGCTATCAGAATCTCATCTAAAGTAAGAAAACATTCTGTACCTCTGATATCACGGCATGGTAATTATTGGTAAATGTTGACTGTATAACAATAATTGCTGTAGGTACAATTTTTATCTTCTCAAAAGATCTCTTCTTGGTATTTTTCCTAAATTAGACCTGCTTACATTACTAACAGATATAAGTTATTACCA
This sequence comes from Dermatemys mawii, assembly GCA_007922305.1. Classification (NCBI taxonomy): domain Eukaryota; kingdom Metazoa; phylum Chordata; order Testudines; family Dermatemydidae; genus Dermatemys; species Dermatemys mawii. The sequence continues at coordinate 3,247,374 of ML677364.1, read as the reverse complement.
CTATAATCCTGTTATCACTACAGGGCCAATACAGCCATACAAGAGTGAGCAGAATTCTTTTCTGGCTTGCTGTTCAGTATGAAAGTCATGACATGGGTCTAATGCTTTGAGTGAGGACTAAGCATCAGGAATGGTGTTTACATACATTTATTAATAGTCATTTTTAAAAAAAATAAAGTCAGAGGAAAACAATATGTATATATTGGACCAGACTTTCTGCCCAGTTAACTTTAATGTCAACAGAGTTGCCAAATACGTTCCAGTTACAGAATCCTTATGACTACTGATGTCGTGCAAGCCAAAAAGATCCCACTTAGACATTCAGCTCCCAGTCTGACTTTTGAAGGTAAAGCGAGAACATTTTTTAAAAAATTTATTTGTAAATGAAATAAGTTTGATGCTGAAGTTATTGGTCCTATCACGCCATTCATTTTTAAGCAGAGGTCTCCATTTACCCAACTGGGGAGCTCTGTTTAAAATTGGATCTACCTGTCTTATCTCTGTCCACCTGTTCAGGTAATTATGGCACAGTATGGCTCACTGAGAGGCAATATAAATGCATTCCTCCAATTTGACCCCTTCAAGAGTGCGCTTAAGTTCAGCAATATCAAGAAGAGATATTGCAGGAAATCCAATCCTTCCTATCTACAAATAACCTTGAGCCTGTGATGCTAATAGCCCATTAACATTTATAACCAGAGAACAATTTGAAGGAGAGGAATGACCTCTTCTCCACTGTTCTGCATACAAGTTGCAGGTAAGCAGAATTAAATATTGGATGAAGGTGAGCTCAAAGACCATTTGCACATTTTGTACTCTTTAAATAGTCTAAGCAGATCTTAAAAAAGAGTCCTTGTGGCTCCTTAAAGACTAACAAATTTATTTGGCCATAAATTTTTGTGGGCTAGAACCTATTTCTTCCCAGTCTCCTGCCCTCATCTGAATGCGGTATTTCCCTAAGGATACCTCCAGCGTTACCCTTAACCCAGCTCCTGCTCTTATGCACCGATCTGTAGCTCAAGTTAAATGGAACTCAGAGCTGTGAGTTAAAGCTCAAGTGCTGCTGACACTGAAGTTAACAACACAGTGCAGCTGCAGTTACAGAGTTAGCACAACTCAGTGAGTGCTAATCCCATCGCTCTGTGTGGTATTGACCAGCAGCGTGGCTGCTCTCAGTGACAGCCAGAGTGGCTCAAATGCAGTAAATTGAGCTGCAGTGAAAACAAAGCCCTGAGAGATGATATCCAAGGCTACTTATATATTTTCAACTCTGGCAGCCTGCTATCATTGTTATTAGAACTAGTTGAATTATTGGTTGCAAATAAACCTTCTTTCCATTTATGGTTAGTTCATAAATTGATCCTAATGTCTACAAACATTTGTTATTGCTAAATATATGCCCAATAGTTGGTGCAAACAAATTTCAACCATGTTTTTTTTCCAGGAAATATTTGACTATTGGCTGTTCATTATTCATGATATGTGATTAGTCTCTTCTATCTCCTCGTGTTGTCCCAACTTTCTTACTGAACAACTTGAAACAGGAGAATAATGGACAAAGAATAGCAAATAATGAATAAACCACCCATACAACGTTGTAAAAACAACCTCACATGGTTCCAGATGAATGTGAACACATCTTCTGTAAAAGACCACACCTGCTTGTGGAACAGGGCGCCTAAGGTTACATTCCATTATAACTACTGGAAGAGGAAATGGCTTAAAAGATTCATATAGTTATTATTTCTAAATGAAAGTACATGAATGCTTTATAACACATCAGTACCAACACTCTGCATCTCCTTCATTAGAATATGCATGGTCAGTTTGGGCGTTCCCAGTTTCACCGCAGTGTCTTGCTCATGCTGTTTACATAATGACAATTTCATAATTCCACAGAAATTATTGTGTGCAGGGATTACCATCAGCTTCTTACTGTTCTGTTTTTCCTGAGGACCTGCAGATAATGTGAAATCTGTGGTTAAATAATTAACTATAAATATGAAATGAGATCAGTGCAAGGCTCATAGTTGACATAACAACCACACAAAACGTTTTAAATCGTTGAACACAGATGAATTCTGTATGGGGAACTGCATCTAGTGGGAAACAGACCCATGTAAAGTGCCCTTGAAATAAACACTAAGTGCAAACTAAATGTAAATGCTTTCAGAATCCACTATTTATTTTTTTAGCAAGTATGAATGGGTTTACCAATCCTTGCCTTGTAAAGATCAGAAATAATTATTGCAACTGTGAGCTTTTGTTTAAAGAGACATTATACGAGAACATTGACATCAGATGTACCTATTTAATAGAGTGTTACGATATTACAGAGAGCATCATTACACCCATGACATGGTTTCTAGTGATTTTATTGAATGGAGTGAAATCTCTGATTACACATATTTAAAAGACCAGGCAGGCATGTCTATCAAATGTTAATATTAAAAAAAACTGGACTGCTGTGCTGATTTCTTTGTTGCTTTTGCACACTGGGTAGGCAGACTCGTACTAGGAGGGCTTGAGCTAACATGGTAAAAATAACCATGTGGATGTTGCAGCTTGGGCAGCCAATCAGACTCACAAGCCCACCAGACCCCCTGGGTCTGAGCTTGGGTGGCCATCCCTAGTCTCCACAAGAACTGCAACATCCACGCTGCTATTTTTAACATGCTTGCTTGGGCCCCGCTAGCAAATCTATCTATCTGGGCTGGGATGCTCCCTTCTAGCTGCAGTGCGGACATACATTTGGTACCTATTTGTCCTCTGCTTATTCTGCTGGGTACGTAATTGGTGTTAATATCTCCAGAACATCAACTTTGCATATTTTTGAACCACCCTCCTAAAATTGGAATTTATTTTCAGAATCATTTTTAAAACACAAATTTAATTAATCACTTTGAAATTCATTTAAAATCTTACGTCTATTCTTTTCTATGGTAATTCCGTCAGATTATTTTCAACATTAATCAATCATAGAGTAAAAAAGACAGCACAATGTTTGTCTATTAACTGAAATGACATTATGAAAAATCCATAGTTACTCTATTGTTCAGTAAAATCAGCATCTTTTAATGGTATTACCAAGTCTTTTCCCTGGCAAGAAAATGGCAATTTGTACATAGCTCCATTTGTTCTACATAATACATATGCCATTAATGTGCTAGTGACTAAATATTTACTTACTACATCCTTCCCCTATATTACTAGTTCAATCTAGTATTTACACAGTCATATGATTTGAAACTGTTGCATAGTGGGATTATCAATGATTAACTAAATTACTTTGGGCTAGGTTGCGTCCTCACAAAAATCCCATTGAGGGTTGGAAAACTGATAAATGTTTGCAAAAAGGCTAATGCTTTTTAGCGAGTGTGTATAGAACAATTATTCCCCTTAACTCAACAGAATCCTTCCTCTGACCAGCAAAAGTCTATTTCTGTTGCTCTGCAGTTTTGGCAGGGCATTAGAGTTAGTCAAAAACAGGTTTTTTCCCCCCACTGAAAATATTGAGACTATTTTTTTAAAAAATCATTTTCATTAAAATTGTCAGTGAAATTTTTTTGATTCTTGGTCAAAAAGCCTGAAATCCAAAAATTTTCAGCCAAAACAACTGAAAACTGAAAATATTTCAGTTTTTGGCCAACTTTTTTCATGATTTCAGTTTTCCAACAAAAATTAGAAAAATCTCCAGGAAAGCAGACACTATCTGCCAAAATGTATTTAGTCAAACACCCAATTTTCTGTCCCCCTCTCCAAAAGAAAAAGTTTCACAAGGAAGTTTTTGATCAGCCTTCGAGGGCATGAATTAGTGGCTAAAGGAGATGATGCCTAGGGGTGAAAGTGAGGCAGAAGAGACCAGTATGGCGTACCAGTAAAAAGTAGCCACCGGTACTGGCCCGTACAGCTGATTTTAATGCACTGCCATAGCGGAGCTTCAAGGACTCTGCTAAAAGCGCTGCCACGGCAGCGCTTTAACATTGTTGCCCCTTTGTCCTCAGCGGGCCACCAACAGAGGGAGGCAAAAGGAGCAGCTGCCCTGGGACCAACGATTTAAAAGGGCCTGGGGCTCCAGCCGCTGCTGCTGCCACCATGGCAGTGGCTAGAGCCCTGGGCCCTTTAAATCACCACTGGAGCCTGAGGCGGTGAGGACAGACAGCAGGGATGGGCTGTCTGGGGGATGCCACCCCTATCACCAGAACTGGCTCTGTACAGGTAAGAGTTCAATTTTACTTTCACTCCCGATGACACCTGTCTTTGGCATCATTCCCCTCTGTCATGCAGAGATTTCCCTGTGTAATGCTGACCCTGACTGTATTACCTGTAAGCTTATGTGAGTTCCTGAGCTTCTTGGAGAGATAAATTAGGGGCCAGGGCAGAAGTGGAAGCAATAGAAGCACATTTCTAGAAGGAGCCATTTTGCCATGAGCGATGTACAGACCCAAAAAATTGTTACTGGGCCTCTGTACAAAGGCCTCTGTGCCCCAGGCCTGGACAGATGTATTGAGATGTACTGCTCCATAGGCAAATCCTCTCCTATCCCTGATGGAGTGACACCTGCCAGACATTGGCAGCATCTCTGGGCCTGTGTGCAGGTTTTCCTGCAGTAGGCACAACCAGGTCCTTTTAAGCTTTATACTGCACTGAATCTTTTACTAAAAAATGTCTAAAATTCCATTTTAAGGTTTCTTTGAGCGAAACTATACAACAGCGGTATGCCTTATGTGGCTTTGTGTATGAAACTATAATTCTGTAAAAGAAGACAACCATTGCTATTTAAAAGAACATATCTGAAGATAAGTGATAAGTGATCCGTTTTATCCAAATAGAGGTCCAAATCCTGCATTCCTCAGTTCTGAGGAAAGCAAAATGCCATAGACTTCAGTGATATTTTGCCTGATTAAATACCAAATATTCACATTGGGATTTGGCCCTAGCTGTGCTTGTGACAGTGAACACAAGAGTAAAGATTCAATGATGTGCTGTATACAGATCAATTAAACCAAATGCTTGAGTGACTTCCTGAAAGGAGACTTTAGCATTTAAAAAAACCGACCTCCACTGCTCCGCCTATCAACAAAAGTTTTAGAAGTTAGTCTAGAAGGTGTGGCCGAAATGAGAACAGAAAAATATCTATGTACTTGCAGTGTACACACCCAAAACCTCCTTTTATCTCATTCTTAAGGAGATCCATCATCACTTACCTTCTGTACAGCAGCTCCCATGCCTAGGCTGGGCATGTAGAGAGCAAAGGCAAAGGTGGGGCTGTACAGTTGAATTTAGCACAATACTGCTTGTGAGTTATTCGCATTCTGCTGTCACATTATCCAGTACAGACAGACACAAAAAAGACAGAAGTTAAAACAAAACTAAAGTAATTATTTTAGAGATATAATTAGTAAATAGGAAAGGCTCGAATCACCCAACAACTCTACACAGTATTGCCATGACTGACTCACAATAACAGATTTAAGAGATGAAAAAAGACATGCTATGTAATCCAGTCGATCCCCACTGCCAATGCAGGATTATTTCCTACAATATATTCTCCAATGGTCTGTACAGTCATGTGTACCTTTTATTTATATCAGCACATGGACATTTATCTTTACTCTCTAAGTGAATCACATTTATTTTGTGTTTCAGTAGCCCATAATGATTCCAGCTGGATTAGGGCATGTTTTGCTAAGCACTGTACAAACACACAGGAAAAAAGTCTTTATTCTAAAGAGGTTACAAACGAGAGCCTCGATTCTGAAAACACTTAAATACATGCTTAACTTTATGCACGTGAGGAATGTCACTGAATGCAGTAGCAATGCTCTTGTGAATAAGACTATTCTTGTGTCTAAGTGTTTAAGCCATTTTGGTATTGGTCTTTGCTAGCTTGTCAGCATCTTTTTCTTTAAATGCACGCCCATTTTGAGATGTAGACACATAAGAACCTTCTGAAAGTCCATGAGTGATATCCTAGCCTTCTATATAGGATGAAATTCATCCCTGTTCAGTGGGCCAGTGCCAGATTTGTGCACTCCTTATGATCTACTTATGCTACTCCTGGGGGGATTCTGTGTCACTGTGCATGCACAGAATTTATGTCCCGCACAGATTTCTTTGTTTCCATGTAGAAAAATGACTTTCTGATGGGGAAGCAAAGGGAAGCCACAAGAGCAACCATGAGATCCTCCCCAGCAGTATGTTTCAGAGCCCCCCACACCAGGACCCCCCACCCTCGCTGAACTCTATCCCTCCCACACCCAGACCTCCCCTCCCCCACTAAGCCCCGATTACCTTCACCTGGACCCCCTTGAAGAGTCCCATTACCATTGAACTCAGAACCCCCCAAGAAGCCCCTTTGCATCTAGATCCCCTCTGCACTCTGATCACCCAATAAGCCGCCTGCACCCAGATTGACCCACACAGAATCTCTCAACCTGTACCTGGATCCCCCTATACTAAGCCCCTGCACACTTGTAACCTGCCTTGCAGAGCCTGCCTGCCACACCTGGTGCACCTGGCATGAAGTGGCAGGGCACTTGGGTGTTTCTGAGGCAGGCCCAGTTCTTGCACTGTGTCAGCATAGGGTGCAGTCTCACCATTGAGTCTGCGTCCTGGGGGGTGGAGGGGAACTGCACAGTGATCTCCCACCTAGGTGCAGCCAGTGGCATGTGCTCTCCAATGCCCTGCCAGAGTCTCCACATTTATTTGACAATAACATTGGCAGAAATTTGCAGAATTTTAAGATATTGTGCCCACAATTTGATCTTTTTGGCACAGAATTCCCTCAGGAGTATTATACCCCCATTTGAGTGGTACAGAGGTCCTTGTGCTGGCATTTTGTACCTAGGTCAATTTCACCCACAGTGCAAAGGGCACTCGCAGTTTCAAACTCGCAAAAAGTAGAACTCTCTATTTCATAATTTTTTTTGTCATACTCACCATCGAATTATAAATGTAGCAAGAATGTCTGATCGTACACGATGCATTCCTGGAGAATTATTGAGGTTCTTGGATGGCAAAGCCATGCAATCTGCAGTGCTTTTCTCTCTGGATGCTAGAGGCATGGAAGAATTATGCAGGAAGGTAAAGCTTTTGTTTAATGTCAGAAGAAAAACCTGTTCCCTGCCTACGCATATTTTATTGTGTATTACCAGACTGCTTCAGTGTTTTTGGAGAGCTAGTAACCAAAATAATTTGTCTTTGTGAGGACTTGTAGTGGGGCAGCTGCCCCACTTCTGCAAAAAAGGGCTTAAAACAGTGCCATAGAGGGCTGTGACAAGGGAAAGGCAGCCCAGCAGAGGGCTGCAACAGAAGGCAGCTGAAGACAGAGCAGCCACAGCTGTGGCTGGGTCAATTAGAGCCCAGCTGGCCCTGATAAAAAGGGCCTAAAGTTTGGCACAGATAGTGTCTCCTGTGTCTGTAGAGGTAGACAGGCCTGGCTGCTGGGGAGAGTGACAAGGTACCTAGCGTGGAGCATGGCTGGGGCAAGGCAAGAGGAGCTGGGAGAGCTCCGGCCTGCAGGGTCTAGGGGCTGGCCCAACAAAGGGTGCTGGGTTTGCAGGGGGCAGCCCATGGCTCTAGAGGCAGAAGCATCAGGCCAACCCTCCTTGCTAATGATGAGTGGCAATGATACTGCAGTCTGCCCCAGTGAACGGAGGTAAGTGTTGACTAGCAGTTGCCTAGAGGCAAGGTGGGGATAGAGGGTTGGGGGCTCCCCAGAGAGGGGAGACCCAGAGCTAGACTGTGGGGTTACTGCAGGGGTGCAGCACCCCAGGGAAAAGGGCACCAGGGGTCCAGAGAGGGACATGGGGCCAGCAGCAAGTGGGACGTCAGCCTGTAGTGGGTGCTCTGGAGCTGAAAGACAAGCTAATTCCCAAATGACCAGCAGGAGGTGCCGCAGGCTGAGTTGCCACTTTGCTATAGGACCCATTTCTGATACTTGTATGTGAATCTGTGTTGTATTGTTATTTGATTTACATTAGGGCTGTAGATTAATCACAGTTAATTTGTGCGATTAACTCAAAAAATGAACTGTAATTTAAAAAATTAATAGTAATTAATCATGCTTTTAATCACTTGACAGCCCTAGTTCAGGGGTCTCCAAACTTTGAGACGAGGGCCATATTAGATTTTTGAAGGGGCTTCGTGGGCTGAAGTGACTGGAAAAAATTCAATATAGGTAAAATCCCCCCCTCCTTTGCTCCTCTGGCTACTGCCTTGCGGGCACTCATTCCTCTGCACATGGGGCCGCCAGCAGCAGTTTGTGGGTGGGGAGGAGCAGCAGTGGCTACTCCACATGCCCATTCGACTGGAGGGCCGGACAAAGCAAAGCTGCTGGCCGGATCTGGCCCCAGGGCTGTAGTTTGAAGACCCATGCCCTAGTTTACAGTTACATGTGAATGAGAGGTGTAAAACTTAGACATGTATATCAGCCATTACAACATAAAGAGCATATGCTTGACCTTTATTAAATGAGAACAAAATTATTTTACAGCAACACTTTACTGCCGTAAGCTTTTGTTGCATACTATGGGAGGAGGAGGAACCTGACTCTTTTTTGTCCCTCTTGCGGCAGTGATTTGCAGAGTAGAGTGCATTGATCATTAGTGGCTTTTAAGGTCCTTCCTCCTGGTCTGCAGTATGAACCTAACAATCATATAATGGCTATATTGTCACTTATGAAATAGGGCCACAGAATGCTGAGGATCACTGTCAATCAGTAGAATGTTGTTGTAGGTTATTTAGCCAAGGAAAACAATGGTTAGAACTCTGTGCAACATCTTCCCTGGCTCATCTGAAGAAAACAAAGAGGGATTTCAATTTCTCCTCCCTTTCTGGCAGTTCTGTTTCCATCAGTGCTCACTCATCTTTTCTGGATTTATTTTCTATTCATGAAGAGGAAAGGATCAGTAATGCCGAAAATGACTGCCTTGACCAGTTAGCCAATGAGAGTGACACAACTCCTTGGTCATAGAGGGCATCATCACCTTCTTTAGCAATCAGCATCTGTGGCTTTGGGTGTAATATCTGTGTTTCCACAATATGAATCAAAAGTCATTACTTTATTGGTAAGCTCCAGTTATGAAAACAGGATTTATCTTGATAGAAATAAGCCCTTTTGGTATTTCTAGTTAAATTGCTAAGAACAATAAGGATGTGTGGTTGTGTTAACAAGGATTGTCTGGGAAAAGATATAGAGTTTTTCAGTTTATCTAGCACAAACAGGAACATGTTTCAGTTAATGCTGATGATAGTCTAGAAGAGGTTGTAGGATAAGGAAGGGGCTGTTTAAACACCACACACTTCAGATGTAGAGTGAACTGTATGCAAAAACTACTGAACTGGAGGTGGGAGGAAAAGACAATAGGTAGCATCAATCTTTAGCCGAATGTACTCCGGTCCAATCGTATGGTACCACAAATTTCAGGTAATCCTAGCCCCATGATCAATGACGTAGCTGTACCTCTAATGCTAGGATTTGGTGGTCACAAGGTTACAATGTAATCTTTTTTGAGTGTATCATGATGTATACAAACCCCACACTGAAGAGCAAGGAATAGCTCTGGTCTTAGGCAGCCCTGCCCAGACACACTGCAAAGCCGACACAACCTGGAGGCAGGGCTTTACAAAGGAGTGCAGAGCAGTCTGGGGAGGGTAGGCCACAGATGGCTGCTGCATGGGGAAAGCACTGCCCAGAAGCTCATTATCTGGGACCTGACAGCACAGACTGTACAAACGTTCCAAGGAGAGGCCACTGACGGCATGTGCAGGCAGAGACTAGACTGGAGTGATTTACTCTGAGAAGCTAAAAGAGGCTGGGGTCAGAAGTGGTCCTACTGGCAGCTGCTTAGCACCCGAAGGTGCTGATTGGAGCTGCCCAGCCCTGGACTGGAGCCTGGTAGAGAGGGTGAGGTCAGGGCTCCTCTACCCACTCCACAAGGCCATTACAACAGGAAGAGCCTTCACCTATGTGAAGTCCAGCTGGAAAAGACTGTGACTGTTTGAGGGGCCCAGTCCCCTCCCCCAGGAGCCCCATGCTAAAAAGGAGGACTGGAAACCCTTGGTTCGGGGCACTGAAGGACAGGACTGTGTCTCAACAGGCAGATGACAGGTCAGCCCTCACCTGACAACTAGGCAGTTGTGCATCCTCTACAGAGCCGCGTACAATACCTATGCTAAGGTCGTGCAGAGCCTCTAGGGAAAGAGAACCACCTCCATTCATGGTAACACAAATACCATGCATTATACTATTTGAAAGTTGATCCTTAGACAAACAACTCTACATGAATTAATTAGAAAAGTACACAATCTCAGAATTCAGCCATCCCAAAGGATGTTATCAGATTCCCTATTACCAAAACATTCATTTTAATACAAATGAAAAGTATTGTTCTTCTGGGTGCTGAGATCAGCTTTGCAGTGTATTAATGTTCCACTGAACACCTGTGCTGGTTTTCTGTCTCATCACCAGTATAATTTTGGAGGAGCGCCACTGAAGCTGATGAAGTTACTCTGGATAACTTCATGTACATAGTGGTAAATAAGAACAAATTTTTTCAGAGATACTCCTTGATTTGAGTTTGCTCAATGCATCATTAGTTTCTGTTGGTGTTTGACTCTCCCCAGGCATAAATGTAGTGGTCTAGATTTTCCCTAGCCACTCCTTACCTAGGGGTGTAAGGCCCCATAACTACTTTCTTTGCATAGACAAGTGAAGGCCGATCATATGGGGGCTCTAGATACAAAGGGGCACTTAATGGTTGCTCACACAATATTCCCCCTATGCAAGTTGGCAGGGAGGAGTCGAAGTGGCCAGCCCAAGTTCACAGAGCGAGTATGTTGCACTCAAAAAGAGAGTAAAGTTATTTGCTCCCCTCTCCCAGAGCAAGGGGGCAGGCAGGGCAGGAACTGGGGCTCACGAGGTAGCAGGTCCAGTGGCAGCATGTGCTTCAAACATGTAACATTCTCCTTACGGGAACTACCACAAAGGTGGGTGTCTGGAGTTTTAATGGCAAGTATACAGTGTGGGTGGGGGTCGCACCTATGGAATAGTTGCACATTTTGGCAACCCTGCTGGAGGTAATGCCTACATTTAAAATTTGAACATGTAGGGACAAATCCTACCCCTTCTCTGGTCATGTGGAAATATTCCTGGCAGTGTAGTTTTCTTGCACAAGATGAGAGAAAGATTTCAGAGGACAAGACAAGGGCTTCTGCATCCTGTGCACAGTGGATAGGCCAACTCTGCAGAGAGCACAAGGGCTGTTTGGGGACAGGGCTGGTGGTGCCTAGGGAAGAGGCCAGGCCAGGGCTTTCACCAGTTCTCTGGTCGTATCTCTGCAGCCACAACCTCCATGAATGATGAAAAGGATATTCCATCTTCCAGGGAGGATTCCCTTGCTCCATCAGCAGAGATCCCAAATGTTCAGTCAAGTTACATGAGCTTTGTGCTCAGAGAGATTTGTGCCACAGTGCGAAACCTTTTCATGAGGCCTGCAATGTCCCTAAAATAATCTGTTATTTAATACCTTTCCTAATTTTTTTTTTAAATATAGAAGTTCAAATCAGTGTTTGTAATGCATTGTGAAAAGGTTGGAATGCCCATTTTCTTTATTATGTTTTTAAAAACTACATGCAAACTGTCCAGACACAATGCAGAATAGGTAACATTTACAAGGCGATTGGAAAAGCCTGATAAACACATTGTCAGAAATATACGATCCACCATTTGGTCAATAGCTAGTGCTACTTAGCGTTTGAGATAGCACCTTTAAATCAATAGCTTCTTTTTAATTTTTAATGTCCTTATACCATTAGCCCACTCCTGTGTCCCTTTTTATTGCTTCTCCAAGCTATTGGCAATGACCTTGACATTATTCTAGGTTTTTAGAATGGATCATGTTTCACTTGAATTAGCAAGCGGAGGAAGAGCTTTCAGTTTATTTAAAATCCTCCTACATTTTAAAATCCTCAGGTGAACTGTTATTGTTTAGGCAAAAGACAATTCTGTTGTACCCAGTACAAAACACAGCCTGGATTCGATGGCACTGGATAGTCCTGGTTTTAATGTATATAATAGGAGAGACAAAGCAATCTGACACATTGTGCAGTTACTTGAGTGTAAAGACTACATTGCAATAGGAAATAATTTCACTCTGTTATAAATTTTAGTTAGCCAGAGAAATCAACACCAGTCTTGGTTCCCTTTTTATGTTAGTTTGTTTGAAAAGGAATTCTGGACATTTGTCTTTATTTGGGATTTTATGTATTTTCTTTCCCCACGTTCCTTACAGTTTTACTAAAGTTTATGAAATGTGGATGTGAGTACTTTTGTCTTCAAAACATTCTATTTTCAATAATAGTCAGATAGTAAAGTTACTATGGTAATTAATTAGATCTCAGTGCATTTACTCATCTATAAATTACCACACTAAATAATATTTTCTATGGCAAAAGAAAACAAATACAGGAGCTCAATAATTAAATAATGTAGCTAATTGAAAAGAGCAGAGTTTCACAAATCAATTCATCCTGCAAGTTAAATGATCTTTAATTGAACTCTTCTTTTACATAGACCAGTCCCCAGAGATTGCTTTCTTGCTGGTAGTGTTTTAATTATCATTCCCTTATTAATATATCAGTGGCTTACAATATTTTACTGCTTTGTGTAATACTGCCTGTACATTGGACTGGTGTTTAGATTGCTGCCATAAAACCACATGGTGATTGCATTAAAACACTTGTTTACTTTTCAGTGAGTCACAGGAAATACTTTAATTGGATTGTTTGGTACAAACAAATGCATTGCACTTAAAGTAACAAAGCAACTAGGGCATGATCCAAAAGCCCTTTGAAGTAATTTGAGCTTTCCATTGATTTCACTGGCCTTTAGAACAGGCTTTTATATACATTTGTCTGATGTGAATGTTTTTTGTTATCAGGGTCCCCTCAGTCTTTTCTCAGGACTAAACATGCCCAATTTTTGTAACATTTCCTCATGGGTCAGGTTCTCTAAACCTTTAACCATTTGGTTGCTGTCCTCTGGACTCTCTTCAATTTGTCCATCTTTCTTAAAGTGTGGTGCGTAAAACTGGACACAGCTGTTCATAGCCTTCAAAGAGAAAGCAAAGCACAGGAGCTGGCCTCTTTAGGTAGTCTGGATTGCTGGGGACATCACAGTATAGGCAGGGAGCTGTTAGCCTGGAAAAATCCTGGTATGGAGGGACAGAGAAATGGGGCTCCGCCCAAGAGAATGATGGCTGAAGAGCCAAGAGCCTAGCATGTTCTCAAGGAACCACACAGGGGGAATGCAGGTGCAGTTGCCCTGAATTGTGGCATATGTGGTAGCAACATGTGTGGGGTCTATGACAGTGTGACTTCCCAGCAGTCACACAGCTCTTTCTAAGTAAGCACATTTATTCTTAAGGTGGCAGCATTACACAGAAAACACATTACAAACAATAAAGGAACATACATGCATTTTAAAAAGCTTACCAGAGATCACCCCCAGCTCCAGGGAGGGTTCTGGCAGGAGTCAGGCGTTCAAACCCCACCAAGGGGTATTTCTGTGGTTGCAAGTTCATAACAGCCTTAGCTCAGAACTAACACACTCATGAATAGTTGAGTCTTTCCTTTATATTGGCCTTTGATTTTGAGGGTCCGGGAGCAGGAAGTCAGCAGAGATTGGTCATCTCCTGGAGGCAGCTTCAAAAGGCTGGGAGGAGATGGGATGGATATAACTGGAAGTGTGGCATTTCCATTCACCTCCTGCTAGAGATTCACCATGCAGACCACTTGACTCTGTTTGTCCCAAAAGTCCATTCTTGTCTTGCGCTTTGTTCAGTACAGTCCTTTTGAAGTTCAAAACATTTCCTAAGGTTCCCATCACATCTCCCCATCTCGAGAGGTCACCGACAATCCCGGCCCACAATAATAAATAACCTTTGCATTTAGCACAATGGACTCCCCCAACAATACTTAAACTTTATTCAATAAGGTTTTTCAAGGCAATTGCAGAAAATTGCCATGTCTGTCAGACACACCCCACCAATTCCCAATCTCCCTGGCAAGTCACTCTGGACCAGGTACACAAGAAAAGCCCTGGGAATTTTTGGATTTCATTTCCTGTTTGATCAGTGTAAAGAGCTCGCCAGCATAGCTGACCGTGCCTGCCCAGGACTGCAAATACACTCCAGCCTGGAGCACCTAGGAGATACTGGATCTGATTGCTGTGAGGGGAGAAGAGTCTGTGCAGACAGAGCTTTGAACCAGCAAAAAAAACATAGACATCTATGCCAAAATCACACACAAAGGCTACACTAGGGACACACAGCAGTGCCGCGTGAAAATAAAGTTGTTCAGGCAAGAGTACCAGAAGACAAGGGAGGTGAATAGTCGCTCTGGTGCTGAGCCACAGGCATGCCGCTTCTATGAGCAGCTGCATGTGATTCTAGGCAGGGACCCCACCAGTATCCCAACACTCTCCATGTGTACCTCCTAGAGGCCCCAGGTGGTCTCAGGCAACATTGAGGAGGATGTTGTGAAGGAGGAGGAAGAGGAGGAGCATGCGCGGCAGGCAAGCAGAGGATCCATTCTCCCCAACAGCCAGGGCCTTTTCCTAACTCTGGAGCCAATTCCCACCCAGGACTTATTGTTGGGGACCGTGATGGTGGGGAAGGCACCTCTGGTGAGCGTACAAGTGTAATCACACTACAGGGGTTAAATGTGTAAGCTGTGTCAGGAATGAGATATATTCTGACATCTGGTGGCAAAATATGGGAATTGCAGTGAGTTATGGAAAATAACTTTGGGGCTGATCAATTTGCATAGACACACCCACTGCGCCTAGCCTGAGCTCACAGCAGCCCACATGGCCACTTCAGCTGATGTGGGAGCCCCAGTTTCTATGTTATTGGGGCAGGAAATATAAAGTGATGTTACCCTGATTATGTGAACGAAGGACTATGGGCATGTACTTGGCCCATGTTATGATGGAGGGACTCGCCATCATCTAGGTAGCACTCACTGGGCAAGGGCCAGGCGTTTCAGAACACTCTGAGATTGAAAGAGGCTGGGGACAAGTACTTATACCTTTTGGTTAGGGCTTTGTCTGAGGGCCCTACAGGCTTATTATACCCTGCCTCTCTCCACTGTGGAATGTCAGAGTTAAATTTTGTTCCCATTAAGAGCATGGGTTCAGACTGCTGAGCTGAAATCACTTTAGGTCCACTAGAGCACCTGCACTAAGGCTCCCCTGCTATATGCTGAAATCCCTTAAGAGCTAAAATCTGTTAAGAGCTAAAGAAATCACTGAGCGCTGTCTTAAGTCGGGGGGGGGGGGTCTGAAAATAGTGCAGAGTGGCTAGTGCAGCAGAGCAGTCCGTGTGTTGACTAGCGGAGCTGTTTGTGCTGCTGACGGAGTGACTGGCACCTCAGAGCTGTCCGTGTGTCGGCTAGCAGGATGGCTAGCGGAGTAGTTGGTGCTGCTGGCGGAGTGACTGGCGCAGCAGAGCAGTCCATGTGTCGACTAGCTGTTTGTGCTGCTGGCGGAGTGACTGGCACCACAGAGCTGTCCGTGTGTTGGCTAGCAGGACGGCTAGCGGAGTGACTGGCGCTGCAGAGCAGTTTGAGTATCGGCAAGCAGAGCAGCTAGCGGATCAACTGGCAGAGCAGTTCGTGAGATGGCCAGCAGAGCGGATTGCGGTGAGGGCTGCAGCGGAACCCCACAGAGAGGCGACGCAGTCGGGCTCGGACCACGTAAGGTGCCCCTTGCCCTACCCTCCATTTCCACCCAGGCTGGGAGGTAAGACTCTGCCGATTGACTTTTGAACTCTGCACTGACCAAGAACAGAGACTCTTGGGCTGTTGGACTTTTGGGACTATTGAGTGACTTTTTGGGGTTGTGGAACTCAAGAGCCAAAGGGAAGGCCACGGCCTATTTGCTGGGAGGGGGGCTTCTGGTTCATGGTTTGGTTTATTAACCTTGTTTGTGGTGTTTCCCCAATATAATGCCACATTGTTTCTCCCTGTTATTAAAAGGCTTTTGGTACACTCAGACTCTGTGCTTGCAAGAGGGGAAGTATTGTCTCTTACAGACGCCCAGAGGAGTGGTATATGGTTGTCCCAGGTCACTGGGTGGGGGCTCGAGCCAGTTTTGTATTGTGCTATTGGAATGGAACCCCTGGATACTGAACCCGGCCTTTGTTGCTGCCAACTCTGATGGGCAGAAGGGTTACAAATGCAATTGTGATTAATGTTTAATCTGAGGTAAACAATTGGGATACAGTGGCTGCCAGTCCAGCTCTGCAAAGGGTGCACCCCGGAAAAGCCCGTTTATGTGCCAAAAGTTTCCCCACCAAAAAATGTCCCTGGGTGTGCCCTGATATATGCTACCCTTTCTTGTGTATCACACCCACCTGCACACCAAAATCTGCTGCCCAGCACTCTGCCGAGCGTTGTACCTTACTGGTAGGTGCTTCTTTTAAAAGACAAAATGTGGCTGTGAACCTCAGGGAATGTATTTACTGTTGTGCAGTGTTTCATTCATTGCAGGAGTTAACCTTCTGTTTCCAACGTTGTGTTTTCCAAAAGGCTGCCCTTGTGGGGATGTTCTTTTTTTCCTTGCAGCTGCAATCTTGTCTGTGGGTGCTTCCTCCACACCAGCATCTTCCCAGATTAGAAGTCTAAAAAAGCAGACAAGGGAAGACATGTTCTGTGATTTGATGTGCTCCTCTGAGACTGACGGGGCCCAGCTGAATGCATGGAGGCTTACAGTATCAGAGAAGATGTGCACCAACCAAGAGGGCAGGAATGCATGCAGGGAACAAGAGCATAACATACAAGAGGAGATGTTGCAGCTTGTGGGGGAGCAAACAGACACATTGAGGCATCTGGTTGAGATGCAGGAAAGGCAGCTAGACCTTAGAGTCCCGCTGAACCCAATGATGAACTAGCTGCAGCTATCTGCATGGCATCACATTCTTCCAAACGGCAGCTCCTGGCTAGGCTCTGCATATACCGCTGGACAATGCGCAAGGTGTTTGCAATGCTCACAACAACAGCATACAGCTGAGCAGGGTCCATGCTTGCATCTGCACAAGTAACCCAGGCTTAAGCACGAACATGATTGTTTCAGGGACGAGGGAGGGAGGTGGCAAGTGCATCATCGGAGGCTAACGACATGTACCCAAAACAACCCACAAAAATGTTTTTGTCCCATCAGGCATTAGGAGCCTAACCCATAATTCCAATCGGCAACAGGAACTGTGGGATAGTAGCTCACAGTGCATTGTTCTGTGAGTCGAAATTAGCCATGGTAGTGAGGATGTGCTCCGCCGACAGAATGTGCATAGTGGGGACATGCAGTATCAACTTTGTAAAATCAGAGGTTGAATGTCGACTTAAATAAATTTGACTTACATAAATTCGACTTAATTTCATAGTGTAGACATACCCTCAGTTCCTCCATCTGTGAAAAGACAATTTACTAATACATAGTGTGACAAAGCTCTGTCCTTATCTTCGTGGATCCTGCGTTTCCTGGCGGATTTTTACTAGCCTCAGCGGCTCACTGTGACCCTCCACGGAGCCCTTCTCTCTCTGGAGACAAGGTCACAGCCTATTGAGCCATCTTCATCACAAACCAGTGAGGAGAAGCTATCCTTCCTGGCACAGTCTCTATTGTCTCCCAATCTCAGAGACTAATTAGGGGAGGCAGAAAGCGGGGAGCCCAGGCCCGCCCTCTACTCTGGGCTCCAGCTCAGGGACCCTAATAGTATCAGCTAAGATGGCTGACCTTTTATCCACAAAACACAATATAATTCCCTGGGCTACTTCCCCACAGCAGTCCCCACTTCTTCAAACTCCACTTCACCCCTACCTCAGGGCCTCCTTCCTTCTGTATGATATGTTGTCCACCACTCAGTCTCACCAACAGCACAACCTCCTTCCACAGCTCCTGACACCCACAGCCCACCTGACTAACTGGGAGGTTTTTGTCTGGATTCAGCCAGTCCCTGATTGGCTTCAGGTGTCCCAATTAGGCTAGCTGTTTCTACTCCTTTCTAGAAGGTTCTTAATTGGCCCCAGGTGTCTTGATTGGCCTGGAGTAGCCTTTGTTTGGCTATCCAGGGAACAGGGACCTGCACACCCTGAGACTAATGTACCTGCCTTCCAGCACTCTCCTATATCCTTCTGGTCTGACTCCGTCATAATAGCTACTACATGTAGATGTTTTGAGGTTTAATTAATATTTGTAAAGTGCTTTGAGATCCTTGAGCAGTGTTATAAAAGTTTTACTGTAAGTTCTGATTTTATTGTTCCTGTTGTTGAAACAGTGCTTAGATATTACAGCAATAGGGACTTCAGAAAGCCCAGAGAGAGAGAGAGAGAGAGAGACTAAATATTGCCAATTTCACCCTGGAAAGAGGGTGACTCAGCAACAGAATGGGAACTTAAATCAGAACATTAAAAGCATACAAGTCTGCAGTACCCCGAGGGGTCTTGCTTCAGTTCCTGAACCTAAAACAGGACTTCCTCCTAAAATAACCTTATAATGATACTTGTCTGGAATACATTTACACAGCTTCAAGTGGAATACAAAAGAAATGATGGGAAAAATAGTGTTTTAATCCTTATTTAACTAAAAATACATTTACAAGAACTAGAAGGAAACAGCTTCTAATGGTCTCATGAGACCATCTTTGGCTCTGCAGAGAAGCTCTGGAACTTTGAGTATAGAACTGTGATTGCTGAAAATGTATCCTGAACATGTAATAACTTCTGGATGGAAAACCACAGGAAAGAGGGCAGTGAATGGAATCAGAAAATGGAGATCCAGGAGAAATATTTTCTAAGCTTTTTCCAAAATTTAGTGTAGAAAGACATCTTAATTTTCTCCATAGCCTTAGTCATTCGAATAGTAATTATGATAACCTCCCAGATTACACATGTAAGTATGAAAAAACTCTGCTTTGTAAATTAAGACCAGAGCCTGTCATAGAGTTATTACTCTTGGAAAGCCAACCAGCATTGCCTGAAAATTGGCCTGAGTCAGGAAATATCATGCACCCTTTGATGTTAATAGTGATTTTTTGAACACCACCATACTAGGAAACACCACAATAAGTAAGATGATTTAATAACTTACTTCATCTCAAAGCCTTTCGGAATAAATACAAAGAATTTTTTAAATCCCCACAAACAATATACACTGTTCAGTTTTCATTTAACTGTTACTTGAAAATGTAAAGTAGTATTGTGAAACTCCTTAGCAGATATTTGTTATTAAAAAATTTTGTTCAATGTGTACTTTTTCCAGGTGTACACTAACAAATCCTGCATTTATGGTGAAAAATTAGGTACAGTATACCTGAAGTAAGTGCTAAAAGTAATGACTCTGAATTAGTGCTAAGAAATATTTTTGTAGGCTATATTATAAATGACTAACTTGCAAGTTATAAAACATGTAACAGATGAATCTGGTAGACAAAGGTGTTTCTCCTTTAGAGAAAAAAATCTTTGCATAGGCCAATAAAAAAGCAATCAAAACGTTTTTTTAAAAAAACTAGATATGAAGATAAAAAAATCAGGAATGAAAAATGGATCATTTTGCCACAAAGGAAGTTATTTGGCTCAAGTGGGATAAATTGCTAAAGCCTAACTACAACACCAGATCAGATCTTAATATCTGTGCAGAAGCACCATTACTTAGATTCCAAAGATATCTGAAATGTGTTGGTCCATACTGATTTCTGTAATACTTCAGATTACCTGCACAGCTGAGAGAGAGGAATATGGCAGAATATCCCTGCGCTCTGCCTGTTCTCAGCTACTTGGAGGCCATTACAATGTAGTGTAAATTGTTCTAGTTTACACTGGGACCCGAATGATTGCCAGCCAGCTCCAAAACCTGGGAAGCCACAAAGGGAATCTCCAGAATCCATGGAATGCAGAACGTGCTCCCTACTCTTAAACTGTGCTGAAAATCACTCCGAATTTGAGCCGTAGTCTGTAACTTCTTTAAAACCCCTCAGTAAATGTACTTCATCCAAATATAGCACATCTGACAAAGTAGGAAGTTGATTCTGCACACCGTTATTTGTATGAGTAAGGGTGTTCAGGATCAGGCCCTGAATATGAAAACAAAATAAAAGAAAATGTGGAGAGAAGACCCAGGGGCAGGGTCTGGGTTTTTTGAGTGTTTTAACTGTACATTTCCGTACTTTCAAATGTTTAGATTTCTTTAAAGTTAAACCAAAACTCTTATTTTTCTGAGATTAAATGCCTAATTTTGTTGTTGGTTTTTAAACCTACAACATTCTAGAGAGGTTTCTTTGGCCTTAAAGCTGATAATCTATATCAGTAACTTTATTGCATCTGAATTAAGTTTTTTGTGTGAGAGAGAATTGCCATACAATATAAACTTATCTACAGTTGTATATCTCTCAGCCATGTTCAGCATTTCCTACCAGAAAGATTCCACAATGTAGGAGATGACTAGCTAAAGGGAGTCTAGCTAAAGGGAGTCTGCTGAAACAGAAGACTTTTTGAATATCTGATAAAAGGTGATACAAAAGACATGTAAGCACAATAAAGTTGTGTGACTGAATATAACCTTGGAAAACAATTATGCTACCCTCAAAACTACTATCCATGCTAATTTCAACCCCAAATCAAGAGTAACAGCCATGAAATTATATTGTCTCAAGCGTTCTAAATTGCCTTCAGCAGCTTGACATGGCTCTGTTGAACTAGCCAGTGTTGGCCCATATATATTTTACCAAAAGTTTCTTAGTGCAAACAGATGCCTCTGATGTAAGTTTTGGCACTGTATTTACTCTAAATATTGAAGACATAGAACATCCAGTCAAAGAGAAAATTATTTCCTCAGAAAACCAGATTGCCTAATCAAATAAAGAACGTCTCTTGGTCACAAAATGGGACACAACTTTTTTCAGAGAATTCACTTTTAACAGCAGGAAGGCTCATTAATTTGTTACAAGTGTTTCAGTACTATTGAACACCAAAGGAATATCCAAGGGATATTTTAAAAGCACCTAAAATAGCTTGAAATTGTTACAAAATAATTATTTAAAAAACAAAATGAAATTTGTTTGTTCTACAAAACACCTACTGTTCTTTCCAGGGACTACAATGCATAAAGAATAGAGCTAGTTCATTTCAACAAAGCAGAAACTGTTAGTGGAGACATATCAGTTTCATTGAAAATTTCAGGGTGATCTGGCGTGACGAACTCTGCTCTGAGTCAGCCAGTACAGAAACTTGAACCTTGGCTCCCACAAGCTAGGCCAATGCCCTAACTACCAGGCTATAGCACATGAATCACCTACTTACGATGTCTTCCTAGATCAAAAGGCTCAATTTTCAGCTGAAAATGAACATTTTGACACTGAATGTCGCCTCAAAATGAAATCATTGTCCTCCAGACAGCTCTAATGAATATATTAGCACAGATCCCCTGCTCATATCCAAAGTCTGTACAAAGCTACTCCCATGCAAGTGTATGTATAATTCCTGTTAATTGAGGGTTCCCTGGAAGAGCATCCAATGGAAAAAAATACATGTAGATCATATAATTAAAGACTGCATCATAATGGATACATTAACAGAGGCTGAGTTAAGTATGGGTAACCTTAATTCTGGCATTTCCCCAAAATTGAGCACTTGAATTTGTAATTTTAATGTCCTTTAATCATAGTTTTTGAATGTAGTTGCCTAATTTTTTAAAAATACAAACTAAAAAAACCCAGAAATATTATAATGGGGAACCACATTGATCTCCCAATTTGGATCATCAGCAGGCTTCAGATTTTTAGATCCACAGCACAGACCTCTCTACCACTTGGGCTAACAGAACTACTGGTAACAGTAGTAAGCTGTTATCTCTTATAAGGCACAACCACTAGAAGGGGATGAGACACATACCCTACCAGTGGGTTTCAAAATGGTTTTCTGACAGTAGAGGAATGGAGATTCTTAGGCTTGGCTCATGCCCATGGGTCTCCTCTTTTCTTCTTCTACTCACCCTCTGCTGTACTCTGGTTGCTTCCTCCTCTTCCTTCATACTACTAGTGGTCCTGCTGGGCGACTATTGAGAGTTCAGGTGAAACAGCCTCCGTGCTCTCAGTTCCTGTGCCTGGCACTGCAGTGGCTACTGGTGATTGGGATGATCAACTGCTAGGAAAGCCTAATCAGTCCCTGCAGGCCTGGAATAGAGCATGTTCAGTTGCTTTGTGGGAATGGCCCATGTGCAGTACAGTCACAGACAGGAGTTCTGAGGGGTTGGAGCAGGCTCACTACAGATGGAATCTTTGGAGAATTTAGCTGCCAAACTTTAAGATGTCTGTACTGAGCACGTGCACACAGATTTTTCAGACGCTCATAACGTGACCAAATTTCCATGAATTGTCACAGGAATAACAAAAGACACTTCCCTGACATGACACCAGAGTGACTGCCAAATTTCAAGCCCTTCCTCCAAAGCACAGGGACACTATAGCTTCTCAACATATTGGTTGTAAGAATTTTTTAACACGGACAAAACATGTTAGAGTTTCTCTAAACGCATTCTTGGAAATCACTGATGCATTTTAGCTAAAATCTTCCCGCACTCCTCCCCACCACAAAAAAAAAACAAAAAAAAGCAAACAAAAAAAAACCCAGTGTGAGGCAGACACCCAGCTTGGCAAATTTCAGCTCAAAAAGTTAAACTTTGGCAAAGTTATGAGCAATTGCATACAGGATCTTATAGTGAAGTGTCAGTTAGCCCTAATTAAGGCAGTGGTAGCAGCTGCACCTCTAATATGTATTCATAAGTTTGCTTTGTCTTATCAAGCTTTCATTTCTTTACCCAAAGATTGCTCGTTGCCCACTCTGCCTGTGTTGTGTCTATTATTCCAGCATATATCTTTATGTTTGGGTCCAGTTGTTTCTACAGGCTGTCAAGTAGAGTGGAGTCTAACTGTATGTTGATACGCTACATTTCAGAAAATTAATTTTCTTCTGAAGACCAGAAGCCTGCCTTTGTTGTTTGAGAGTGAACACAGATACATCACATGGTTGTAGGTACAATATCTAGTCTGGAATTACCTCATGATTATCAGTTATGAAAACATTAGCTACCAGAGTCTGCATTTTTCATGCTAGATTTAACACATTACAATAATATTGGACGTAGAAAAATCCCCTATATTATTTCATTTGGAATTATCTGAATGAATGTGTCCTTTTTGAAATTTAATTTGAAGTCTCTGTGTTTGAAAGAGGGGAGAATGTGCTTTAATCTGAGGACACTGGAATATCTGAATGGACAATAAAAAAAGTAATGATTGCTTACAAAGAGCTATAGGCACATTTTTTAGTGTAAATTTGCCAAGTGTCAGACATTATGTGTGCTGCACATTTCTTTGCCACAACCCTGCTGGAGTCTTATGTACAAAGAGTTGTGGAACAGTGGAGAAAGGTAAAAGGTTGTGGAAAAAGGTAAAAGGTACATATTGGTACATGGATCCATAATAGTAAAGGTATTAGCACAGCTCAGATAGCATTTTTTTAAAAAAGGTGATAGTCTGTTGATGTTGTGATGTCTCGTGCCCAATTTACCATGTGTTGTAATTGTTCATTGTTCACTAATAGCCTCCAATGCCCCAAACCTGCAACCCTTACACTTATGCTAAACTTTACTGATGTAAATAGTCCCATTGAATTCAATGGAATGGCTCACGGTTGTAAAGTTTAGCAAATGTGTAAGTTTTGCAGGATCAAGGCCAATGGCTATTTTAACCTCAAAGACTTCCATCTAGAGATGCTTTGTGGTTAGAACACTTAAATGAAAAAGATGTGCAATATAATATAGGAGTTTTTCAGTTTGAGATGCCAACCCAGTAGAAGAAGACCCTGATGTTTGTAACCTTCCTATTTATAGGGTCAGTGCTGTATCTGGATACTCCACATTAATTGTGTGGAAGAAAACTTTGCCATGGTCGTGAGATTGGATCACTGTACTACACAATCCATGTGGCTACATATTTTAAGACCAATTGAACTGTAACATTGCTAAGTGCTACTATAACTACTGTAGCCATCTAACCTTGGTGCCTAAAATCCTGTCGTGGAAACTCTTGCTGAGATGGAAGCCTCTGAGCTTGAGGTCTCCAGGTCAATTACATTTTAAAAGTTCCTAAACACTTTTTTCCCCTCAAATTTCCCGTCCACAGGGAAATTTCAAAGTGCGGGCTTTTCATGCTGAAATGGAACAGATTTATTTTAAGACCTTTGAAATTTTCCATAGAACAGAAATTCCAGCTTTCAGAAAGCTCTAGTCCTTATTCCCCCTCCCAACCCAATGTTAATGTCCCATCCATTGTATAATGTCTGAAATTACAGTAGTAATTCTTTTGAGGCATGCAACTAATCATCTTAGTTGTAATGTGAGGATTTATCAAATTTATAGAGTCCTGGATTTTAAAGGGATCATTGTCATAATCTAGGCTGACCTCCTGTATAACACAGGACATAGAATTTTGTCCTGTGATTCCTGCGTCTAGTCCAACAAGCCAACACCCTGCATAGAATAGCACACTTTGGGTACTGCAATATAAAATATAAATCTGAAACTGGAAAAAATATATACATATAAAGAATGTGAGAACTGGAGAGTGTAATATCATAAAAGTAGAGGGCAAAGAAATACTGTACTAATCCAGCAACCTGTAAGAAAACCAGTGCTGAAGATATAATCAGCACTTGGGAGATCTTGGGTGAAATCCGGGCTCCACAGAAGAAAATGGCAAAACTCTCATTGAGTTTGATGGGGTCCAGGATTTCAGCTGTTCTCTTTTTCTAGCACTCCGAGCACTTACTTTACTTCCTAATATCTGATTCACATGTCTCAGTATGCAAACAGCATTTTTCTGCTATCACTGATCATCAAAAACAAAAGTCAACAGAGCTTTATGTAGGAGCATCAGTCTACCTGCAAGCTACCAATTGTAGAACTGGGGTCTTCCTATGAAATGCAGGCAATGTGCTGCTGAGTATAAAGCACTGTTAGGTAGTCTTATTTATTTAGCTTAAAATAGGCTGCTGAAATAAACCTGACATCTTTTTCCTTTTTCAAACATTGAGTAATGTGTCTTATCTGGTATCTGAATAAATGTCAGGGCTGGTACTTTGTAACTAGCCAATGTGAAAAATAAGTGGGCTTGTCATACTCCCAAATTAAGTGCAGTGAAAGAAACTAGGAAACATTTTTGTTTTATTTAGGAAATCATGAAAGAAGTGGAAGAGGGATTTCTATTTCCAATATTCGCTTAAAATCCCCTGGAAACTCCAGAAATGCTGTCATACTCTAAGTGAGGACAAATCCACTCTGTATTGTTGGAAAGTTTAATCACTGAATAACACTTGGAGAAATACTTTATTGGCCTTGGTTACACCAGGAAAACATCACTTAGAGAATTCTGCTCCAAGTCCTCTCTTCCCAACACCCCCACAATATAACTGACAGGCTTTTCTAGCTTTCAAATCTAAGAACATTCAAATGATTATGTTAATATAACCTTAAGGTCATGCAATTAAAATAACAAAAACCTAAGGAAGACAAAACTTTAAAGTTCCCATACCAACATTAACTCATCTGTATTACACTTCCCTCGCAATATACAGTATTTTATGACATTACATAAACAACAAAGAGTAAGGGGTGATTTGTGGGGTTTAAGATGTTTTCTCTCGGTGAAGGGAGGATCTCCCTGATGAGTTGCACAGATGGTTCCTAGACTGCAGGCTGAGTGCAGTCACTGCAACTGCACTGCCAAACCCAAGCACTCAAAACGCATGTCAAGCAGTCCAAAATCATGAGATTAGCTTAAAAATCATGAGATTTTAAAAGCAGTCAGTTGTGAGGACTTTTTGCTTTTGTGAGGACTTTGGCTTTTTGGTATCTGGTTACTTAGGGCACAGTTAATTCACATTTTCAGGCTTTTCTTTACAACCATGAGAATTAGAAAAAAACATTTAATGAAAGCTAAGATTCTCAACTCCAGAAACAGGCCTTAAGAAAAACAGTACATATTGCAAGACTTGCAATAAAATTGCGAGGGCTGTCAATTCTGCTGCTACTATATCCTATAAAGAAGTGTAGCATACACCTATCCCTCTGTGATGGGCCAGTTCTAACCTAACCCCACTCTCTTTCCTCTATGCCTCTTTTTGAGAAACTGTCATTGCTGCAGGCGCTATCCCAGAGCAGTCAGTCTTTTTCGCTGAATAAAAGGGCTAGGCCAGGCCTGCACAACTCAGAAAGCAGCGAGGGCCACATTACTGCAAAAAAACCAGCTGCGGGCTGAAAAGCCCCGCCCTCTCCCCACCCCATCTGCTTCCCCTAACCCCCCCCCCACTTGGCTTGCCCCACCCCTACTTACCTCCCACAGGCCGCACAGTGAGCCCGTGTGGGCCGCATGTGGCCCCCGGGCCGCATGTTGTGCAGGCCTGGCCTAGGCTCTGCATTTGCAACCGGTTGCCAGTTGGATTGGTCAGGTACATAATGTTAAGCACCTGCGCACTGATTGCACAACTGGATTGTGCCCAGTCTCTGTGCAAGGGAAGGCTTCTTATACCCACGCAGAGGGAGGCACCATCAAGCCAAAATTGAGTGACACATTTAACCAACAAAAAAAATAGGCCTGGTAAATAGATGCAGTTTGGGCGAGCTAATTTGCTGTGGGAATTATAGCTATTGTGTTTCCTGACTCTGTGATTCGAATGGGACAGCCTTAAAAACAATGTGGTTCTTGCATTTAATTTTCTTGTTTTGTCACACAGTTTGCCCCATATATATGAGAGATATAACTGTAGCAGGTCTGTTTACATTGTGACGATAGCTGAAACTATAGATAATTGTAGTTAAAAAAATGAAAACTTAAAATTTTGCAGAATGCAGGAAAAATTACAGAGAGAGTCTAATATAGTGGGATTTATGATTTCTTTTCGTGTCTCCAATTTTCATCTGGGTTTTTTTTTGTGTGTGTTTGTGGTGAGAATTTTGTTGTGTGTGTCCCCATTAGATGGTTAACACCTCCCTCAAGCTAACTATCCTAGAGGCCTGGCTGGTAGCAGCAATGTCTCTCTCTCCCCTGGCTTTAGTCAGGCCAAGCTGGGAGAATGTGATTTGTGATCACAATAAGGGTGGGGCTTCACTAGGATTTGCTAAAAATCTTAACAGATGTCGTCTCAGCATGCTTGGAAGTGATTTTTCAATCACTTGTCATTTTTATTTGAAACTGCTTTTCCTGAAACCAAGCAAAGTACACCCTCCTCAGTGAGGAATATCTCTGCCAATTTTCAGAATTCAGCCATTACAAAATTAAACTTCAGCTGTAGCCCTATTGAAAAAATAGGGATTTTTTATAAAAAAAAAAAAAAAAGCCATTATTTGTCACCCTCACCTAACTCAATAATAGCTGAAGGAATTTTGCTCATAGTTCCAAAAAAGGTCACCTACAGGCAGTTTTTAAAGGCGATTGTTTTGCAACTTTAGCTATTGCAGAGTTCAAGTTAGTAGAGAAAGATATAACCCAGTCCACAGGCAGGAAGTTTAAGCTAGGCAAATTCAGACTGGAATTAAGGTGTACAATTAAAGTGTGGGTACTTAACCATTGGAACAATTTACCTAGGATTGTAGTGGATTCTCCATCACTGATCATTTTAAAATCGAGATTGTATACTTTTCTAAAAGATATGCTCTAGGAATTATTTGGGGGAAGTTCTATGGCCTGTGTTATTAAAAAAAAGTCAGACTAGATTACAATGGTCTCTTCTTACCTTGATGTCTAGGAATATAAACTGGAGCAGAAATGATCAGTGCCCATTAAGGTATAGATAATAAGCAGTGTTGTTGTAGCTGTGTTGGTCCCAGGTTATTAGAGAGACAAGGTGAGAATATTTTGTATTGGACCAAATTCTGCTGGTGAAAGAGACGTGCTTTCAAGCTCTAAGCTCTTTTCTCAAGAACTCTGTGTAAGCACAAAAGCTTGTCTCTTTCATCAACAGAAGTTGGTTCAATAAAAGACAGTACCTCATGGGGAGTCCGTAGGTGAACCACAGTACAAATCCAGACCACCAGATGCTTTTGAATGGATGGCAAAATCTTTCTATTTACTTATTATCATTATTGCTATTGCGGTGTGAAAAAAATGTTTCTCTGGAGTCTGGACTTTGACTATACCTTGACCAAGAAATTTGGACCTCGATAAAAAATAATTGATTACCTCTGAATTACCTCACCCACAATATAGATAACCTTTTTAGTTCCACCCAAGATATCTAACCACATCTAATCACCCTATTGAACTAATATACCTTTAATCATCTACTGTGACTAGTTTTATTCGTCCCACAGATTTGATATAGTTATTGTTCTTCAAGTAAAAATTGTTTCCAGATGAAGCTAAATGGAAGTGTTGGGGTAAAAATGTGATCCATGAAAATGATAGAGCTTGATCCAGTCATTGAAGTCAATTGAAAGGCTTCCACTGACATCACTGGTCTTTGAATTGGGCTTATAGCGTGACTATCCACATTATTTTGTGAAGTGTGGCTTTAAAGAAAGGTTAAAATTGTAATGGCATTGGTGGGTGGACATGGGAAAAATAAGAGAGAACTGAGAAATAAGAGCAACAACATTCCAAGCTGTTTGTACCTCCAACAGCTTTATTTTGCTCAAGGAGCTCTCCAAGTAGTTGGTCCTTGGCAAGTAATACTGTTGAAACATCTTAGCAGGGTTGCAGGGAACCGTGACCTACAGTCTCTTGGCATGGTAGGAAATTGGAGATATTTTTCTTTTATTTTATGAAGTCCCTTGCTGTGGAAATTGTGACTGTTGGTGACTGGTACAGAGTGATGGCTGTAGTGAGTGAATAGCTTGTATTCAGCAATATATGGTATTTAATTCCAGTAATAACATAGCAAAAGCTAGTAGAAGGAGTGAAATAAAAGGGGAGAACATACTCTGGAAATGAGAAAAGTAAAAAAGTGAATTTCTCAGTATAGAAGGAAAAAGTGAACAATCACTCTACAAAAAATTATACTACAGCTCCTCTCCTAGGGGGTTAATCTTCTACCAGTTAATCTTCACTAGTGTGGAAAAGAAACTTTAAAAAGATAAGCTAAATATAGCAATAAAAGCATATTCAAATTTACCATCATAGAACATAGCTAATATTTTGCCTGTGTGTCACATTTGTTTTTTGGGTCCTTTACCTGCAAATGTTTTAAAACATGACTGAATGGGGGTAGAGACCCAAGGTATATTTGGTAGAACAAATAGTCAAGCTTCAGATGTTAATGAATACAGATCTCACCTAGCCTAACATTCTATTAGAGATTTATGGTGCAGAAATAACTGAGGGGTTGAGGTAACTTTTCCATGTGGTAACCCAGATATTAGAATGGCCTGTTTTAGACTATTTGCACCTGGAATGTATCCAGCGCCACAGGCCAAAACTCATTAATGTGGAAGAAGAAGTATTGGGAAAAGACTTTGACTGTTGCTGCAAATGGGAGAAAGCTTGGAAAGTAATTAAATGTATTGGCCTTTGGCTGATAAATATTTGGAGAGAGCTGGTGGTACAAAATCTATAAAGCACCAGGCTTCTAGAAAGATAGATAAGTATTTCATGTCTGATTGCCTCATCCAAACTAAACCCTTGAACTAGAGATGGGTCCTGGATTTTGACCCTGTTTTTTTCAGAGTTTTTCAGAGTTTAACCATATTCACAGGCACAGATTTTCCAGGTCGCTCTCTGCTCTGAACCTTTTGAGGTTCCCACATTGCTAGCAAAAACAGACCATTTAGAATAATGGAAAAAAGCACTGTCAGAACCAGCCTAACAGAACCATTTCCAAAAACTGGATGTTTCCCAAACAATGATTTTGGTATTACTATGATTTAATCCTGTTCATTATGATTCTTAGTCCTTCTGTGGATCTGGTCCTTAGTGTATTTAAATAGTGCCTCACAATACAGATAATCCAAAGTCTACTGCTGTTTCTAAGAATTAGTGTGTTCTATAAGCAGTAATTGAGTCAATGTATTTAAGTGCTTTATTTTATTCTGATATATTCTGGCTTTCATTTTAATGTGGCCTAAGATAGGCTTGAACATTAGAGCTTGAGTTTTCCTGCAATGCAGTATCAACTAGTTTTATCACAGGTATTTTAGTTGCCAAAGCTCTCTTGTATTAGATTATGTTGTTTATTATCCTCAGGGTCCCACAGTGGAGCTTCCTCATACCACTTTTAGAACAATCTTCTCCTATGATATTTTTTTTCAATTTCCTCTGTTGTCTTTTAGGAAAAATATTTGGTGCAGTAAATTAATGTGTTTTTATGCAGAAACCCTATCTTCCCTGTAAAGGGTTAAGTGCAAATGCAGAATTCTTATTTTCCCTGAACATGTCTTTCCTCTACCAAATAGTAATCTTCATGACATAACTACAATATGGGTATTCACAGGTCTGCAGTATGAAGATGGGAGGAAGTAAACCAAACATAGTTAACAATTATTGTTAACTTGTCTCTGAAATTACATTCTTCCACAGTAATAAATCATACAATCATAGAAACAAGAACTAGAAAAGACCTACTGGGTCATTTGCTCCAGCTCCAGCCAGTGCAGGATTTTTCTCTGCAGTATATTATTATTGAATGTTTTGTCCAGTCTTGTTTTAAATTACTCAAGCAATTAGGCTTCCACTATTTCCTTTGGGACACTAGTCCGTAATCAAATTCAGAGTTATGAATTTCTTCCTGCTCTTCAGACTAAATTCCCCTTTGCTTAATTTCAACACTTTATAAAAACTATTTTTGAATTATTTTTTATATTGTACTTGGGCTTCTTGTGGGTGCAGAAGTCAGGGTGGAGAGAATCAGTACTAGGACCTTGGATGGGATTTCCAAAGAAATAAGGGATTTAGGTGCCCAACTCCCATTAAAAGCAAATGGCAGTTGGCAGCTAATTATCTTAAGCCCCTTTGAAAATCCCAGGACAGCCCTTCCCTTTTTACACACCCTACAAACAAGAGCCAAACACTACTGCGGCCCAGGTTCTCTCCCAAACACAGGAATTAGTCCCTGACAGCACCCTGCGGGGCACTAGTCATTCCAAATAGGGCCTTAGAAGGGCAGGGAGGAGAAGGGCCATAGAGATAACTTCACTCCACACCAGCTAGCTGTGAAAGGAAGCACACTGTGTGACCTTCTAAAGGAAGGTCTGGCCAGTGTGCCCTCCACCACCATAGCACAGTGCCTCCTGGAGCTCCCCTTGGGGAGTGCAGCTCCATACCGCCCCAATGTGGCACAGTCTGGCTAAGCACATGCATACAAATGTAGAGAACTTCTGTACAAGCAAGATATTAAAACCAACCCCAAAAATCCTTTCTATCCCAAAACATTGGATAAAAATAACTATATAGCTAATATCGTGCCCTGTGGTACAGATGACGGGCCATAGCAAAGGCAAACTCTAAATATACATGTGTGTAGAAAACCAGGAGGATAATTACACAAAATTATTAAAACAACAATTTAAAATAGAAAAACACATAAGGATTAAAAAAATAAACCTTGTTCCCCAGTAATCAGAAAAAATAAATGGACACAAATCTGACATCAGGAATCATAACATTCAAAAACCAGTAGGAGAACACTTCAGTCTCCCTGTCCATTCTATTAAAGGCTTGAAGGTGTCAATTTTAAAATAGAAAAACTTCCAAAACAGACTCCAACAAGAAACTGAGGAACTAGAATTAATTTGCAAATTGGACATTGTCAACCAAGGGTTAAACAGGCTTTGTCATTACACTAATTGAATGCATTTTCCTAGTTAGGTCTCTGTCAGACATAGATCCACTAAATTTTCACTACAAAAGGTTTCTTTTCTCCTGCTGATAATGGCTCATCCAAATTAAACAGCCTCTTAGAACTGGTATGGTAATTTACAACTTTTTCTGCTTTCTGTGTATATAAATGCATCTTACTTCTGTGTGTTCCATTCTATGCATCCGATGAAGTGGGCTATAGCACACAAAAGCTTATGCTGAAATAAACTGGTTAGTCTCTAAGGTGCCACAAGAATTCCTCTTTTTATTTATGGATGCGGACTAACATGGCTGTTAATCTTAAACCAATAATATTCTAGTACACCTTATAAGTAATAATTACCCAATAATAATGGCTTAATTATGAATTGATATACTCTACATCAAGGGCATGATCCTAAGCCCTTTTGAAGACAGGGAAAAAACTCCAGTTGACTTCAAAGGGCTGTGAATCAGGCCCTAAGTACATGCTGATGGTAATTAATTTTATATTTAGAAAAACAAATAATCAAATGAAGTGGGAGGCAAGGTCAGACACCCAGCCTCTGCTCCATTGTCTTCCTGCATTGGAGTCTTGTTTTCCCTTAGGGTGACTGCATATGGGAAACAGGGAAGAGGGGAGTTAATGCTTTATGCAATGAATACAAAAAGGTGAGGGGTCAACACAGCATTCACCTCTGATCCAAGCCTCTGATGGAGGTTTATTGGTTAACATCTAGCTTCAGCCATACACAAAGAAACAACATGTAACCACAGCCCTCCTTACTGACTACCCATGCTCTAACTTGGGAAGAGCAGAAGTAGCAGCAATGGCTTTCACAGAGCAACTCACTGGCCAGAAAAAAAATGTACCATTTGGCAGCTGGCATAGATAGCAAGACAAAGCAGAATCTGAGGCTGGTTGAAAGTCTCTGCAGCAAGATGTACTACAGCAAAACAGCATTAATACAGTGATCAAGATCATGGAGGAAAGTAGACATTCTCTGTGCAGTGCAATGATATTTTTCCTTTAGTAGCAAAGGGAAATAAGTATCTCTTCTGGTTGATCCAGAGCTGTAAAGGGAACATGAGTATTAGATGGCTAATACCAATAATTTTATTAATTGGAGCTGGAGCTTTCTACTTTCTGACAGAGAAGAGGCTATGTGGGACAGGGTTTGTCCTGAGTTTGATAGAGGAAAAATTAAAATCCTGATCCCGAGCTACGGAGTAACAGGTAGGAATCACAGTGTGTCCTCTAATGATGATGATTTCCCCTTTGGCAAGGAAGAGGCTACACAATATATGAAGGATTTGAAAAGGTTGTATGTAATGGTGTAAACTGGCATAGCCCCATCAATGCTAATTTACACCAGTTGAGGATCTGGAAGAGGAACACATTGAAGCCAGAGAGCAATGACTGAGTATATACAAGAAGAATGTGTTCTGGTTTAAACTAGTCATTGGCAAAGTTCTGGATGAAATTCATGGAAGTTTGTCAGAGCAAGGTTTAAACAGAGGGACAGATTCTGATTGCCTTATGCTGACTTGCACCTTACTGTATGAGTAGTCCCACAGAACTAAGTTAAACTACTTGTGAAGTACAGTAGTACTCAACATGAAAAAAAGATCAGAATCTATCCCTGAAAAAGGATTTCAAGATTTAGACCTCAGACTCTTGGTTTAGAAGGTTACCGGAATCATAGCTGAATGACATGTTTGTTATAAAATATATTTATTCTTAACTTAGCATTCCTTTTGGAGAGTGATTTTTTTTTGTGAACTGATCCTCATTTAATTTGGGCAATAAGGTGTTCATGTGTTTTGATTTATAGTTTGGACAAATAATTTTGAGACTGAGTTCTTTGCAATCCATTTGCCTTGATTATTAACTATTTTCTGTTGTGAAGAGGTAATTATTGCATTGTTTCTACTTGGCCTGAAGCATTTTAAAGAGAAGAACAGTAAAAATAAAGTATTTCTGATTGAAATCTTCAGCCAATTATTCTTCATGCTAAATATTATGAAACGTTCCAGATTCACAAATGTTTTCAACAATACTTGACAGCTGTACAAATATTTGTGAATAATTATATGAATCTATGAATTGTAAAAGTGCTTTTATTTATAATCTTCTTAACTGTTCAATGAGTTCTAATCAGAATTATCCAAAACACTTGTGTCTATAAAATTGGATTGGAAGTTCCGTGATTTAGTTGGTGTTAGTCCTGCTTTGAGCAGGAGATTGGACCAGATGACCTCCTGAGGTCTCTTCCAACCCTAATATTCTATGATTCTAATAGGTTCTTATGAGATTTCCAGTAGTACTGACCTGACTAGGAATACCACAAGAACAGCTTTCTTTGTTGTGTTTAAGCACTACTGCTTCTGATCTCAGCTGAAATAAGAATACTGAGTTTCACATAACTGAGATATGGATCTGTGTTCTGGACGATAAATGTTTTTTTGTCAGGAGACGTTAACTGATCGAATTTTCCCATTCCAGCTCCTAGATGCTATGTTGATAAGTGTTTT
The DNA here is from genome assembly GCA_007922305.1 of Dermatemys mawii. Classification (NCBI taxonomy): domain Eukaryota; kingdom Metazoa; phylum Chordata; order Testudines; family Dermatemydidae; genus Dermatemys; species Dermatemys mawii. The sequence goes on along the minus strand of ML677364.1, from coordinate 3,212,959 downwards.
AGAAATGTCTTTGGGCAACTTCAAATGTACTCACCATTTCCTGTTTTAACTGACTCAACGACAACTGAACATCAGCCTTACTTATGTAAAACATACATAGTAGCATGTGCCCGGAGATAAACTTCTTGATAGATTTAGGAGCAAGAAAACAGATGGTGGGCAGATCAGATATTTAGATGGGGCATTTAAAGTATATGTTCACTCAGGAAATTAATACATAAGACTGCTTATAAAATTTGTATTATTAACAAATGCAACTTCGTAGCAATACAATAGTAATACTCAGGGTGGACTGACTTAAATCAGTGATTTAAATGATGGTTTTTAAATTACCAAGTGGAAAGCCTTAATTGAAATCATCAATTTTAATCAACTTTTCCATGTGTACTTAATTTTCTAATGAAAGGTGCATTCTCATTGGTGATATAACCATTACGTTGATTTACAACAAAATAGAGCCTTTAGATTTGGTATATCTTTTTGCTACCTGGTGTGGGAAAGGCTAAAATCGTATACATTTTATACATTGTATACATTGTATACATGTTAGTTAAACAATTATGTAGCTTAATATTTTTAGATTCTTATTAACTAATTGGACATTTTAGTATGTTAGAAAATGGTTTATTTTTTATTTTTTTAATTTTATTTTTTTATTTTTTTTTATTTTAAAATGCTTATTTACTAGACAATTAACTTTTTGCTCATAATTTGTGTCAAGCTGCATTTGGATGGTAACTGGATTTTAATTAAATACACAAAACAGCATATACAATTTATTTTTATTAAACAAAATCCCTTAATACACCATATAACCTATTTTGCCACATTTATAAAGCTTGATCTCAAAAATTAGATTACATACACACACCAATTCTTTCCTTATATAGAAAAGCAGCCTTTAACTCAAAGTTTTTGAAAGAAGCTCCTAGACTCAGCATATTTATTTTTTATTTAAATGTTTTAAGAGGTTATAATGTATTTGGGCCTTAACACATTTTTGTATTAAGTTCAGATTTCATTTTGAACATGTTTATTGTTAAAAAGAAAAACATTATAATTTAAATAACAAAATTTTAAAAAATCCAATTTAAGTAAAAAAATCTGTATTTTTTTTAATCATAAATTTTTATCCACCCTGGAAATACTGAAGATTACAAACAAGAGTGGTTTCTAGGTAATACGGAGATCTGACGGTGCTGGATAAGTGTCTGTTTGTCTTAGTAAAAGGAGTGGAATACATCATGGAAAGTCTTTTTTCCTCCCAATGTGACAAAGCCCTATTACTCTATTAAGATATGTTTGGATATGTTGCTATGAGATGTCAGTTGAATGGGTGGATAATATGCTTGTGGTCTTGTGTACTGAAACTATATTACTGTCATGCTGTCTGTCAACTTCTGTTTTGTCTCTTCAACACATAAAGTGGCACCCCTCAGACCGTACAATGGACAAGTAACAAGTTCACTCAGCAGTCAAAAAAATTCAGAAGTGAGACTTACTATACTCTGTTTCTTCAAAGAAAGGTATTTTTACTTCCAGTTAGCCAACAGTCTGTTCCAGTTTTCCTTTTGAATTTGGTTAATGTTTAGAGTGGCTGCCATTAAAGTCAAGAGTACCACGAAGTTCCTGCAGTTATTTCCTATTTTATTAATAGCTGGCAAATGGTCACTTATTTTTAATGGTGACCATTTGATAGGCATCAGATTAAATATATTTAAAGGAACATTTTCAATTTAAGAACAATATTTGTAATTGTTATCCTTAGTTAACTTAATAATTAGACCTAGGAACCTCAAAGTACAACTTGCCTTCAAATGGGCTTGTAATTCTCCAATGTTACACATTTTCATTTGCTTATTCCTGGGGAGGTGGAAATGACTACTGACAGAGCCTGGTGCTTCCTGATCATGTGCCCCAGCATGGTCCATCATCAATCTCCTGAGTTGCTCTGGAAGCCACTTGCACTCTTCCCCATTCACTCAGTAGGAACGGGACCCGAGTAAAGCAACTGCTCCAATTTCTGGGCAAGGTTTTGCCTCCGTTACTCCTGTTGAGTTGTACCTTGCTCCATGCAGAGCTTCAGGCTCTCAGGGAAATAAGATAATACGCAGAGTAAGGTGGCAGAATAGAGCTCTTACTATTAGAAAACTGAATATGTGTAAATAATATGCTGGACTGTTTCATGATATCACTGTAAAATCTTTTTTAAAAGGATTTCCTGCGTGTGTTTGTTTTAATTATTTATTTCTATTTGCAGCATACTGTCCCAGCTTTCCTTCAACCCCACAGCAATCACCATCCTCCTCTAAAAACACCAGGCTACCAGCAGATTTCTCTCTTCACCCAGTCCCCCGAAATGTCCCTGAAAAGATGCCTACAGGGGTTGTCCAGTCCCTCTCTGACACACAGGAGGCTTTGGGTGGGGACAGAGGCTTGAGATGTGGGAAAGTGGGCTGTTACACACAAGATTTTGGGGAGGAGGAAGCAGCCATGCTTGCTTGCTTCAGTCTTGAATGTCTTTTTATTCTCCAGGACTTCTCCTGGCGATGCTTCTCCTGTGACTCTTCTGAAGGAATCCCTGCAGGTGATAGCAGGCTAGCTTGGTGTTTTCCTAAATGGTGTTTCAGTGCCTCATGGCTCTTGTTCTTATGCATTCCTAGGCTAACATTTGCAAGGGTCTTCCAAACTAGCATAGCCTGGCATGTTTACTTGCCAACTAAAGCACATTTAGGAGCAAAGCTAAAGAAAACAAAAGGTAGACAGCTGCTCCTAAGACAGAGAGTCTAAATATTTTAAAATAGTAAATCTGAGCTGATAATATTCCTTTAAAGCTAGCTGTCCATAGTGGGGAAATTTGTTTTTGCATAACTTTGTTTTAACATGTTTACAAATTTTATCAATGTGATTTCTGTTCTAAATAGCTTCCTCTTTTTTATCGCGTCTTTTCATATTTGAGACATCATTGAAATCATAATGTTAAATTTGTGATATCAGCCATTCCTATAGCAACAGACTGCTGTCATAAAAACCATTTATGAAGCACTTTTGTGTAGTATTAAGAGTGAGAAGCTGATAGAGGCTGCTTACTAAAACATAAATCTCTGAAATAAAGCTGAGGGAATGCAGAAGAATAATGTACCATACATTTTCCTGAGTGTTGCCAGCACTCACAATATTATTGCAAGTTTTGCAATATCTGGTGTGTTTTTTTAAAGCCCCACTTCCCAGAGCCCTTTGCTTTTGTGAGAATCTCAGCTCTCATTTAAAGAAAAAAAAATCTTCTAACCTTCATGATTGCAGAGAAAAGCTTGAAAATGTGACCCAAGTATACCATAAAGGCTCAATCCAAAAGACAAAAAAAAAAAAGAACCCCACTGTATTATTGTTTTTAAAAATCATAAACTGTTAAGCTAGTTTCATGATTTTGGGGGTCTGATACTTGGTTTCTAAACATATGAAGTTGGTAATACTGTTGCCTGTGTAAGCAGGATCTGAATGAGTTCTCCCCTGGGAGGGAGAGAGGCTTCAGGAATAAATTGTATTTACATGAATACAGCTACTCTGCCTTGATATCCTGCTGGCAGAGTAGAATTGCTCAAAGTAGTCAACTTTGGCTGGTGTTGGGTTACAAATCACTTTAGTACAGAATGCAGAGGTAGTGAAATGCTGTTATTGTCTTTATTCTCTGAGTAAAGGGGAGCAGAACTATGCTTAATCTGTCCCAAATGAGGGCGTCACCCTCAGCTGAATGGACCTTAGTAAGCCAGGGGCTCGAATGCCAGACCTGTGTGAAAGTAAGAGGAGTGAAAATAGGTATCCCAGTCAGGATGTATGGCCTCTCTCTAAGGGTTCCCAGTCTGATTTAACCTGTTCTTCCCCACTGTTCAAAGATAGAGCTAACTAGGCTGCATTACAAGCCTTTTGTTATTTTAAGTTCACAAAAGAGCTGACAATCACTTGTGGTAGAACAGCGTTTCTGTCCAGACTAAGAGCTGAAAACCACGAAGACCTGGATAGAACCTCAAGAGACTAAGGCCATGGTTACACTGGCACTTTATAGCGCTATAAAGCCCCCACGAGCGCTATAACCTCCTCCCCGTCCACACTGGCAAGGCATGTAGAGCACTATAACTGCTGAGTTATAGCGCTATTATTAATCCACCTCCGCATGGGGAATAAGGGCTGTAGCGCAGCTGCTGTAGCGCTACAGCAAGGATGTGGACACCCACTGCGCTACAAGTAATCTCTGGAGATGCCTAGAGCCATTTAAGGCAATTGACGTCTCTTCCCTTTGTTTTGAACTCGGCTGGAGGAATGCAGAAGTACCTCTTTAGAATTTCTTTCTTAACTCGGCAGATAAGCAATGCAAATGTTTAAGGAGGGAGCCTGTGTGAAAACAAAGCCTTCTGTGAACGGAGGCTCACTGACAGGCTTTCAGAAAAACGGAAAAACCACTGTCTCTCTCCCTCCGCATACACACAACGCGTCCCCCCTCACCCTCCTCGTTTAAAAAGCACGTTGCACCCAGCTGAATGCTGGGATACCTGCCCTAATGCGCTGCTCTTAATGCCGCATTAAGTGCCCCAAATGTGGCCATGCTATACCGCAGGAGCATCTGAGTGTGGACATACAATAGCGCTATACATATTCCTGTATAAGGGGACCGCTATAACCTATAGCGCTATAATCTTGTAAGTGTAACCATACCCTAACCTGCAGAGGTTACAGCAGAGAGGCAGCTGGCAGAAGGTACCCAGCACGAGTGGCTGGTGAGGCGGTGAGCTAAGTGGAATGAGCAGCTGACAAGATGGCTAACAGAGAGGAACTGTAGCTGGCAGGGTGGGCAGACAGACAAAGTGCTCAGATGGCTGAGCAAGTAGGTGCCTTCTTCCCTGGGTGGGAGGTGAACTCTCACAGACTCACCTCTGAACCCTGGGTCCTCACTGACCAAGGCCAACCACTGTGAGTGGGGTATGGTGAGGGAGCAGAGAGTGGCACAGAAAAGGAACTTTTGGTTGTAGATCTCAAGAACATGAGGCAGAAGACATTGCCCCATGCACTCTGGAATAGGTGTCCTGCTCAAAGTTTTATTATGAATCCTGCTTGTGGCATTTTCCCTAACTAATCTCAGGGGACCTTCCTCCTTTCATTAAAAGTTCCTTTTCTAGACTCACTCTGTGCTTGCGAGTAGGGAAGTATTGCCTCTCAAAGGCACCCAGGGTGGTATGTAATTTTCCCAGGTTACTGGGTGGGACCTTGTGCCAGTTCTGGGTTGTATTGTTGAAAAGGAACTCTTAGGGAATTTGGCCCTGGTTGCTGCCAGCTCCACCTGGCAGAGCGGTTACACCTATAAATGTTCTCTTCTCAAATTTACTGCAGTGTGAAAGTCTCCCTCTAGTTTCTGCATGTGTATATTTCTTTTCCTTTTAAGGCAAAAAATAGATTATAATCAACCTGCTAGTTGTACGAGACTTATTACTTTTTAGCAGACAGACTGATTGTTACATGAGACCTCAAGGTAAGATCGGACTGGCTGGTAAAGGAAGTGCTAGAGATATATGTAGCCAGATAACACAGATACAGTGGGGCGGGCTAATCTCTGGTGTAATCATATTGAATTTGATGTAACTACATCATTCACTAATTTGGCACACAAGTCATCTGTGTTGCAAAGGCTGTCAGGATGTCTGATTCTTAACTGGAATTTGCAAGAAGAGTTTGTGCTTATTCCTAGTTCTATAAAGCTATGAGCCATATACTAGGTATGCCCATACAGGAGGACATTAGCAAAATCAATACATTCAATAATATGTTAATGCAAGACCTCTTAGGCAACTTACACCTTCATTTCATACTGAATTGACACTTTGCTGTCTATATTGAGGCATCTTTGATTTGGCTTTTGTTGAATCTCCAACACCTTTTTCATTACACTTTTTTGCCACAACATACAAACTGCTTGGCCTACAAAAATTCCCTTATAAAAAATAAAAATGTCCTGGCTGAGTAATACCAGTGTTTTTCTTTTCAGAAAAAGAAAAAATCTGTTTCTGATATACATAGAAGTTAATATCCAAATCCAAAATTAACTGGTAACCCATCCAAATGCAATTTTTTAAAGTAGCTATTGCTGTTAACTGATGAAATCGGATTGTATTTTGGTATCAAATAGTTTTAGCTGGATAGAAAAAATTGTAGAACAGCCAAGTTGTATGGATAAAGCAAAGTCTGTAGCATACAGATGTTTCTGTCCTTTTAGTTCAAGTGAATAAGGTAAAAACTTTTAACTGAAAGGGAAGGCCCAGCTAAGTTAAGTTAAACTTTCTCTCCTGAGCTTGTCAAGCTTACTTGGCTAAGGTGAGTCCCTTTTAGTTCATTTCTGGCCACAGACAGAGTTTACTCCATCCTGCGACTACATGTTAAACAGCAACAACTGAGTTTGTAATTTTCCAAAGGAAATTACATTCTATTTCAGAGCAAATTTACAGTATTATGCTGTCCCCAACTTTTTCCTATATTTTTCCAGTGACCAACTGAACAGATGCCTAAACTGGCTTGTATTCATGCAATGTGATCATTTTTGTAGCAATTAAACAGGAAAGTTAAACCACATCCTAAACCAGCAGTTTTTCACCAGCAGGCCGTGAGTGGGTTTCAGGGGTCTGCCAAAATAAATTGGGTTTCAGCCCTGAGTGGCAGGGCAGGGCAAAATAAATTGGGCTTCAGCCCCAGATGATGGGATTTGGACTCAAGCTGCAGTCCTAGGCAACAGGACTTGGGCTGGGGCTTCAGCCCTGGGCGACGGGGCTCAGGGGGGCAGCCCCTGACTCACCTCAGTGGGCCACCCAGTCTATGGGTGAGCACCAGCAACAAGTTTCACACTAAGTAGAACAAAAATAATATTCAGGTCTTTATTTTTATACCACTCTTATCCTTTTCTTTTTAACATTATAAATGTGTGTGTGTTTAACTCTATAACTTATTATTTAAAAGAGCCAGGCAGAAAAACAGTTGTGGGACAGGTGTAGCATGATGAGGAGCGGGGCCTCAGAAAGAAAAAACAGTACTGAAAATTACACTTAGCTGTTGATTCAGAAGTATTTCTATTTGTGGTGGTGTAATTATTACAATAATACCTTGAGATTGAGTAAGAAAATAGCCCCATTGTACCAGGCACTGTAGAAACAGAGAGTAGAAGACAGTCCCTGCCCCAAAGAGCTCACAGTCTAATTAGAACAAGACACACACAAGCTGGTGCTCTGCAAGCATCATACAAGTGGCACAATTTGTGGCGTAGTGATGGGGGTTTGTTAGAAGAGGACCAGCTGAATGAAAAGGCAAAGGGAGAGAAGATTTTGAAGGGAGAAGGATGAAGAAAACAGAGTGGGGAGAACAGGGAGGAAAGGGAGGAGGGGAGGATGAAGGACAGATGGAATGAGACAGCATGACAATCAATATTATAGAGATCAAGATGAGAGAGAATTGAGCAGCTCAGGCTTAGAGACTGAGAGTACATCTTGCCTTCAATAAAAACCCCAGCTGCACTGACTCAGGCTCATGGGGTTTGGACTGGGGGTTAAAAACAGCAGGGTCGACGTTTGGGTTTGGGCTGGAGCAGGGCCAGATTAACCTTTTGTGGGCCCTAGCACTCAAACCCTGACCCCCACTCTGCCCACACTCCACCCCAAGGCCCTGCCTTCCCTCCCCCCACTCTACTTGCCCTGCGTCTCAAGGCCCCATCCCCGCTCAGCCTCTTCCCCTGGAGGCCCTGCCCACTGTCCACTCAGTGGGAGGGGGTAGAGAGGAGCGAGCGGTGGGTGGGAGGTGGGAGGGGAAGAGGGGGCAGGGAGGAGCAAGCAGCGGAGGTGGGGAAGAGACAAGGCAAGGAGAGGGTGGATAGGATCAAATGGTGGGCAGAGCCTTCGGGAGAGGAGGCCAAGCGGGGGCAGGGACTGAGAGCAGAACACAGGCAGAGCAGGGGGTGGGCCCTTCTGAGCAAGGGCTGGTGGCATTAGCACCATTGTAAGCCCAGTACTTCGGTGGAGCCCAGGCTCTAAAACCCCAGGAGGGGGCTGGGTCTCAGAGCCCAGTATCCAGCCTGAGCCCAAACATCTACACTGATATTTTTATCCTTGAGATAAAAGGCCAAGCCCTGAGAGCCTGAGTCCATTGGCCCGAGTTCTACGACTTGGTACAATGGGTCTTTTACTGCAATGTAGGTGTACCCTGAACTAGATGTGTTCAAAATTAGACGGTCACTGTGGACTTGATCAGATAGGAATTTCCTGTGGATAATCTCTCACAGGCTTAAGCCCTTTGTCTATCCAAGCTGTGATTAATGTGTAAGAACGGACTATACAAAACTCAAAGGGAATGCCTTGAAACTTAACATCTAAATAAACAAAACAGGTCAGACAAACAACGCCCTGGATGAGCTGGCTCTGTATAAGAGCACTGAGAGATGTTTTTAATAGAGGTGTGACAGCATTTGTTACTCAGATGGTTTAACCCCGGTATGATTTGAGGAAGAAATGAGCATTAATCTACATTGGTAGGGGGTTCTTTGTTTTTCTGAGTCCTGGTATTAATCATTCTGCACGTCATTTTCAGGTATGTACATTGTTTCTACTGAAGATTGTCAAGAGGCTTATCTCTGAGCATTTAATACCCGCATTGATTTAAGGTTGCATAAATGTAAAGGTCTGGATTGTGTGCTCTAGGTAGGTACTGTCCTGCCCAGAAGAAATTGTACGTCAAGGGCACAATATTTTCCAGAGCTCCCCAACATATAGTGGGAGCATGGTTGCCATGGCACATCTTAAAAAGGTGCAACAACTGCTCCTTTTGATGGCCAGACATCTCTGCAGATCAGTTCAGAGGGGGTGCAGGGTCCATATTCCTGTTTTATTCCATACTCCCCTTAAGGGTGGCTTGGCTAGCACTGCCAGCACCACATAATCTTTGCACACAGGTGAGCATAAGGACTGCAACTGTGCTTGAATGTTGCAGTGGGGGAGGAATGGTGTAAGTGGCAGGGGAGTCTCCTTGCATTCCCTGTGGGTAAGCAGAGGCAGGAAGCTACCTAGTCCAATATCAGTCTTGCCAACTCTTGCCTTTTTTTTCCATGAGTGATAGGATTTCAGATGTGGTTGGAGCTCCTCTTGTGGTGATTGGAGAAGCTCCGGCCCCCTTGTGAATTTGGTCCTGCAGAAGCTGTCAGGATCTTTCTCCCCAGCTCACCGTTCTCACATGGGAAGAGAAGAGAGGAGGAAGCAAAGAGCCCAGCAGTGCAGTGTGGCTCCGTTATTCTTCCCCCTCCACTCCTGTGAGAAATACAAACAGGACAACGCCTCTGCTCCCTTGGAACTGCCCTCCCTATATGGGAAGGGGGACAATGGAATCTGTTGCAGCATCCCCAGGTCTGGGAAAAGTGAGGTTGGGGAGGCTCAACTGGAGCGGGATGAGAGAGACGGGGGAGGGGCGGCACTGAACTGAGTTTGGGACACGGGAACAAGATTAATGGCTGTGCAGAAGATGTGCAGAAATGAGGGTGAAAGCTACTGCAGCAGGAGCTAAAATAGCCTTATTGGATCAATGTGGAAGAATAGGCAAGACTAATTCTCTCCCACACACACACTGAGGGTGGGCGGGGGAGTTCAAATGTAAAAAGACAGACCAAAGAAACCACAATAATCTCTTTTTTTCAATGTCATGATTTCTGGGCACGTGTCATGATTTTTTTAATCTCTTGAGGTTGGCAATACTGTTCTAAGTACCAGGAAACTGGAACAGCCAATGACAAGGATGTCCTATGCTGAACATGCAATTTTTCAGGTATTTGAATGCTTTATACAAGATCTAAAGTAACAGGTCTTTTTCCTCTCTGTCTTAAGCACACCACTATGTTTCCCAGAATTCACTATGGAAATGGCTGGGAAGACCTTTTCTTGAGGTGCAGCAGAATGCCCTAGAGTATCCAGAAGAATTTGCTTTTGGTTCATATTAAGGCTACAAATGGGATCCATCCAGTGAACTTAGTCAAAACTGCAGGTGCTTAAAATGTTGTGTTAGACATGTAGGAAATGTTAACACAGTTTTAGCTGACTCCGCTATATATTTAATTCGTCCCTGAACCATACTAAATCTTTCAGTAGAGCTATTTCAAGATTAGAGCAGTCCAGGAAAATTTAAGACTTCACTTTGGATCATAAAGACAAGAACAAAATGAATAATCTATAAAACAGAACTAAATTAGTAGGCTGTGACTGTGCTGTTCCTGGTGGGACACAACTGAGAGTGCCAAGTCAGGACAAATTGCTTCCAACCGGGCAGTTACAACCCAGAACTAGGGTTTCTTCACCTCTAAGGCAAACCAAACCAGCCAAACAGAAAAGACTTTGGTTTCGCCCCACTGGCTAGACACAAGTCACACAAGCAATTCCCTAAGACACTCCGGTTTCCCAGTATCACCACCAGCAGCCACTCGTTCTGGGGATAAATGGTTATGAAGACCAATACCCCAATAAAAGAAAACGGTTCTCCCAATTCCAAAGAATCAGGCCCCAGACCCAGATCAATATACAAATCAGATCTTACCCACAAATCACGCTGTTGCCAATCCTTTAGAATTTAAAAGCTAAAGGTTTATTTATAAAAGGAAAAAAATATAGGTAAGACTTAGAAATGGTAAAAGAAATCAATTATATGCAGTAATGGCAAAGTTCTTGGTTCAGGCTTGCATCAGTGGTAGAATAAATTGTAGGTTCAAATCAAATCTCTGGAGTATAAACATCCAGAGCAGGGATGGGTCAATCAGTCCTTTGATGAAAGCTTCTATGTGTAGCAAAAGTCCCTCCAGAGTAAGAATGATGACTGGAGACTGAAGACAAGATGACTGAAGCTGACTGAAGACAAGATGAAGGAGCTGCAACAGCTTTTTATAGTCTTTCCAGGTGCAGGAATTCTCTTTGTTTCTGCTGTGAAAAGTATAGCCCAATGGAGTTCTGAAGTCACATGGGCAAATCATATGACCATGCATGACTTAGGATTTTCAGGTGGCAGCTATTACCCACAGGCTACCTTGAATGTCCTCTGGTAGACTTCTCATGTGGATTGGAGCTTTCCAAGCTCTCGATGGGTCCATTGTGTAGCTGATGGTCCTCAGTGGGCCATCAAGCAGGCTAGGCGGGGACAAAACCAAATTGTCTGGAATGTTATCCAGAAGCAGAGCACAAATTTGAGATACAGACATTATATAGCCAACATTCATAACTTTAACTACAAAAATGATACACACATACCGATAGTATAATCATAATCAGCAAACCATAACCTAGTCGTAGACACCTTATATGACCCCCTTTACACAAGATTTGGTGCCCCTACAGGACCTTGGTTGCACCAATGATCTATATGATCGCAGATTATTTCAGTAACGTGACATAGGCAAAAACTGAAGAGTTCAGATTCAAGGCAAGTCCGGATTTAATTTCCTGGCAACTGGAGGGGGAAGGCAGCAAAGCCTAAATGATACTGGGAAAGATGTATCTGCAGATTATTCTGTTTATTTTTAATGTTTTAAAATGCAGCTAAATTTTAGTTTGGGCACCTTCCAAGGATGCCACAAAGTCCATATTTTTTCATGGGCATTTGCGAGATGAGGGGGAGATTGGTTCAGTAAGGAGATTGTTGGTTGGCTGGCTGATGGGTTATGAGGGTTTATGGGTTAATATTATTGAGGGGAACACTGTTATTATTGACATGGGCAGTCCATTAAATGTATTATAGTTTTACATTTTTGGATTAATTGTTTATCTTAATAAATGCATAGTATCAAAGAAGGGTGCTAAAGTAAATCAAAGATGGTAAAAATAAACGTATAAGAATGAACTAATATAAAACTAAATTCTTCCATCTGCAATGATTGGCAATTACCAACTTCCACCACGCTTACATGCATACTGTTGGATCCATTTTAAACTATACTCTCTCCTTGAAAACCTGGAAAACAGAAAGCCTTCTTCAAATGCCCTGAAGTTCAACAGGCTTGGGTCCAGTGGACTAAGAGAAGCGAGCTCCCTAGGTAGAAGGATCCCTAGTAGTGAAAATGTAGTATAATCAACCCACTCTCATTGAAACTGTAGAACTGTTTCAGCTCAAGCACCTCAGCTGATCTCCATTGTCACGGGGTCACAACAGGAGAGACACAGGTCCCAAACCACACAGGTCTTTGTATTGTAGGCCAAAACCAGTAACTTGCATTGCAAAGACTATTCTTTTGAGATGCAGCCAGAGCTCTGCTGATTCTTCAGTGAAAGAATACAACAGTTTGCTCACTCCTTAAAGAGGAATTGTTCTCAAGAACTGAAACTTCTTCAGATAATGTCCCTATGACTGCTCCACTTCAGGTGCACGAGAGCCTTGTGTCTTTGATCAGAGAGTTTTAGTAGCAGTGCCTTTTCAGCCCGCACATGCATCCCACACATCCTCATGCCCCACACCAGTGCTATATGGGGTTGTGTGGGCAAACAACCTTCAGTTCTGCCTTTGGCAGGAGATGGAGTCTACCGTATGCTTGTTTGTTATAATATTCTGTAAGTAGTTAGATAGCATACAGTTAGTTACCCTGTAGTGAGTATAGTTATTAGAAAAGTTGTTCCCTTTTTTCTTTTCCTAAAAAATAAATAAAATAATAAAAAAACATCACTAGACATATTTAGATAGTAATTAGAGTTTTCCTCTTCTAAGGGTCATTTTTTGAGATATTACTCAGGAACACTGGGCTCCCTGGGATTCAAAATGTGTCTTTCCTGTCATGAGGCAATTCCTATCAGGACAGAGATTCCAGAGTGCCTCCACTGTTTGGGGGAGACACATATCCTCAGTAAGTGCAAGCTCTGCGTTTCCTTCAAGGGTAGAGCCTGAAAAATGGATCTCCTGATGATGAAGCAAGCTTTACGACCAGCTTCAGATCCAGGGGCTGAGCTTTTCCTCACCCCACCCCCACCCCCACCCCCTCACACAAACAGACCTCCAAGTACCGTTAGTGCCCCATCCAAATCAAGACCTTGGTCACCGGAGACCACTACAGAGATAGACAGTCCAAGGCACTGAGCACATCTAGGGCACCGATGTCCTCTGTAGAGGTAGCCTCAACATCTGCTTCTAAGCAGAAGGAGGTAAGGAGTAAATCTCCAAGAAAATCTCAGTCACCAACACAGAAGATGACTATGGAGACTTCAGGTCCTTAGTGGGGTTCCATGCAAGCTCCAAGTTGATGCCACTACCACAAAGGTGAAGGAGAGTTAATTGTCTATGACAGACTTGGTACCAAGTTTGGGTACCAATACCCAGAGTCGCAGAGACACCGGTGAAAAAAGTTCTAAGCCCATCCCCAAACAGCACTCAGTATCAGTAATACAAAAGTCAATGATACCAAAGATCTCGCTGCTATCTATGTACCAATGGAACAGGAGTCAACCAATTCCTATGCCAAACATTCAGTACTAGCTGCATCAGTACCAAAGCCATTTTCTACAGGTTCTGATTTGATCCAGTCCTTGAGATCATTGGTACTGCTAGAATTTAGGTACCTAAGCACCTGCTAGTATCTTTGGAGCCAAAGTCTCCTCTGTTAACGAGTTGTCAGGGTTGTCAGCATCAAGACTCTCATAGTCACCAGCCCTTCTATCATCTAGAGAACCATATTCACCCTTGGGTACTTGGTAGATAAGAAGGTGACTCCTCTTACTAATATTTCCTCCTCATAGCCTGATGAAACTGTGATGCCTCTACCTCCTTCTGTGGCAGATGCCTGCAGACCGTTTCTAGAACTGATGAAGTGAATTGTGGACAGGCTTCAGATTACCTCAGAAGAGGTTCAAGAGTCCCACTGTAAACTCCTAGATATTTTATACACTTTGACTGGAGTGGTGATCCTCACAGATGTCAATGAAACTCTTATGGAACTTTCTAAGACTGTTTGGAAAACCCCAGCTAGCGCACTGGCTACTTACAAAAGAGTGGATTAAAACAAATAGGTCCCAGCCAGGGAATCAGAGTTTCTAATTTCTCACCCAGCTCTGAATTCCCTACTAGTAGAGGCCATTAATAACCAAGACAGAAAAGAAAGGTCGAAGTCCACCCTCTACAGAAAGGACCACAAGAGACTAGGTCTTTTTCGTCACAAATCTTATTCTTTAGACACACTTCAGTTCAGAATAGCAGACTATCAAGTGCTCATGGCCAAATACAACTATTTGAATTACAACAAATTTAAGTAATTTATAGAGCACTTGTCAGAGGAACATCATGAACAATTTAAGGCCATTATACAGGAGGGTCAGCTACCGGCAAAGACATTACTCCAGGCCTCCTTGGATGCTGCTGATGCAGCAACATGATCTATAGCCACTGAAATGGTCATGAGAAGAGTGTCTTAGCTGCAACAGTCAGGCTTTACGAGACAGGTACAGCATATGATTGAAGACCTCCCCTTTGACAGTCACAAGCTCTTTGCATACTCAGTGGATACATCTCTCCACACTTTAAAGGACTCGCGACCCATGCTGTTATCCTTAGGGATTTATACTCCTGTAAATAAGAAGAGATTTAGTGGGTCTCAGATGGCACAAAGAGCATGCCCTGCCCTGTATTCTACTTATCATAGACCATTTGAGCCCTTTGCCAAGAGACTAAGATATACTAAGACAAAAACATGCTTCCTCTAGAGCTATGTCTTCTCAGACACCTATATCCTCCAAGCAACAGTTCGGATGGTGTGTTTGAGAGTCTCAACCATCCAACTGACAGGGGTTTACAACTGCAACATCCTACCTCCATTCAGATGTTGCCTCTCCCATTTTCAATCTGCACTGGCAAATATAACATCAGACAAAATGGTTCTGGAAGCTGTAACATCAGGTTACACTATCCATTTCAAACCTGTCCCTCCTATCCACTCTACCTCTCCGTCACTCCTCAGGGACCCTTCTCACAATCAATTGCTGGCACAAGATGTTACCACACTTCTATGCTTAGGAGCAATAGAACCAGTTCTGGTACAGTGCAGGGGAAGAGGATTCTATTCAAAGTACTTCTTGGTCCCCCCAAAAATGGAGGGTGGCGGCCAATTTTAGACCTCAGGTCTCTAAACAGATATGGAAAACACTAGAAATTCAGGAAGGAGACCCTTCCAGCAATAATTCCCTCATTAGATTGAACAGATTTGTAGATCGAGAGTCACAAACCAGATACACATTTTCATGTTATTATTTACCCTTCACACAAGCAAGAGGTTTCTTTGTTTTGTAATCAACAACTAGCACTACCAGTACAGGGTGCTCTGTTTTACAGTATCTTCTAGTGGTAGTTGCTGCCCACCTATGTTATCTGGGTATAATCATTTTCCCATATCTAGACAATTAGTTAATCAGGGCAGATTGTATCAGGAAGTGTTGGTGGTAGTAAAGGTAACATATTCTATGTTTCACAGCCCCGGATTTCAAATCAACCTCGAAAAGTCAGTTTTGACTCCAATACAGCATCTAGACTTCATGGGAGCTTCCCTGAATGCCATGACAGGCAGAGCATACCTCCCTTCCAGCAGACTTTTTGCACCAATGACTCATCTCAAAGATTCAGGGAAGACTTCAGGTAACAGTAAGAAATTGCCTTCAACTGCTGTGGCGCATGTCATCTTGCTTCTTTGTAGTGGAACATGCCAGATTACATCCTGGGTGGCTTCAAATAGTTTACAAACCAAGCAGGCCCACAGCCTAGGCAGGCTGCTGTCTGTCCCCCAGTGGGTTCACCAGTCACTCAGCTGGTGGAAGGATCTGACCAACAAGTGTGCAGATGTTCTGTTCTTGCAAACACTTCACAGATACAACATTAGATACTTCGCTATTGGATGAAGGACACATCTGGGACTTCACATAGTGAAAGCAAATGGTCACCACCACAGCAGCTTCTCCACATCGATCTTCTGGAATTGAGAGCAGTCAGAAATTCTTGCCTACACTTTCTACCTCTAATCAGACCCAAGTCAGTAAAGATAATGATAGACAATGGGGCATGCATGCATTATATCAGCTGTCAGGGAGGGGCATACTCCCCATCTCTCAGTGCCAAAGTGATAAAGCTCTGGATTTGGTGCACAGCCATTAAGATAGCCATCTCAGCTACTTACCTCCCCAGTATTCAATATACCATGGCAGATGGCCTCAACAGACATTTCTTTCTAAATTATGGATAGGAACTAGACTCACAAGTCCTCCACATCTAACTGAAGTTCTAGCTTGTGGATTCCCAGAGGTCATTATGCCTGCCACTCAAAATGCATCGGGTGTTGCTCCAGAGAGTGTATCAATTCTCAATCCCCAGAAGACATTTTCTCATCTCATGGCCAAAGGGGCTTTTCTGTGTGTATTTACTGACACTGTTAATGATAAAAGTTCTCAGCAAGATCAAACAAGATTGGGCCAGTGTCATATCCAAGACAAGTATGGTATCCCCGTCTAATTGGACTTACCTGTCACCCTCTGTGGCAGCTTCCATTCAACCCTTGCCTACTGACTCAAGATACTGGTCAAACACTTCCCCCCAACCCACAGATTCTGAGGCTCCAAGCATGATTCCTTGATGGTTCTTGGGAAAAGAGGTATCCTTTTCAACACCATGTTGTATTAAATGATAGAAAAGACTCCACAAGATTTACTTGCCTCCAGAAGTGGAAAAGGTATTATCTTTGGTGTAACAGTCATCAGATTTTGCAGACTCAAATTCCTGCTCCCAGAGTATTGGATTACCTCTTGGAATCAAAAACATTGGGTCTTTCTATGAATGCCATTAGGGTTCACTTAGTGGCAACAACAACTTTTCACATGACCACTGGGGATTTTTCACTCTTTGCTCACCCTACCACCACACAATTCCTGAGAGATTTGTCAAATCTCTCCCCACAAATCAGAGATCCTACTCCTAGCTGAGTCCTCCACCTAGTCTTTAATTGCCTTATGAAACATCCTTTGAGCCACTTGCTATGTGTTCTTTATTAGATTTATCTGTGAAGACACTCTTCCTGGTAGCTATCACTTCTGCCTGAAGTGTTGGAGAATTGGGGGATTCAATGGCAGACCCTCCCGTTTCCAGTATTCACCAGAGAGAAAGTATTGCTATGGGCTTATCTGAGATACCTAAGATACCCTCAGAATTTCATATTAATCAAACCGTTCATCTTCTGTTTTTTCCCCCAAAACCGCACTGAACTACTCAAGAAGTCATATTCTATAGCTTAAATGTCAGGAGGGCATTAGCCTTTTATCTATGGAAGACCAAACTATTTAGAAGATCTGCTAGATTATTTGTGTCCATTTCAGACAGAAACAAGGATTTCAGCAATTTCAAAACAGAGGATGTCAAAGTAGATCTCCAGGTGTATTAAGATCTATTATGACCAAACTCACCCTCAAGGGTAATTGCATATTCCACCAGAGCACTATTTTTATAGCCTTACTAATGGATATACCAGTTGCAAAGATCTGCAGAGTTGCAACTTGGTCCTCTGTTTATACTTTTTCTAAGCATTATGTGTTGGTTCCTGTAGCTGGATCAGATGTTGTTGTAGGCAATGCAGATCTCTTTTATATTGTCTCTGCTCTGAACCTCCCACCTCCTTAGCAGAGGGTACTGCTCGGGAGTCACTTGAATTGGAGCACCCACAGGGATGCTACTCAAAGAAGGAGCGTTTACTCACCTTGTTCAATAACTGAAGTTCTTCGAGGGGGTGTCCCTGTGAGCAAGCTGCTACCCGCACTCCTTCCAGACTGCTCTGGAGTCTCCCTAGTGAGACTTTGTGATTGAGAAGGCATGGAGGGCAGTTTTCCTGCACAGCTCATATAGCCTCAGTGTGGGGCATGAGGATGTGTGGGGCATATGAGTGGGCTGAATGGACCCAGCTACCAAAAATCTCCAATCAAAGGCACAGCTTTACCTGAAGTGGAACATCCACAGGACACATCTTGAAGAGCTCCAGTTACCTCACAAGATGAATAATCTCTCCTTTCCTTCAAAGTTCCTCCTAGAGGCTTCTCTATTGCTATTCATTTTAAATGGAATGTGTTCAGATACTACCATCAGTGAGGAGTAGCAGCATAAATCCCCATGACAGATAGGTAGGTAGAAAATATATATTTTTCATCCACAAATGGTTATGAAAATAACCTCAAAAATATAAACTGAGTGTAAAATGATGCAGCATTGCCTTCATGAGTCCTCAGACAGCCCGAAACAATTACTTTTAAAGGGGTAAACTATACTCTTAACTAATTCACTTCTTATCATTTTAACAGAAGCTACCAGCCAATGTGCTTATCCCACAATCCTAAACTGTCTCCCCAGGTGCCAAAAGCCCCAATGGCTCCCTAACTGTCTCATGTCCCCTGAGAATTTCTGTGATAGGATTATGCAGTATCAGTAGCAAAGATCTGCAGCATTTTACAAGGTAAGAACAGGCTAAAATAGAATAAATTTGAGATGAGAATAAACAACTGAGGAGTTACTGCATTTCTTGTATTATTCAATTTTGTATTTCATTTTCAGTTCAAATGATGCTCCTATATGAGACCACTGGAGAATCAAATAAAATCAAATACATTTTTGCATTTACAATTTTTCATGGCCAAATTTCAGCCAAGAAAATACTGACTTGGCTGGTGTATGAAAATGCAGGTTGTGCACACAAGTCCAAATCTGTGCCTGCGCAAAAACTTGGCTACCCAAAACTGTGAAATTGCATCATTTTACATGGAGTTTTTTCAATTTACAAAAGCTCATTAAGTTTTCATGAAGTAGTTTCTGAAGTTGGTACTTTCATAGAAGTATGCAGGTGTTATACTAAAAACCACTGCTTTTTACAGTTATTTTTAACCACATCTATCTGTCTACTATATAATGCAGAGAGATCAAGCGAGACCCCCTTGCTCTCTTTCCAAATGACTGCACAACATGCGCAACTGTTACCACACTCTTTACAGTCACTATAAAATGGTGACATGACAGCATAAACAATAACACTTGCTTTCAGCAAGGTCTCTTCCCCAGTGGAATAATGCTCACAGCAAGAAAATAAAAACAGTTAATATGAGGGAAAAATGAACACAAAAAACTCCTCAGTTTGAAATTGTCCTAGACTTACATCCCTACATGTGGAGTCCCAACTTCCTAAGCCATCCAGCCCTTTCAGTGCTAAGCGGCTAATTTATAGTTCTTC
This sequence comes from Dermatemys mawii, assembly GCA_007922305.1. Lineage (NCBI taxonomy): Eukaryota > Metazoa > Chordata > Testudines > Dermatemydidae > Dermatemys > Dermatemys mawii. The sequence continues at coordinate 3,193,686 of ML677364.1, read as the reverse complement.
ACTAGAGCACCCGTGAAACCAGAGTGGGAAGCTGAGATGCCTCACTCACCAGGCACCCAACAGTAACCCTGCATCCTATCAGTCACATTGTTAGTTACTGATGTAGTGGGCACCTGTAGGTTGATGAGAGGTCTAAGGCGGCATTGTGAGATAATACCAAGTTCAGAGCTGAATTAGGGGTGTTTTGGGGTATTTTCTCATGAACAAGGAGAAATTACCAATTTTTCAGACATTGTTCTCTACACTGTAACCTTATAAAGGTGATTAAAATATTTAAGTGGCAAAAACAACTACAGAAAAGATCACGTGGTCTTTGGTTTTTTGTGGGGTTTTTAAGCAGCGTGTGTTTTTACTAATAAATAATACTTGTCTTAAGAACTGTCTGTGACACCATTGCTTTCCCTCTCATCTCTCTGGAGCATTACAGTCACCAAAGAGTTATATAAAGGCATTCTACTGATCTAAATACCAAATGACAACTACTCTAACCATACTAGCCCAGATTCAAACCTGGGAGTTACATCAAGGATGTGTGTATCTGGTCCCCTTTGTTATTCAGTTACACTTACTTCAGATTAGTTGGAAATGGAGTAATGGTTTTAGTTTACATTTTTATGTCTATCTCTAAGAACTATATAAAATTTAGCCAGCCAGGATTTCTCTGAAATGAACATGACTGGCCTCAGGGAGATATTATGTTTATGGGAGGAGCTGACCCTTCCTTAAAAAACCCCCACACAAATAGCCTTAAGCTATATGTTCTCATTAAAGGTACTCTGACCAGTCCTGAAAGAGTTCCTGATTTATATATTTTTTTTCATTTGTTGGTCAAAGTCACCGTGGCAACTAACTGGTTCTACATAAACTTATAGTCCAAGCCAGCAGAGCTGTAATGGAATACATTCCTTAGAATGAGTCAATGCCTTTGCTGCAAAGGAAGCACACTGTTATGGAAATAAATTCAAAGCTAATGCGCTCTGCTCAGAGTGGAAATAAGAAATTGTTCAGAATCAGGTTTCTCACTCCTCCACATATGTAAAATTATTATACACTAGTGACACTTTGTTTTGATGGATCAGTAGTCCAACTCCTGTATAGTCCAAAACACCTGGGCCCAGATCCTCAAAGATATCTAAGCACCTAATTCCCATTGATTTCAGTGAAAATTGGGCAATTAAATACCTTTGAGGATCTGTGTCCTTCAGCTCCTGTTGGATTCAATGTGACTGTGGCAATGAAAACTGAGGAAATGGGAGCTGAGGTTGCTTTGTACCGTAGGACTGAGTCCTGTAACTGTCACATTGAAGGCAGCCCACTATTTCCCAGGAGAGTAAAAATACAAAATTATACAAGATAATGTACACTATGAAAATGTAAGGGGCCTGATTCTGCTCTCTTTAAGACGGTGTCAGTCTGGAGTAACTCTATTGATGACAATGAAATGATGCTGCTGTATGTGTAATCAGACCCATGATTTCATCTGACCAACCTGATCTGGCTTCTGAGCTATGAAAAATCTTGTGTATGAACTTTGCAGGTCCACAACGTTAACGTTTTTTACTTTAAATATACATCTAGAGCTCATACAATGCTTTCCACAAATTAGTAACCTGGCAAGTTTGTCACATCTAATGAAAGGTGTTTATTCTACACATAATTTAAATCAGACTATGACTTTGAATTGCTGTTAGAGATAGGATTTAATGTTTCTCTCCCTGAAATTATCCTTCATAAATGGTTTATGAAGCCATAAAACTATGAGCCATAAGTTCTCAAAAATAAAACCAGATGGCAAAATGTACTTCATCTCTTGCTCCTCAAACCCAGTGAAGGCTTAAGAAAAGTCAAATGAGAAATATCAAACTGAGAAATAAATTGATCCATAAATATGCTATTTTTGACATGAGCTCAAAATCCCTGACCAGTCTCTTTTTCAGATAAAAACAATTAAACTGCTAAATATAATGCTATAAATCTTGGAAGCTCTAAACCTTATTTTCACCCCACTACTAATGGGTGAACAGCAATCAATTTACTTTCACAGGCTTTTCCAAGTGAACCTGTATGGTCTTCCTCACTACGGTGTGACTCTCAAGCAAGTTTTGAGGTAAGACAATTCCTTTGTAACTTAAATAATGCACCAAATTGTTCTTTTCTGTTTCAACAAATGGTAGAGTCTGTAGAGAGAGGAGAAGAAGAAAAGCAAGTTAATTTAGGGCTTGATCCTGAAACCTTTAACCACAACAGTAAGCCCATTAAAATCAACAAATATATACATGTGAACTACAGGATCAGACCTATAAATTTCAGATATGAAAATATTTTAAGGCCAGAAGGGACCTTTATATTGTCTAGCCCAGCGGTTCTCAAACTGTGGGTCAGGACCCCTAAGTGGGTCACGAACCCATTTTAATGGGGTCGCCAGAACTAGCTTAGACTTGCTGGCACTCGGGGCCAAAGTCTGAGCCCCCCCCCCGTCCTGGGCCCTCAACAACATGGAGGTGTGACTCAGAATAGCTTATGGCAATGCTCATTCTATGTGAGAATGGAATGTTCTTGGCATATTGACCCTGGAGAGCCCCATCGACCTCACAAACTTTGCTTATGTTTAACATTGATTGTTCCCTCTAACACAAATTTAACACAAGATGAGTCCAAACACAAAATTTCCTCAAGCACATCTAACTTGTTCTACAAATTGTACCTCCTAGGATTAACCACAACAGAAACCAAATCGGGTCAACTCAATCATATCACAGTTTATCAATAGAAATCAGTGTTGTTTATAACTTGAGCCAGATTAGTCCTTCGTGGGCTGTTCGCGAGTGCCCTGCATATTGCAAAAGTGACCTCTCTGGCCATTTAACTAACATCTACTGCTCATGGCTCACCCTGGCCTGAAGCCTCTTACTGAATTACATTTCTCAGCACAGCCACATAGTTGTGAACTGCCCCAGTTCTGTGCCCCATACAATGGCAGTTTGCAATGGCAAGATGGCTTCCAGAATGTTCCAGGTCAGGACTGTGAGAGTTTTCAGAGTCTGGTCTCTCCTTCCACAAGCCACCTGAAAGGCTGCGCATGATCATCCACAATCCATTTCAGTTTGCAGTGATGATGGAAACTCTGGGATGCTTGTCCAGAAATCATTGCTATAAACATGAGTGCAGTGCTAGCATGGATGTGAGGTACAATAACAAGCCCACTAAACATGTGTGTGAATTCTGTGTGCTAGTTCCAATTGAGATAACAAGTTAGTTACGTACAGTTGAAGAATTCTCTTGCATAGACCCAAACTCTAGGCATGAGTAGAAGTGCAAGGTTTGCTCGGCCTCTCTGACCTCATTTTTTGTATCCCTTGGGCTCCACTACTACTTTTCCCATGTGACATGTACTAACAAACATCTACAGCAGTACCATGTATTGTGCCATGGATTTTGATGCCTTTTTATGTTCAGAAGTTGCAAAGGATATTGAGTATGGCTTGTATATGTCACCCTGGGATTAGTGGATGGGGATGTTTATGATGTGACCATAGTCATCTCATCCCATTGCTCTGTAGACATTTGTGTATAGTGGGAAAGGGCAGGGTGGCACTGGCACATGACTTCATGCATCCTCTATGAGCACTCCCACTGATTTCAATGGGTCTACTCACAGCAATAATGTTAAGCATGTGCATAAGTGTTTGCAGAATCAGAGCCAAAGCGAGTATCAGTCTATATGAATTTACCATAAATGGGTTCCATTATTTTTACTTCTTATCAGCTGCACACATCTAGAGAGTTTTTAAAATGTGCATTTGAAACCTGGTTGGTTTGTTTTTTGTTTGTTTATTTTATTTTTTGAGAATTAGTGAGATTCGTCTTGAATTTAAAAAAAAAGTATAAGGGTAGTCTGACTAAATTGCTTTTAACCAAATATATTCCTTTTCCTTGTTTTCTAGCCCTGCATGTGGACGAATTGGAGAGAGTACAGAGGAGAGCAACGAAAATAATAAAAGGTTTAGAAAATCTGACCTATGAGGAGAGGTTAAAAAAACTGGGCATGTTTAGTCTTGTGAAAAGAAGACGGAGGAGGCACCTGAGAACAGTCTTCAGATATTAAGGGCTTTTAAAATGTGATCAACCATCCTCCATGTCCACTGAAGGTAGGACAAGAAGTAATGGGTTTAATCTGAAGCAAGGGATATTTGGGTTAGATATTAGGAACAACTTTCTAAACATAAGAATAGTCAAGCATTTGAATAGGCTTCCAAGGAGGTTGTGGAATCCCTGTCACTGGAGGTTTTAAGAACAAGTTAGGCAAACACCTGGCAGGGATGGTCTAGGTATACCTAGTTCTGCCTCAGCAGGGAGCTGGACGTGATGATTTCTCATAATCTCTTCCAGTGCAGCATTTCTATGATTCTAGGAATGAAGCACACATTGATTGTAGTCTCTTTCTTAAGTTAAACTGTATAGAGTAACCCTGCTTTGTAAAATACTGGTTTAAGGAATAAATCAGAATGCCAAAAAACAAGTTTAAAAAAAACACATTAATTTGACACTTTGTTTTTCCAGAGAACAGAACCAACACCTGGTCAAGAGGCACTCCAGGAGTCTCTATACTGCAGTTTGACAGGTGATGATTCCAGGAATGATGTAAGTGGACACTTCTGGCTTTGATCCTAGAGACTAGGCACTTCATTAAAATAATGCAATTATTATGTAGAAAGTCTGAGGAGCTGTGCACCATCCTTAGCATAGACTTCCTATTGATTTATTTTCCATCACTGGCTGGAGATGAAGCAGAGCAGGCACACTAAGATCTTTTAATAATAAAATAATAACTTTACCATCTGTTTGCTGACCAAGCTAAGCCAAGCTGTTCTATAAATTTCATCCCTGTGTAGTATTTGGCTTGGTCAGCAAGCATATAGTTGGCAAAAGTTCTGGGGGGTTTAATATGATTTTAAAAATCACCTGCAATGTCTGCCCTGCTTTGACTCTAGCCAGATAGAAGGGGAAAACCTTCTCAAAGTCATCTTAAGCATTGTTGTTAAAGAGCTGTGGTGGTTTTTGATTGTTTTATGGGAACTTGGAAAGAAAAAACAGAAGTAACTGATAGAGGAGGCCAAGAGCTCTTTTTCTGCTTCTTACTTCCATATTTTTCTTTCAGAAAAAGGATTTTAACAGATATATGCAGTAATGAAAATATGAAAAGATGAAGATTGTACTTTAAAAAACATGCTGCTTCTATATTTCAACCATATCCTCACAGGAGTAGTACAAATACACAAATGACACCTGGCTGCTGGCTTTATACACCATTGAAGAGTGTCTAATCCTAAGTGTTTGGTAAGCATTGCACTGAACCTGTAATGTAGCAGCTGATTTTATTTTTATTTTTTTGGTGCTGTGTATCAGAGATTAAAATCTGGATTTTTATAAAATGTACATCTTCTCTTTAAGTCAATGTCAGTACAGGCTATCTAGGTTCAAGTTATCATAGCTGGTGAACTGATGCAATGAAACTTAAGTGGTGTCCCCAGCATGTAATCTCACATGATCCTATTCTGCTCCATAACACTACTGAAAATGAGGGGTAATGCCCTTTAAATCAGTGGAGTTGCACTGGTATAAAATAGGTGTGAGAGGAAGATCAGGCTTAAAGAAAACTGGGATCATCTCAAGATTCATTTTCACTGTAACTCAAATTTCTAGTTCTCCCCGCAACCCAAAATATGTCCCCTAATCTGCAGTCTTTACTTACCTGAGTAATCCTTGTTTATGTGACTAGTCCCATTGATGCCATTGCTCTCTATGCTTGAGAGAGAGGTTCTCTGTGTAAGGACTACCCACATGACTGGAACAAGCACACACATTTTTACTTTACTCTTGGTAGTATTGCAATTCACTTTAGCAACTTTAAATGTTCAGACGCCTTAGGAACCCATTGAAATGTCTGTCTAAAAATGCTTTGAAGAAATCTTTCAAGTCCCTATTTTAGAGCCTGATCCATCAGTTTTTATGTGCATAAATCTCCAATTGACAGCAATGGAAATGTTGTGCATGCAAAGACAGGATTGGGTCCTTAGCTTGATTTCAGGAATTATAGCTCATTATCCAATTGAAGTGGCTTGAGGGAAAAAACGGAATGTTGTCTGCATACTTTAATACCTTATCTTTACAGTACTTTCAGTTTTGCTGCCAAATTAAGAGGATGTTTTTAGTGGTGTCCTTCGGGGGGGTCTGTCCTGAGTCTGATACTATTCAACAGTTTAATTAATGGTTTGGATAATGTGATGGAGAATAGGCTTATAAAATTCGCAGATGACACCAAACTGGAAGAGTTGCAAGCACTTTGGAGGACAGGCTTAGAATTCAAAGTGACCTTGACAAATTGGACTGACATCAACAAGATGAAATTCAATAAAGGCTAGTACAAAGTGCTACAATTAGGAAGGAAAAATCAAAAGAGCAATTACAAAATGGAGAATAGCTGACTAGGCACTAGTATTGAAGATAAGGATCTGGGAATTATATTGGATTACAAACTGAACATGAACTGACAACATGATGCAGTTGCAAAAAGCCAAATATCATTCTGGGATGTATTAATAAGAATGTCATATATAAGACACAGGAGGTAATTGTTCCACTCTCCTTTGCCCTGGTGAGGCCTCAGCTGGAGCACTGTGCCCAGATCTGGGCACCACACTTTAAGAAAGATGTGGACAAATTGGAGAAAGTCCAGAGGAAAACAATAAAAATGATAAAATATTTAGAAAACCTGACCTATGAGTAAAGATTTTAAAAAATGGGCATGTTTAGTCTTGACAAAAGAAGACTGAGGTCGGGAGGAGGACATGATAACTGTTTTCAAACATGTTAAGGGCTCTTATAAAAAGAACAGTGATCAGTTCACCGTCGGTAGGACAAGAAGTAATCGGCTTAATCTACAGCAAGAGAGATTTAGGTCAGATATTAGAAAAAACTTTCTAACTATAAGGGTAGTTAAGCACTGGAACAGGCTTCCAAGGAGGTTGTGGGACACCTGTCAATGAAGGTTTTTAAGAACAAGTTAGACAAACAGTTGTCAGGCCTGGTCTAGATCAGTGGTTTTCAAACTGCAGGTTGTGACCCAGTCGTGGGTCACAGAATTTAAGGCACTGACCAGGCCACTAAAAGTCCCATCAGCGATGCTGCACCCCAAACCCCTCATCGCCAGCCTCAGCCCAGAGCCCTGACCCCTTCCTGTGCCCCAACCTCATGCCCCAATCCCATGAACCAGCCCTGAGCCCCCCCAAACCCAGGGCCCCTCCTGCACCCCAAACCCCTCATCCCTGTCCCCACCCCAGAGCCAGCACCCCCAGTCCACAGCCCTGAGCCCCTCATTCCTGGACCCACCCTACAGCCTTCACCCTCACACCCTAACCCTGAGCTCCAGCCCTGAGCCCCTTCCACACCCCAGACCCCCCATCCCCAGCACCTTTAGGTCATGGGAATCAACAGTTTTCTTCCACTGGGTCGCCAGAAAAAAAGTTGGAAAACCATTGGTCTAGATCATTTTGCCTCAGACTCAGTGCTGAGGACTGGCCAGATGATGGCTCAAGGTTCCTTCATTTCTATCATTTTATCATCTAGTATTTAAGTATGGTAAGAAATAGGCACAGTATGAAATTCTGAACTGGAACAGTAGTGACCTAAGTGATAAATCTTCAGTGGGTAACAGTACACTTGTGCACTGAGAGAAGAATATAGCTCTTCATATGGAATAAGGTTTTTTATTCATAATCTCCTTTGAGTACTTCAGTAACATTGCAAAATGAATGACTACTGCATCACTCTCAGATTAAATGTGCCTTTGAGGGTCTGACAGCATTCTTCACTCCAAACATTTTGTCTGACCAATATTATTCTCCTCTCCTGCAAAATGTGAGTCCTCCTGTCCTCATGTCTTTTCCAGTCATGATGGCCAGTCTCCAAAAAGGGGCATGCTTTGGCCAAAAATAGGTGAATGAATAAGTTATTCCTATTCTACTCTCTGGAAAAGAGGAGGATCTGAAGGCAGTTAGTTCAGTAATTTATTCCAGATCCTTCCTGGAATAATTTATACTCTTGAATTTCCTTGGATGTATGTCCAGTTGGGAGCTGTTTTGCTACATACAATTTTTTATAAATCTTTCAGCTATATTGGAGGCCAAATGCAGAATTAGGTCCATTATGCGAAGGATAATAAAGGATTTAGCACCTGAAATTAATTAATAATCAATGGCAGATTAAAGCAGTCTTTAATGGAATACCAGTATGGATCCCAGACTCAGAAAAGACATTGTCCCCAAATTATGTGTCTGCTCCACCAATCTCACCCCTGCCTTAGAACCATTTAAACAAGTTTGATGCCCCCATATTTTTGTTTTTCATATTTATATTTTTTTATTAATTTTTCCAAATACAACAAATATACCGACATACCAAATTCAAAGTAAATAAAGAGGGTTAGGTTACTATCTTCAGGGTCCATGTTAATCATAGACCTCAAAAAAGTCAGCCCAAATTGCTTTGAATTTTTTGGGCATTCTTTTTCTGTGGAATGCCAGTAGCTGCGAGGTCAGTCAAATCACTGAGCCAGGTATCAATATTTGTGGGGATCGACTTTTCCATTTTTTCAGGATTCATTTTTTAGCAACCCAATCTGAACATTAGAACCACGCTGCTTTGTTACCTGGTAATCTCCAGATATAAGGAATATATCCAAGAATCAAATTTAAGGGGGAAGGCTCCAACACAGAATCAAATATCAAATTGGTCCTGTGACCCACCTCATGCCAGAAATTCTTGATACAGGGCACTTCCAAAAGATATGAGCTAATATAGCACTAATGGAATTACATTTCCCACAGTGGCCAGCATTTATCAGGCCCATTACCAGTAGCCCATGTGACTACTAATATATTCAAAAAAGTGTCTTTTGGTGAAAAAGCTGTAGCCTCAGGTCTATAGTTGCTTTTTTAACTTTAGATACAATTCTATTCCACTGTGTTGGAGTTAGTTGAGTATCCGAATCTCTATTCCAAGCAACTCTTAAATTCTCTTTCAATCTGAACCCAAGGTGGGGTCAGTGTAGTCATAACTAAGAGCCACAGATGCCTGACGTAGCAAAGAGGAGATATGATCCTTTTCCAAGTTGGGAAAATGAAATCCTCTCAGAGCTGTCATTTATTCAGAGCCAATCTAGGTTTCTTACTTGTGCCCCAAAGGAATCTTCTGAAAATATTTTGAATTTCTTAAAATAAGTTTGAGGACTATCAGTAGCAAGACCCCTCAGGACATACAAAATGCTGGGAAAGCCATTCATTTTTAGTATATAAATTTTACCCCAGAAACTGAGGGTTAATGAACTTGATCTGCAAATTATTATCTACTTGCATAATAATTGGTTCTATATTTTAGGGATGTCCTGAATATTTTGTGGGAATCATTATTCTTAAATATTTGATATAAGAAGATTGCCATTGAGAAAAGGTCTTTGTGGGCATATTTATTAATACCTAAGATTTTTGATTTGCCCCCAATTCATTTCATACCCTTAGTAACTTCAGGCTTAGATACGAGTGCTAAAGCATCATCCACAGAAAGCATAATTTTGTGCTCTGTTTTACCTGGCCCGATATCACAAATATGTTGATTTGCTTGATTGACAATGGGTAAAGATTCTAGAGCTAAAACAAACAGAAGAGGAGAAAGAGGGTAACTCTGCCTTGTACCTCTCTGAATGGAAAAGGGGTAGAAATAATACTATTGGCAACGTTCCTGGAAGTGTACAAAAGCTTAATCCAAGCAATTAAATAGGTTACCAAATTCAAATTTTGATAACAACTGAAAATGATAGTCCCAGGCTATGCAATCAAAGGCCCTTTGCCATCTAAAGAAATGACAGCTAAGGGTTTTTAGAATCTTTTGAAGTGGCAATACTATCTATCAGTTGACATAAAGTATCTAAGCCATGTCTGTTATTAAGGAAGCCTACCTGATTTATGTGTATAATACATGACAAAACTTGTCCAATCACATACAAGAGTTTTAGCTAAAATCTTAGCATCACAATTGATTAAAGGAATAACTGAAATTACAGATTGTTTTAGAGTAGGCAGGAGAATTTACTCATTCCTGGGCTCACTGACCATATTCAATAATCTAGGTGTTAAAGTTCCAGAGAACTTTCTGTAATATTCATATGGGAACACATCTGCACTAGAAGTCTTTCTGACCTTCATTTCTTTTATACCTTGAGTTAGTTCTGTAGTTTCTAGAGGGACAGCTAAAAGTTCCTTCTGACTCAGAGATCTGTGGCAGAGACAATCCACTAAAAAAGTTATCTAAGGGCATCTTTACTGATGTCCTCTTCAGCTAATTATAGTTTTGAATAAAACTGTTAAAATTATTTTTTTTATATCTGACTGAGTGCAGGACTAGGGGAGAAGGAGTGCAGGAGGAGTTGGGAAGAAGGAGGCACAGGAAGGGATTACAGGGGCTAGAGGCACAGAAGAAGGTGCAGAAGTTAGGGGGAAAGGAGGAGTGTGGGGTTAGGGGAGAAGTGCAGGAAGGATTAGAGGAGAAGGGGGCGCACAAAGAGTTTTGGGGAGAAAGCACAGGAGGGAGTTGAGGAGAAGGGGACAGAGTACAGGGGCTAGGGGCAAAGAGAGTGCAGGGATTAAGGGTGCAGGAAGGAAGTGCAGGATTAGGGGAGAAGGGGGCACAGGAAGGGTTAGGGGAGAAGGGGTTATTCATCATTATTGTTATTATTGTGTATTTTATAAATAATTTCGGACATGTCTCAGATTAGGTGCCTGAAATCACACTCAATTTTATCAGTGAGTACCATCTCTCAGCTTCTCTGCACTAGCACAGGATGGGCCCATCCCCCACTCCGTCTATCTGGGTTATCTCCTTCCCTTATTTCAGGCCTGCACAACATGCGGCCCAGGGGGCACATGTGGCCCGCATGGGCTCACTGTGCGGCCCGCGGGGGGTGAGTAGGGGTGGGGCAAGCCAAGCGGTGGGGTGGGGGGGAAGCAGATGGGGGCGGGGCTTTTCAGCCCGCATCTGGTTTTTTTGCAGTAATATGGCCCTCACTGCTTTCCGAGTTGTGCAGGTCTGCCTTATTTTATTCTTGGGAGCATGCAGAAACCTATCAGCAGGAGCCAAAGATTTGGCCCTGAAACCTTTACTCTGTAAGTAGCCCTTACTCACATACTTAATGTTATTGAACTAGTAAAGGTTGCAGGATCGGTCCCCAGTTCCTGCCGTAGCTCAGCAGGTCAGTTTTGGAGCAGCACTATATTTGTGTTGATCTGTCTGCAAACATTTAAATATTTTGCTGCCATGAAGAATGAAGAATGATTCTGTGTTCTACCATACAGTCGCTGTGTCATGAAGTAAAACCACTTATGGCAGACTCCTGTTGGCTATATATGGCACATGTTGTGGGAGATAAAGCATATTTCCTTGCCAGTTCTGTGACACACATTGCAGATGTGTAATGTTGTTAAAGCTAGAATGTATGGGTTTGCACAGGAGGAATTTCCCTACAAATTAATTCCTAATAATTTCTTCAGAATAAGCACTGAAATCAATTTATGCAATATTGATTAGCCTATTCAAATTATTATTTTTGTAAAGACTGTTTAATAGCAGATAATGTATACCCAAGTCCCAAATCTATACCCCTTTTTTGCACTTGCCTATATATTTTTATTTTTGCTTTTTATTTTTTAGGTAGGTACAGGTCCGGCTTCAGGCACCCTCATAGCAAGCACATGCCTGGGGTGGCATTCGGGCCACGTGCGCCCCCTCTTTGCTCCTCCAGCTGCCCATGGCCACGCCTCTCTCCCCCCTTCGCTCCTTTGGCCATACTGCCCCCTCTTCACTCCTCCAACCGCAGCCCCGCCGCCGCCCCTCTTGCTCCTCTGGTGGCCCTTATTTTTTTGCTTGGGTCGGCAAAAAAGTTAGAGCCGGCCCTGAATAGGTAACATAGAAGTTGCTAAGTTATACAGTTATAAGAACAGAAGCCTGGAGAAGCAAATACTATGTGTTCTATATTCTGTTTGACTGGTTATTGTGAATATGTCTTTAAGCCGTAATCTTTTGAGACTGCAATTCCACAGCTATAGATAGTGGAAATTCCTGTAGTAGATGATGTAGTGTCTAGCCTATTTTACTGGAATGTGTGAAAGCATGTCCTTCTGTTTTACATTATTTACCATCCACTTTTTTAAAAAAAATTAAATACAAAAACAAAATGGATAAAATAAGTCTAATAAACTTTCCTCAGCATTGTGCTTATATCCCTGATCTCAATAGTGTCTATTCCTCATAGATTACCATTAACCACCATTGAGGTATGACATACTAAATACTTTGAAATGTAGTACTGAAAATTGATGTGCAGTCATAAAGTGCCCTGCAATGGCTTAGTTAAGTATTTTTCAAAAATAAATCTCTAGACTCTTTCAAAGCATTGATTTAGCTGAATATCAAAAAGGACTGTGCTCTGCAACTAATAACAGCTTAAAACATTTTATTTTTAGAAGTTAATTTATTTGTGACCTAGAGGTTGGAAAGAAAACCCAACAGCCTTGAAAATCTAAATAAGTTTCTTTATTTCAGCCTTGCAAATTCATCATGGAAACTTACAAAGCCAGATGCACAATCTGCTCACCCACCCTCGTTATAAAATTGATGATGGAAAATACTAATGAGCCCAATTCTCCAGCAGGATAAGAGAAACTCCCTTTAGCTGCATTGGGAATTATTGTTGCCCTGCAGTGGAAGAATACAGCCCAAGAATTTTCCCTGCTCAGTCCCCCTCCAACATACCTATCTCCTGCCCTCACCAAAATGGGCATGTAGATGAATAGGACGTTTTGCAAGGTTGTTTTATTTAGCCAGTCTGTTAATCAAAAGTAATTAGCCAATGTATTCTATGTTTTGTATTAGAGAATAAAGTCATCTGAATGACCAAATGTGAAAAGTTCCACCCAATGTCATTTAAAGCAAATAATAGGGTTTATAATCGGGAACTGACCCAGAGCTACTTTACATGGCACCATAGCAAGACTATTAGAGTCTAGCTGGCGAGAGAGGGTAGGAAGGATGTAGGAGAGGATTGCTTGTCACGTGAAATAAGAGACAGATGCTGGAGGAAAAAGCAAAGTCAAGGACATACTGTAAAAAAAAAAAACCCCAATCACAGGCATAATCTTTATAAAATTTATCCATTGCCCAAGAACAACTAAAACTAATGAGGCAAAAGAGACAAGCTAATGGCACAGAAACTAAGACTTAAAAAAAAAATCAACAGTCAAAACCAGGTTTTTTTAATGCAAGGTGGTGGTGAATCGCAGCATATGGAACTGAATGTTTAAATACAATGAGCCAATATACCCAGTGTAATTCATGTCTTTCACACTTCAAAGATAGGAGTGTTACACACACCAATGTCTTTTGCTGACTTGTATATATTGTGTGAAAACTACTATATACTCACATAGGCATGACCACACATATCCATGTTTATTGATATACTTGAAAACTAGTGCATAATGGACCTGATCCAAAGCTTGTTGAGTCAGTGGAAAGTCTTGGTACGTAGTGCTGGCAGCTTCTGAGATCAGCGTGGCATGGGGCCAAGGTAGGCAGGGAGCCTGTCTTAGCCCCTCTGTGCGCTGCTGCCACCCCGGATCCGCTCCAAGTAAGTGGTGCTGGACTGGAGCCCATACCCCAAACTCCTCCTGTGCCCCAAACCCGTTGCATCTCTCCTGCACCTTGAATCCCCTGCTGCACCCCACACCCTCCTTCACCAAGCCCCCTCCCACAGCCCACACCCCAAACCTTGCCCTGAGCCCTCTCCTGCACTCCACACTCACCTGAACCCCACCTCCTGCCCTGAGACCCCTTGTACATCCTGTATCCCTCCTGCACCCCACCTCTTGCCCTGAGCCCTTTCCTGCACCCCACACCTCCTCCTGCACCCTATACCTCCTCTCGTACCCCAACCCCCAGCCCTAGCCCTACATTCATGGTCCTGCATGTAATTTTCCCACCCAGATGTGGCCCTTGGGCCAAAATGTTTGCCAAGCCCCGCACTACCAGTATTGAGAGACAGCATCGTTTAATGGGTCTTAAACTGAGGTCAGTGGAGCATAGATGTCTGGCAGTGCACGGAGCTACTTTGGTCACACTGGTAATGACACATCCCACAGCCTTTAAGAAATGACTCTTCCTGTTCACTGTAGAGCCACTCGGGATTCTTTAGGCACCCCAACTTTTTACCATGTACAGCTGTTTTCTATCTGTCTTTGTTGTGGCTTACACTATTATAAATACAGTAACAACTGTGATCAAATCTGTAAATGACACTAAAACCAAATGCGTAGCAGAAACACAGGAGACAAAACTAAACTGCAAATAACTGGGGAAGAATAAAGCAGCGGGAGATGAGGCAATGTTGAGGTTTGGTACTAAATAATACATTCTTGCACTCAGAGACAGGAAATAAATAGCCTAGATATAAAACAGGGAAGTATACCAAGCAGTCCCGCCTTTTGCATTGAAATAATTTTATTTTCATCTCATCTCCGTCATATTGTCCTAATACTGCCTTTCCAAGTAACCAAGCAACATGCAGAGCTTTTTTTCTAACAGGAATTGAGTCACTACTGTGACTCTCAATAGCTACTTGATGTCAGTATCTGAAAGTAGGGGAGGTAGCTTTTCTCTATTCCTTATGCTATAGTGACACCTTATGGCATTTTTGTTATAATGCTATGTTTTTTTATCTTTGTGTTATACCATCTTTGACCTTGAACGGTTTCCAGTTGTTTTAACTCAAACATATAAGCTATAGTACAACTTCAGTTATCCACAAGCTTTGGGAGCATCTAAGTGTTTAGATAATCATAGGTTTGATTAACTGGGGGAAGTCATTTTTATGTGCTGAAGTCTAACCTTATGGACAATAGTCAGACTTTGGATATCTGAGGTTCGGATAATTGAGATTTCACTGTTTTAGCAACTGTGAAAACATACCTAAGATCATTTCTTCACTGCATATAGGCTTGGAAGGACTAAATTTTTAATAATAAATGTCAATTTATTCATACACACATATTACATACTACAAAAATATTTCCATTGATATAAATTGAAATTTACAGATAGGCAAAACAGGAATAATGCTGCTTGAGAACTTATTGCAGTTTTATTTAATGTTATTTAATTTGTAAATATTGACATGTAGTGTTGACAATTTGTGTTTTAATGATTATAAAAGTTTAACTTCTTGAATCTCAAAATTCTACTGCAATTAAATAATTGTCTGATCACCCTATTATCGGACCCCTTACGTAATTTCTTGCAAATATGAACATTTAAATGAATATAAAAATGCTTAAAATATTATACATCAAATTATAAATAAAGTCAAATTCTAAATGTGTTATTGCTTAATTATGGGAAGTTATATAAAACTGTTACTTTCTGCAAGGGGGTTATTTTCTCCTGATGTTTTCTATTGTTAATTTCATTATAGCCTCCTTTTGATCATTTATGTCATTCAAGGGTTAGTTTTCTGTATTCATTTCTGTGGCATTCAAATTATTTCAGAATATGAAAAATGACATGCTTTTCAGTTTTAAATGGTGAGAATGTATTAATACAAATAAAACAGAATGAATACTTTTTTTTATAAACCACAGAAATGATTTAGAGTACTGCTTTATTACTTTTCAAGAGAGATGTAAAACGGGTCCCTTTCCAGTCAGAAACACCTTACATTTCCATGACTATTAAAATAGTCACCATATGTCAGTTTATAAAAATTACTAAAAGTAATCTGATTTTTTGAATGCGGGTGGGGAAGAGCAATGGGCCCGATGTATTTATATTTTTTAACTAATCCTGACATTTTCTATTTGAGCAGGAAAGATGATACCATGATAACTGCTACATTCACAGATTTAGGGTTCCTACTTCTTGAAATGTTCAGGACATTGCAGATTCTCAGTAGTCTCACCTGCGTTCTACAGGATATCAAAGAGTCCTAAATTTAAATCAGGCTGGAGGCTGTATCATAGCATTGCTTCTTAACACTGAAGAAATCTCAGAACCACTGGTAATGATATTTGCAAACTCCTGGATCACAGGATTGGTGTCGGAAGGCTGGAGAAGGGTTAACAGTTCCCATATTTTAAAAAGGGGAAAAAGGAGAAACTGGGGAACTATAGCTGAGTCAGCCTGACTGTGATACCTGGGAAACTATTAGAGCAATGTTAAAAATGTTCAATTTGCGAATACCTGGCAGATCAAGGAGTAAATCACTAGCAACCAGCATTGATTTACCAAGAACAAAGCATGCCAAACCAGCTTGATTTCCTTCTCTGACAGGGTAAATAATTTGGTGGATGGGGGAATCAGGGTCGGCTCTAACTTTTTTGCCACCCCAAGCAAAAAAAGGGGGGCCAGAGGAGCAGGGGGGTGAGGAGCACAGCGCAGCCAGAATGCCGCCCGTTACAGAGTGCTGCCCCAGGCACCTGCGTGCTATGCTGGTGCCTGAAGCCAGCCCTAGAGGGAATATGGTGGACATAGTACACTTGGACTTCAGCAATGCTTTAGACACAGTTCCACATGGTATTTTGATAAGTAAGTTGGAGAAATGCAAGCTTGGCAGAACTACCATTAAGTGGACACATAATTGGTTAAACAACTGCAAACAAAGAGCAACTATTAATGGAATGTCAGATTGGAGGGAGATCTCAAGTGGGTTTCCACTGGGATCTGTTCTGGGTCCGGTATTGCATAACATCTTTATTAATGACCTGGATATAGGAATAGAGAGCATGCTGATCAAATTTGCAGAGGACACAAAGCTAAGGGGGCAGGGTGCCGAGACTTCGGAGGATTGAGCTAAAATTCAAAGCGATCTTGCTAAATTGGAAAACTGGGCTATTGGCAACAAAATGAAATTCCTTGAAGACAAATGTAAGGTGTTACACTCAGAGAAGAATTACAAAATGCACAAATACAGAATGGGGAAAAACTGGCTTGGCAGCAGCATGGCTGAGAAAGATCTGGGAGTTATGGTTGATCAAAACCTCAACGTGACTCAGCAATATGATACTGTTGCAAAAAAAGCAAATGTGATTTTAAGTTGCATTAACAGAAGCATAGCATGCACATCACGGGAAGTGATAGTACCGCTCTACTCAGCACTAGTTAGGTCTCAGCTGAAGTAATGGTGTCCCTGACCTTTGTTTGTCAGAGGGGGGTGATGGATGGCAGGAGAGAGATCACTTGATCATTACCTGTTAGGTTCACTCACTCCGGGGCACCTGGCATTGGCCACTGTCAGTAGACAGGATACTGGGCTGGATGGACTTTTGGTCTGACCCAGTATGGCCTTTCTTATGTTCTTACTGTGTCCAATTTTGGTCATCAACATATAGAGAGGATGCGGAGAAACTGGAAAGGATCCAGCAACAAGCAACAAAGGATCCAGGAGGCAAGCAACAAAGACGATCAAAGAGATAGAATGCAAGCCATATGAGCAAAAGCTGAAGGAACTGGCTATGTTTTGTTTAGAAAAGAGGAGATTAAGAGGGGAACATGATAGTGGTCTTCAAATACTTGAAAGGTTGCCATGTAAAAGATGAAGAAAAGTTGATCTCTCTTACCACAGAATTCAGGACAAGAGGTAATGGGTTCAAACCACAGCATAGCAGATTTAGATGAAATCTCAGGAAAAACATTCTAACTGTAGAAGTGATAGAGAGTCCTGTGGTACCTTAAAGACTAACAAAAGTATTGAAGCATAAGCTTTCGTGGGCTAGTACCCACGTTGTTGGATTCCCACGAAAGCTTATGTTTCAATACTTTTGTTAGTCTTTAAGGTGCCACAGGACTCTTTGTTGCTTCTGCAGATCCAGACTAACACGTCTACCTCCCTGATTCATTCTAACTGTAAGAACACTAGGACAATGCAACAGATTGCCTCGGGAAGTTCTGGAAGCTCCTTCATTGGAGATTTTCAAAAGGAGGATGGATAGCCATCTGTCTTGGATGGTTTCGACACAACAAATCCTGCATTTCGGTACAGCGTTAGATGACCCTTGCGGTCCCTTCTAACCCCATGATTCTATGACAAAATAGCATATTGTCATGCCACAAACTTTGCAGTTCATGTGTCTGACTCCAACATACCTCACTATCTCAAGCTAAAACAGATGAACACTAATGAATACAGCAACAACACTAAAGAAGATTGTGTCCTTCTGTCTAAGTTTACTGAGCCACACAGACACATACACACCCTAAGTGAGATGTAATATAACAATATTACTATTTAACTCTGTATTACAGATGTCAGCCATATTGGATAGCCTAGGTACTGACAGTCAAATGAGAAATTCACTAGAGTAGGTTGAAAAACAGAAACATTTTTCATAATTTGCTTAAAAATATCCTTTTGTTGAAAATTTTCAATTTTTTCCAACCACATCTAGTCTTACCCCTGGTTTTCTGGCTAGATTCCCATTCGGGTCCTTCCATTCTGTCTCCCTAACTTTCCTTTGCAGTTCCCTGCAGTGCCTCCATACACCACCCCTAAGCACAAGCATGGAAAACTCATGGGCCAAACCCTCCCACTCAGCTGAGATTTTTTTTTTTTAAAAAAAAAAAAGCAAATGAAAACAATCAATGTTGATGTTTTTCATTGGCTCTTCCCTGACGTCTGACCATTGAGGGCTCCAGCAGCTAGGGTGACCAGATGTCCTGATTTTATAGGGACAGTCCCAGTTTTTGGAGCTTTTTCTTACATTGGCACCTATTAGCCCCCACTGCTCTCCTGATTTTTCACACTTGCTATCCGGTCATCCTGCCAGTAATCAGGGATAGAAACGTGCATTGAACCTTCCTCCCCCTTCCCCCTCTGCTGAGAGTCTCATGCGCTGCTCGCGTGCCCAGGACTCAGGGCTCGAGGCTGCCCCGCTGCGGAACATCCCCGCGGGCTGCTTCGCTGGACTCGGCGGGGCGCGTGCAGCGCGCGGAAACCCAGGGAAAGGCGTCGGTCGGCCGCCGCGCGGCCTGGAACGCAGCGACAAGAGAAGCCGCCGGCGCCGCCGTCACTCCGGGCCGCTCGCGGTCGGCCCAGTGGCGCGGCGGGGAGGAGGGGGGGGAAGGGGCGCGGCCCTCGCTGAAGGAGACTCGAGGGCAGGAGGTCGCTCGTGCCAGGCGCTGCCGCCCCTCCCCCCCCCATGCGCAAGATGCTGCTGGCCGCGCTCTCCCGCGTGCTGCAGGGCTCGGCCGCGAGACCGGTGAGGGGGCGTCGCCGCGCGGGGAGCGGCGCGATCGATCCGCGGTTACGCGGGGCGGCCGGGGAGGGCGAGAGGCGGAGCGCGGTTGTGAGTCCGGCCGGAGCGCGGCCCCGGGCTGGAGGAAACCGGGCCCGTGCGGCCGGGCAGGACACCGGGGCCGCCACAGAAACCGGAGCGGGGGAGGCAGGAGCCCCCCCGCCTCCTTTCGTCTTGCTAAAAATGAAGCTCAACACCCCCCCCACACACACACACACACATGCCCGGGCTGGGCTGGTGTCACCCGCACTCCGGAGTCACTGCGGACTGGTCGCTTTTATATGGTGTTTAAAAGGAGAACGCGAAGCATGGTGCGATTCGGTGTCTGTGTGAAGCGGGGGGGAGGGGTTTCCCCGGCCCAGAAAGGGGCGCTAGTGAGGGCGGGGTCTGGGTTCGTGCTGCTCGAGTGAGCTCCTCTTTTATAACATTAGATTGTGGACGGCAGGGAACGTGCCCCCCAGGGGCTCTCCCGTGCAGGTCCCGGCGCGATTACCCGGTACACAGCTACACACAGTAAATTGGACACAGGTTTGATTTATTTTGATTCGTTACAAAATAGCTCCTTGGAGTCACCTGCCATTTCGGACCATGTTGCTGTTAGTCCCTCCTGCATCACTTTTTGTTTTAGTTCTTCATTCATGTCAGCTCATCAGTGCATGTAAATGGGTACTTGTTTACACCAGCTAAGCATCTGGTCCTCAGGCCTGATCTACACTAGAAAATTAGGTCAGTTTATCTGCATCAGTCCTGGGTGTAAAAATCCACACCCTGGAGCACTGTAGTTAAAGCAGCTTAAATCCCCAGGTAGACAGTATTGAACAAGGTTGAAGGATGAACTCTTCCACTGATCTAGCTATTGTCTCTCAGGGAGGTGGATTACCCACACCAGTGAGAGAATCTCTCCTAATGGTGTGGGTAGTGTCTACACTGAAGGACTACAGTAGCATAGTTGTGCCACTGTAGCATTTTAAGTGCAGATGAACCCTCAGACTCTTGCTTAATAATTCTCTTTTTCTGATCATTCTTCATTTCCCCCACCATCGCCACATATTCTTCTGGAACAGGCCTGCACAACATGCAGCCCTGGGGCCACATGCAGCCCGCACAGCCTTACTGTGCGGCTCGCGGGGGATGAGTAGGGGTGGGGCAAGCCAAGTGGTGGGGTGGGGGGAAGCGGAAGGGGGCGGGGTGAGGGCGGTGCTTTTTGACCCACAGCTGTGTTATTTGCAGTAATATGGCCCTCGCTGCTTTCTGAGTTGTGCAGGCCTGTTCTGGAACATTGCAGCCTCTCCTCATTCTGTCAGTTTCTGTATATTCTTCCCAATTATTTTGTTACGCACCTCCCATTCTGCTGCTGGTACATTTGGAAGAGTCTCCCTCTTTTCATCTGCCAAATCTTTTTCCTCCTTAGATCTTTCTTCAAAACTCACCTCCAGAGATCCTTTTTCCCCTTTCAGTATCAATCCCCATGCCTTTCCTTATAACAGCTTGGGTTGTCTTGTGTCTGTCTTGTTTAACTTTCTTTGTAAATAGTTCAGGGTGGAATATGTCAATACAAGTTTGTAAAGTGCAGTACAAACTTGCAGTGGTATGAATATTATCACATGAAATGCTATTAAAACCAGATAATAGGAGCTGGTCCTGTGTTGTAGTGGCAGAGCAACACACTTTTTTGCTTTTGGCTCACTGGGAGCTGTAAGCTTGTGCTGTTTGACACTGTTTAGTAACTTATAGTTAATTATGAAAAATGTTTTGTTTGTTTTTTGACAGGCTTTGCAGAGTGTTTTGTCCTACCCTACTTAGGTCAGTCTAACCTTTCCTTCACCCAACTTGGGAACTCTTGATAGTGAAGAGAAGTAAGGAGCAAAAGTGGGAGTGATCTGAGAGGGTTAAGGAGGGCTGAGAGTAGCTTGAGCTTCTTAAGACTTCAGTTGTCTTCAGTGCATCTTTTGCCAAATGTACTTAATGGAACAAGAACGTATGAGTTCAAATGGAATATCAATTTAAAACATCAGCAGAGGTATATGAAGAGCGGTTCAATATTGAATGGGTTAATGAAAGGTAAATATTTTGGGAAGAAAAGAGGGACTTAATCTTTTCCTAACTCAGTGACCCTGGGCCTGGGGTCAGCCCATACTAATCTAGTGTAAAATTCCCTCTTCACTCTCTTCAGTTGTTTTTAGTGATAAAGTAACTAAATTTGAGGATTAAAATGAGAATAGGTGGTTGAGAGGGAAAGTTCAAAATGCTAACAAAAATGCTAATTTACAAATACTGTCAAAACATCTTACCGCTGTATGATTTTTTTTTTAACCTACTGTTGTTGCATGTGTCATCCTAAGGTTACTAAAGATCAGAGAATACAATTCTTATTTTTCGGTTTGTCTACTTTGTACATTTAACATTATTTTATACTAAGGAAGTTGCACTGTTTCCCATGTGTAGCCAGTTGTGTGTGTAAACTCAGAAAAATTGAGGCGGAGACCAATCTTTTTAAAAATTGATTAGATTTAATTTTGGTGGCAAGCTTTTAAAAATAACTTTTAAAGTGTTGAAACCAAAGAGAGGGAGTGAACCACAGAAAACATTATTGAACTGCTACTGTGTGAATTCATGGAATTTTCATCTTGTGTTCTGTTCTTAGGCTGTGTAACCCAATGTCTACAATTGTGCAAAAAAGTGATAGGGTGTTAGTATATATGTGGTCAAATTCTCTTAGTATGCTTCTGGAAAGAAAGCTTTTAAAAATAGTTGCTAGGTGATCTAAAGAGATTCATTCAAAGCTGAATTATGATCTGAAACAGATAAGGATGTTCTCTAAATTAAGATTTCCCACATTTCTTCTGCTCATATGATCTGAGAAGTGATTGCAGTTTGTGTACTAACATGATTATGAAGACTGTTAGTGTGTATCTTATTGCTGTTTGTTTGTTTGTATTCTGTGTGTGGAATTCATCTGTCTCAGGAAGCATATAGTCAGAAAACTCCCTAATCTTGTACTGGTCTGTTGAAATTACTGATTATTTTAAGGAAAAGATGTCCCACGCTCAGTGACATTGCTTTGTTTAAAGACGTTTTAGATGAGCTTACATCTTAATGTTAGAAGTTTTGATCCCTACCCTTCTTTCCAACTCATTTCCCTAGACAAAAAAAAACTGCTGTGAGTGAGACATAACCCACCAACTTTGTGGTGTTGAAACTAATGAGTGAGGAGAATGACTTTGGGCTCTTTTCTCACTGTGCCACTGACCCTCCTCAATCTCACATGGGAAAAGAGCTTCCCCAGTGACTTCTTGCGCATGGATCTCACACCTGGTAGAAAAAGGTTGGCGAAGTCAGCTTGTGCAGCAGTGTGCTTCCACTCAGTACAGACCTCTGAGGCTTGGTCTACACTAGGAATTTATGTTGACATGACCGTGTCGCTCAGGGGTATGCATTTTCCACACCTCTAAGTGACATAGTTGTACTGACCTAACTTTTAGTGTAGATAGCACTATATTGATAAGAGGGCTTCTCCTGTTGACATAGCTACCACCTATGGGAGGTGGAGTACCCATTTAAAAAAAAAAAAAAAGTTCTCCTGTTGGCGCAGGTAATGTCTTCACTAAGCGCTACGGCAGTGCAGCGGCAGCATGGTAAGTGTAGACAAGCCTTGAGACCAATAGTGACTTACTCTTGATAGGGACTATAGGAATTCCTCACTTAAAGTCGTCCCGGTTAACGTTGTTTCATTGTTACATTGCTGATCAATTAGGGAACATGCTCATTTAAAGTTGTGCAATGCTCCCTTCTAATGTAGTTTGGCAGCCGCCTGTTTTGTCCACTGCTTGCAGGAAGAGCAGCCCATTGCAGCTAACTGGTGGGGGCTTGGAACCAGGATGGATTGGCAGCCCCTCTATCAGCTCCCCTAAGTTCCCTGTGCAGCAGCTACCCAGCAGGCTATCAGTCAGTTGCTGGCAGTTCAGCTGTCCCTCCCTCACTGCCATGTGCTGCTCCTGCCTTCTGCCTTGGAGCTACTCCCTGAGACTTCTGCTTGCTGTGGGGAGGGAAAGAAGAGAGGGGGCTAATGTCAGGGTGTCCCCCTCCCCCCTGCTCCTGCAGCCTGCTTACCCCATCTTCCATAAAGCAGGGGGGATACATGGATGGAGGGAGTGACTAGGCAGCAGCTGTGGTCCAGTCTCAGCTTGCTGATCTAATTAACAAGGCAGTGTACTTCTGACCCCACTCTTCATACTTTAAAGGGGAAATGCACATCTCTCTGTCATGCATACACACACGGTGTGAGTGTCTGTCTCTGTCTGCCCTCCCTCCTTTTCTGCTGCTTTGTAGAGTGTGAGAGTTAACCCTTGAGGGCTCAGCCAATTGCTAGTTCATCATTAGCAGTAAGGCATTCCCTAGGAAATATCCCACCCTCTGATTCCTCCACCTCAGCCAAGCTTCACAATCATCATCACTGTGTACCAGTATTAAATTGTTTAAAACTTATACTCTGTGTGTGTGTGTGTATACACACCAGAGTATGTTTATTATACTTACACACACAGAGTAGAAGTTTATTATACTTATATATAGCCTTTCATCTGGTAAAAAGAATTTCCCTAGAACCTAACCCCCCTCATTTAAATATAATTTAAAAATAGTCATTTAGTTATCCTCATTTTACAGAGGAGGGAAACTGAGACATAGAGGTGAAATGACTTGCCTAAGGTTATCCAGTAGACACAGTGAATGAATGGGCAACATTTTGAGGAGAATAGTAATAGAGAAATTTTGTAAATGAAAATTGGCAAGTTTGAGAGCTGGGTAGGAATATAACAGGGACAGATGAGTGGATGGGGTAATCTGTTACCCCCTTCTCCTTATTCCACACCACATTGGTGCTTTCCAGACAGGCAATAAGACAAAGACACTTTTGAGCACTACACTAAAAAGATAGATTTTTCTGAGTCAGGTTTGTGCTCCTGCTTGGTCTGCAGCCTGGACCAATGCTATTGTCTCTGCTATTTAAACTTGCCAGGCTAATTGACCAATCATCAACTTCCAAGATTATGGAATGAGGGCATGAGTAGAAGCAGAGAGAGAGAATTCTTTGTTGTCAATTGCCTTTCCTTTTCCACCCACTCAGTGTGTCTGCAGCCCAATTTTTATGGCTTTTATTTTCCATTCTCCTTTCATTGTGTATTCTTGTACACCCCACTGCTCTGATGTTTGGGGTCTTTTTGCCTGTTCTCCACTTTATGTTCAGTGTGCTTACAGCAAAGTAAAATATATTAAATTTAAGCTCCAGGAGAACAGCTTGAGGTGAAGCAGAAAACTCCAAAAACAAACAAACCCCCAAACTCTTTATTAGTTATAGCTTTAGACAAACAGTACAGTATCAGAGTGCAAGGGAGGAAAGCTCTCTTGCAGAGTTCCTGATTTCTGCAAAAGTGGAGGGAGCCTCTCTTGAGAGGATATAATGCCTTTAAGGGGAATCTGTAAAGTAACTTTACCAATGAGGTGTTAAATTATTTAATATTTGGCATTTTTTCCAGATTATGAACTCAGTACCAGGCTTTTAACTCCTCCAGAATCCTTCTATACTGCTGGTTTAGTTCTTGACAATACATGTTGTCACTGCTTTTGTGAAGATCATTTTAATCAAGAACTGAAATTTTAAATACATTTCAAGACACTTAACATAATGAGACTATGTACCCCAATTTAAGCATTTATTAGTCTTTACTTTCGGAACAATAGTCCCTATAGAAGGAAATTTCAGGATTCTTCCCTGAATGACAGGGACTCTTAATAAGTTAAATGGCTATTTGTCATTTTTGTAACTGGAAGTACAGACTGCCCTTTCTGGAGGTTAGAAGGTAATCTTTCACTGGATCCATCCCTTCTGATGCATCTTATTTGCCACATGTGATCTTTAAATCATAAAGTCCAGGTGCTGATAACTAGCTGTTGAATCTACATTGAGGCACCCAATTAGAAATGGCCTGGGCTTTCCAGAGTGTTGCACATTTGAATGCCCAAGCTAGTTCTGCTGCAGGGGTCAGCAGCCTTTGGCACGCGGCATGCCCGCATAAGCCCCCTGGTGGGCCGGGCCAGTTTGTTTCACTGCTGTGTCTGCAGGGTTTGGCCGATTGCAGCTCCGACTGACCGCCTTTCTCCGACTGACCGCGGTTCGCCACTCCAGGCCAATGAGTGCTGCGGGAAGCAGCGCGGGCCGAAGAATGTGCAGATCCCTGTTCTATTGAGATATCTTAATATTGATTTAGAAACCTAATTTTAGGCTTCCAGGTTTGAAAATTTGGGATCTGATTCTTTTCCCTGGATTTTGTTATGCTGGTGCAATGTCAGTGTTAACATACTGCTAATCAAGTAGCACTTACATCCACTTCATAACGTAATGTTTTACATCTACTTTGCACTCCATGTGCACAGGTGTTAAATGACTTCATGAAGTCCAGATCAGGGAAGAATCAAGCCATCAGAGTTTCAAGTACATCCATAAGCAAGATAAATTATAGTACTATCTTTTATTTTGCTAGTCTATTGATTATTTTTCCCCTGAATTGCTATATTACAGCTGTTGACTCTTCTCTCTTTTGTTTCCTCCAATTGCTGCTACTTTAGGGAGCTGTTAGTGAGGTAAGGCACATCACTTCTGTAAAGGTTTTCTTTTAGCCAGTTAAAATTATGTACGTGCATAATCTGCTTTAGAAACTTTCTGGCCTTTTTATATAAATCTAAACTCCTTGCTCATTTTTAACATCACATATAAGATGGCTAGAGAGCACTGTTTGCATTTTACTTGAATTTTCCTTGAATATCTTTAATCCGAGTTGTGTTTTTCTTTAATCTGTTGCATTAAAGAAGGGTTAAAAGGATATTGGGATTTTTAGGTTGCTTCAAAATGTTTATAGTCTTGGGAAAGTCATTCACAGTCTAAAAATGGAGGGGTTTTTGTTTTTAAATTTGTACTCAATTTCTAAGAAAGTAAAACAGAACAGTATTTCTTGTTAAATATGAAAGCAACAATCTACCAATAAGTATCTCAGATCCATGGTTACTGATATTAATTATCAGAGAGATGTTTACCAATCCTCAGGTCAAAACTTTAATTGTTACTAAAGAAAAATAATCGTATATGTCATCTGCTTCATTCAAAACTTTTTGGGGAAAAAAACTCGAATGCCAAATACAAACCAAAACAGGATGAAAATGCAGCCTCTTAATGACAAGACTTGGTGCAGCTTTAGGACCCTGTTTGCAACAATGATCTATACAGTCACAGTTCATGTCAATAACCTCACATCCTGTATGTCGCTGTAGGAAGTGTCCGCAACATAATGCTGCTATAGTGTAGACATACCCCTTGGACTTTTATTCCAAAGATATACATGCAGTATTATTTTACTGGCTTGTCTGTTTGTCCGCTCCAGGATAGAATGTCTTACCTGTTCATATTAGGAAAAACATTAGGTTATAAATTCAGTTAAGCCATAGAATAAACTGCCAAGGTAACTTGTAGGATCACAGTCAGAACCGACTAGAGTGACTATCTGTAAGGACTTTTTCAGTTACTTTTCACGTTTTCAGTTTTACTTTTTTTAAAAAAAACAATATTCTGTCCACGTGGGGTGGGAGGTGAACTACATGATGTGCTTTGTGACCTTTTCAGGTGACCACATATCTCAGCAGCTTGGCTGAATGAGTTATTGGAATTGCTCTTTTATAAAGCTAGATAGCAGCTTGGGCTTTTGGAACCATAGATAAAATGTTGCATTCACTATGCTGTATAGACAATAGATGGATGATCCTGATGTCTGTAGAGTGTGTGAGGGGTGGTAGTGGGAAGTTCAGCTACATTGTTGCAACATAACCATCACTTATGAAAGTTACAAAGGAGTGTTGTGTAGAATAGTCCCATAATCCGTGAACATTTTATTTTAAAATTTACTGCCTGTTCTGTTACATTTCCTTCTTGGAAGCTTTCTGTCTTAGGTCCCTTGCCCTTATGTTTTCACACTGTTTCTATGATATGACTGTGCTTCTCTGGCTCAGTCTATGCTATTCTTTATTTCTCAACTATCTGCTCCTGTCATTACCTTTCTAAAGTGGGTCTGTGTTGTCCTTAGAAGTGAATAATTTTAAATCCCACCAAATTATGGGGACTGGTCTAGCGATGAAAGGTAGCTGCTAACTTGAAATGGTTAGAGCAGCCTAAATATCAGAAAACTTGTATTTTTCTTGCTATTCTAATATAGGTGAAATTGACCCCTATGCAGAGAATCAGGACAAAGCCTATGTCCTACTCAAACCATGTTCTTCACACACAAAAAGACAGCTGCTCTTTGATTTTGATGTTGATTCTTGCAGGGTCTTAAGAACTGTTCAGAATCCTTATCTGTTTCCATTATTACTTACTTATTGATTACTGTTGCAAGCTTAAGATGGCACCCAATCTTCTGCTTAAAAAAGCTTTTTAAATTCAAGTTAGAAAAGGAGTTCTAATATCTAGGGAGGGGTACAAGTTCAAATCTAAACTACTCTCTAGTACTATGGGAAGATAAACATAATTTGTGAGTAAAACATTTTCCATTGGTGTCTGGAAATATTGTATGTGCTACATATGATGGTGACTGTAACATGTATTCATTTTTTTAGGTTTCCCGTGTGGTGGTGGCATCTCGTAACTACGCAGACTTTACAAGTGAGGCTACGTTTGATATTAAGGTAAGGAAGTTGAATATTTCATTTTTGAGACTTAGCCTTAAATAAATATTGTAGCTATTACCACTGTGGATCTCTCTGTAAGAAAAGACATAATATAACATCTGAATGTTCAGAACCAAACATTTCTATATCTATCTGCACCTGGCAGGAGTTCACAGTTGATATTTCCTTAGTGCATAAAAAAAGTCAAGTTACGTGAGAAGAGTAAAAATTGTTGCTATTTGGGATATTTAAAATGCTAATGTAAGATTCTGAGGTAACTAAAAAACAGAAAATAGAGTAAATTATTGAGTTGATTTAGGACTGGAAGGGACCTCCTGAATCCTGGAGCCCAGTCCCCTGATGTTCAGGCAACCCTCACATATGATCCTGTTCATAAGCCCAACAACCTCTATCTTAAAATTAAGGAGGTTGTTTACTCCCACTAATCCTGTTGGAAAGCAGTTCCAGAACCTTACTCCTCTGATGGCTAGAAACCTCCTAATTTCAAGCCTGTATTCATGACTAGTTTATACCCGTTTATTGTTGTGCCAACTTTGTCCTTTAGCTTAAATTGCTCTTGAGACATGTACTAAGCATCTGGCTGGACTAATGAGGATGAAGGTCTCCTCTTTATACCCAGCATGCATGGAAAAAAACTAACAGGTGCTTAGCACCCACCTGCAGCCAGCTCCCTCCCCGCAACCTGCCAGCGGCCCTGTTGATCAACTTCTCTCCCTCCAAGCACCTCCTACCTGCTGCAATCAGCTGTTCCCGCAGAGCAGGACAGGAAGAGGCAGCTGGGGAGGGGACCTTGGGGGAAGGGGTGGAGTGGAGGTGGGGCACTGCCAGGGAAGGAGGAAGCCAGCACCTGTGAATACTGGATCCCCCTTACAGCTAAGGGTAAACTGTGAAAGTTTTAAGGCAATAGGTAACTCTTATTAGCAAAGGGGTTTTATCTAGTAGGAAAGTGAAAAGCCTGTGATTGTCTTAGTTATTTTCATACCATGCAGGTCTCTGTTGTGCAGACTGTGTGTGGAGTGTGTGTTTCAAAATAAACTGGCAGCCTTTCCCTCAGTGTGTGGATTCTGGGGAACATGCAAGAGGGAATGGGGCATCCTCTGTAATTGTTTGATTTGCTGCAGCCCCTGGAAAATGTGTTCTCTATGCCACTAGATACTCCAGGAAGGAGAGGTTGTTCTGGAGCAGAGACAGGAAAACGGTTTCAGTTACTTCATCTGCAGTAATTTATGCTCACTTCCTGTTCAGGTTTTGGGAAGTACCCACTTCCCACTCATCCAGACTGGTGGTAGCAGAACCACACAGAATCTTCCTACATGGTAAAAGGCTGGGGAGGGCAGTATGTTGCAAAGGTGATATCCCTTTTGTCTAGCAAAGGGAGATCCTGCACCAAAGGCTCTCTGTGTGCTGGCATATAGAATAAGACCTGGTCCTGTTGTGATGGGGTCCTTTGGGTGCAACCTGGACTGTGGGACCACGGAGCGCTCAAACCCACCAACCTGTATTGCCTCCCACACTGTGAGATGCTGATGTCAAACTACAAACCTCTTGTCAGGCACTGCACTTACACAGCCATCCACTGGCAGGGACACACCCAGCTGACTTACATGAATGATTTCCCAGCCACTCATGAACCAGCAATAGAGAGGTTCCAGCCAATCCCACCGCCCCCCAGCCTTGCACCCCAGAACTGTATCATCTTGCACTGGTCAGAAGCCTGACCTAGTGTAAGTTCATTACTTAGTTCACCACTTCTTCACAGGAAAGTGGACATGTGCCAGTCTTTGTGACCTGAGCAGATTTTCCAAGCACTTTTGACAGACTCACTGGTAAGAATAAAACGTTAATGTAAGTTTATTAACTACAGAAAGGTAGATTTTAAGTGATTATAAGTGGTTGGCATAAAGGAGATAAAAATAGAAACATGCATTCTAAATTCTAAATTTTTATTCTAAGCAAGTGTTGGATCAAACTGCTTTTCTCACTCTGACAGATGGTATAAGCAAGTTACAGTTCCTCAGTACACAAACTTCCCCAGTTCAAAGTCTTTGTCCTCCAGATGTTCTTCCAGATGTCGGGAATGGGGGAGGGAAGCGACCCACTGTCTCTCTTTTATACTTTCTTCCAGCTTGCTGAAAAGATCTTTGCTGAGACATGTGTTAGTCTTCCCCCATGGGGTACTTGCCTTCTCCAGCAGTCTGTGGGATAGTGGATTGGGCGTTAACGAGTCATTAATGCTGTCTGGCTATTGATGGCTTCTCCTTTGTTGTAACTGAAAGGCTGGTTGCCGGAACATATTTCCGTAACACACACAGCAATACTTCATAACTTTACATATAATGATAGTATATACAATTCCACAGGATATTAATGTTCACCAGATCGAGATTTACAAAATGATATCTCTTAAGGCACACTTTGTACAAAACATATCATAATATCACAGTGGTGAACATGGGGTTTCTAGGGTGCTACTCTGAGGTACAGAGTGTGTCACCTATGTTGCGAGCCATCATGGTTTTTAAGATTATCTTTGGAATGTGACTTGTGAAGCAGTGCTGTCTTCCTGAGTCTGCAGATAGAATAGTTGGGTCAACTTCTTCTGGTGTAAGCCCACTGGTGTCAGTGGACTGGCGCTGGAGATGAAACTGCTCTAATAGCTGTGGGGTACAAAATGCTGCCATCCTCTTAATGGAGCATTAACTCTGAAGTGTAACACAGACTGTGTAAATGTCCCCACAGTTAATTATTTTACAGCTGACCCCTTTAACAAACATTCAGAGCATCACAGTCTTGTAGGGAAAACTCGAGTAGATTACTACCACTTCTCTGTCTGACCCTGCATAGTACTGTGACCCCTTCCTCCGCAGAAAGATAGCCATGTAGAAGGATCATACTTATTTTTTTCCTGTCC
The DNA here is from genome assembly GCA_007922305.1 of Dermatemys mawii. Taxonomy (NCBI): domain Eukaryota; kingdom Metazoa; phylum Chordata; order Testudines; family Dermatemydidae; genus Dermatemys; species Dermatemys mawii. The sequence goes on along the minus strand of ML677364.1, from coordinate 3,162,657 downwards.
TTTGATAGGGCACAGACAAAGTAGACTGGCCGGCTGAAAAGGAATAGTCCTACTAAAGGACTGGGTATCTAAGTTCCCTCTAAGCCGAGCAGCAGGCTATAAAGGACCATGCAGGCACACAGCCACAGGAGTCTGGTAGGGGCTGGGCAGGGAAGAGAGCAAGTTGGGGTGTGGAGGGCTGCGGGAGGGGAAGGTAGCTCTCTCCTGGCCCCAGAGCTGCTGCTGGTGGGGAAATGGCTGAGGGAGTCCTCTCCTTCTGTCGCAGCCCTGGAGCAGCCTGTAGCCCAAACCCCTCATCCCTGTCCCCACCCCAGAACCAGCACCCCCAGCCAAAGCCCTCACTCCCCTGCACTCCAAGCCCAACTTTCTGCCTCCAGCCCTGAGCCCTCTCCTACACCCCGAATCCCTCATCCCCAGCCCCACCCCAGAGCTTCAACTCAACTCATGTAGATATTTGCCTAGTTTTATGACAGGCTACATAAAAAGCACTAGTGAAGTCAGTACAAACTAAAATTTCATACAGACAATGACTTGTTTACTCAATCTACTCAAGTTCTCCCCACAAGACTGTGATGCTCAGAATGTTTGTTAAAGGGGTCAGCTGTAAAATAATTAACTGTGGGGACATTTACATAGTCTGTTACACTTAAGTGTAAGTGTTACACTTCAGAGTTAACTGTACTCTGAAATGTAAGTACAATATTTATATTACGGTTGATTTATTTTATAATTAGATGGTAGTAATGAGAGAGTAAGCAATTTTTCAATAATGTTCTGTGACACTTGCATTTTTATTTTTGATTTTGTAAGCAAGTAGTTTTTAAATTAAGTGACGCTTGGGAGTACGCAAGACAAATCAGACTCCTGAAATGGGTACAGTAGTCTGGAAAGGTTGAGAACCAGTGGTTCAGACCTAAATATTCAGGTTTTGAACAGCAAAACCTATCTGGAACTTGAGCATAATAAATTAAAATATTGGATTTTTAGTGCTGAGATGACAGACAGGAAACAAGTACCTTACTGAAATACCTCCTTGATTGTTTCTTTAGAAATGCGATCTCCATCGCCTGGAAGAGGGCCCTCCTGTCACAGCAGTGCTGACTCGGGAGGAGGGACTCCGTTACTACAGGACTATGCAGACCATTCGGCGAATGGAACTGAAGTCAGACCAGCTGTATAAACAGAAGATTATTCGTGGCTTCTGCCATTTATATGATGGTCAGGTGAGTGATAGGTCCAGAGAGTTCATAAAACAAAGCGTGGATTCTTTGTGTGTTGCATTATTTAATGTAAGGTTTTGAATGAAGAGGGAGCTAAGTTTAGAAGCATAGATCTGTGGAAAGTATCTTAGTCTTAAAGCATAGCTGCATCATGGACACCCCTTCTCTTTCAACATATGTATAAACCAAAACTTGGTCTAGTGTTCCTTGTTTAAAAGACAAACAAAAAACCCACTTTAGATTATATGTGCCCCAGCTAATGGGCTAGGAAGATCATCTCCCTGTAGCTTCCTCAGGGCAACAGCAGGGAAGGCAATAAAGCAGGAAGCTGCTGAAGATGGGCACAGTGAACCAGCATTTGCAATGTTCTGTTTACAGCTAATCTGAAGGTGGAGGTGGAGCTTCCTCCACATCAAGCTTTCTCGATGTCCTTTGGGAAGGCTGGGGCAAAAAACTTGGCTTCTAAAATAGCATCTGCCAGCAGGAAAAGAACTCTAGGGATGTCTGTGGCCTAGTTTTGCTGCCTGACCTTTTTCCCCTTTTGGGGTATGTGGTGCAAAATCCCCTCATCTGTGAGATGTCTGGTGATATTTGTCTCCCCTGCTCGCTGATCATGGGGAATGGAAAGGTCAGTCATGGTGAGCATGGGAAGAGCAGTGCTTAAGTGGTTGAACACACAGGCAATGACAGTGGCCTGCAAGCTTTCCTAGTTTCTCACATTCCTTGACCTAATCATCAGTCTCCCCCTATGCTGGTTTTGATTATTTTGGAGCTGCAGACTCTTGTAGTCTATGGTCTCTCCAGGACCTAGCTCCAGCCCCATATGTTAGGCATATGTCTCCTTTGGGGTGCAGGGCAGTCGACTACCTTGTGCTTTGCATTGCTACAGGTCTTCTAAGTGTAGATGGGGACTTGGCCCCTAGCCTCAGGAGCTGGTTAGAGGAGTATCATGTTTTGTCCTTTGATGTCAGACTTATTTTTTCTTTACAACAGGAAGCGTGCTGTGTTGGACTTGAAGCTGCCATAAAACCAACAGATCACTTGATAACTGCGTACCGGGCTCATGGCTATGCCTACACACGTGGAACTGCTGTCCGAGAAATCCTTGCTGAGCTTACAGGTTCATGTTGAAATAAAATAATAAGATACATGGGATCCAGGCATTGCTGGACTTAGCTTGCATCAGAATTTCCAGATAACATCTAAACCAGTGATACTCAAACGGAGGCTCGTGATCCACAAGTGGCTCTTTAATGTGTCTCCTACAGCTCTTTGCAGCATGTGATTTTAATCAAGATGTCTTACTATGTTATTGACCTATTGTAGTTGATAAAATAAGAATGCTTCGTCATTTTTCTGTGAGAATAACATATACAAAAAACTAAATATTTCCTGTCATACTGTTTCAGTATGAATATATGGTACTATAGTGAATGAAACTGTGAATGTACACTACTGTGGCTCTTTTGGGTAATGTTGATCATTAGTGTCTCCTGAACCACTGACGTCTGAGTATCACTGATCTAAACTGACTGTGACATACTAAATAAATTGAGACACAGGATATCCCACAGTAACATGGCAAAGTAAGTCATCAGTATTCTGGGCCCTCTCCTGATGCCTCACAGTAAAGTCCCAAGGTAACTTAGATACTACTCATGACTTGGAGTAAGTCCAAAATGTTATTCCTTTCCGTTAACACCACTTCTGAAAGCTTTTCTTGATATCCTAGACACTTTCTACATGAGCATTATCTAGAAGCATGTCTTGCTACAGTACCTTTATTATTCCTTGTGCTATAGGTCCCATCTAAACTATGCTTTTGTTGGACCTTATTTATTCATGACAGGACTGGACACCCTCCAGTTTTGCAGTTTGGATGGTTCTGACCCTAAGCTGCACAACTGCCTGGGCCTTTATGGGAGCTGTAGCACAGCATGGCTTCACCTATGATGCCCAACTGAATTGTGTCAGGGATGACCTGGTTACAAGAGGGTACTCTTATTATGGTCATTGCTACAGTGAAGCTGAGGTAATAGATTAGGCTGGCCAGGAAAACCCAGGTTAGAACCTTTCTCTCAGAAACTGTCTTCACAGAGGGTTGTGACTAACAGTGTTTCTCTGCTATAGCTTATAGCATGTATCAGAGATATGAGTGGGTTGTCTGAACAATAGGTTCTGCTTCCTTGTTAGAAAATACTAAGATCTTATAGAATGATGGGACTCTTCCAGTGGATGTTTGTTTTCATTTCTCTCGCTAATCTCATTTAGCATTTACTTTGATGGTAGCTGTAATTGTTTCACTGTTTTCTTCTGTTTCCCCTACCTGTTGTCCTGTCAGATACTTTAAAATGTAACTGTTTTGGAAAAGGGGCTGTCTTTTCATTATATGTTTACACCTTTCAGGTCGAAAAGGAGGATGTGCTAAGGGAAAAGGAGGATCAATGCACATGTATGCCCCGAACTTCTATGGTGGCAATGGCATTGTTGGTGCTCAGGTACTATGATAAAGTATGCAAATGTTTAGCATTTTAAAATGAAATTAAATCTCTTAGAGAGGTTCTGTGCCAGCATCACCTTTCTTGCTATGGGCCTGACTGCAGCAATCATTGTTGTACCTGGCGATAGTCTAAATCGGTTTCCACTTAATCCTTTACAAACCAAAACATTTAGCTGACTATAACGGAGATTAAACTGTTGATATTTTTTAATGTTATGTGAAAACTAGAGTTTAGATCAGGGGTCTTAAACATGCGGCCTGCGGGCAGCAAAGCCCTTCCCTGCAGCTTGCCAAGTTCCCTGGCGTCCGTCCCCACCCAACCATAGCAGTTTCTGGGAGGGAGGGGCCAGAAGTGGAGGCTTCTCTGCTGCCTGGCTGGGCCGCTGCTGAGCCCTGGCTTCCAGTCGCTGCTGCTGCGGCTTCAATGAATGAGCTGGGGCAGCACTTCCCAGGAGCCCTCTGCAGCGGCAGCCAGGAGCGGTAAGCCAGGCTCCCCACCGCCTCCCACCTCCCTCTGCGGGAGGCTTACCACTCCTGGCTGCTCCTGGTCCTCAGAGGAGGAGGCGGGGCAGGGGCGGGACCTCATGGAAGGGGTGGAGTGGGGGTGGGGCCGGGGGCAGCAAGAGGGGGTGTGTGTCAGTGATGCGGCCCTCGGGCCAGTGCACTAGTCCTCATGCGGCCCCATGGTCATTTGAGTTTGAGACCCCTGGTTTAGATTGTAACAGGAATCAAATTTTATGGAAATGAGTTTACAGCCTTTGTATTGATACTCTTCATTATTAATTGCATACATTTGCAAAAGTTATTTTTTATAGTTCACAGCTGTCTGTCTCCATCTCTTCCAAAAGTTGCTCTAAAAATATCAGTATGACTTGTTAAATCTGTTTTATAATTCACTGTAGGTTCCTCTTGGAGCTGGGATTGCCTTGGCCTGTAAGTACTTTGGCAAAGATGAGATCTGTTTGACTTTATATGGAGACGGTGCTGCCAATCAAGTAAGCTTTCTTGATTTAAATGCATACAATAAGAATAGTCCTCTGCATGCCCTATTGACATTCATTTCAGTCACTTTGTGACTTGTATGTAGAAGTCAGTAAGTTTGGCAGTTGTGATAAAGCAGCGGTTCTCAAACTTTTGAGAACCGTGACCCTTTTTTACATTTCTCAGCGACGTGGCGGCCTATTGTATGTCCGCCCAAAAGCCGCTGAATTGATTACTTCCACATTCGGAGGCTTTTCGGCGGACATGCCGAGCGCTCCTGAGAGAGACTGAAAAGCCTCCGAATGCGGAAGTAAGTAATTCAGCAGCTTTTCAGCGGCAGCAGGACCTTGCAACCCCCCTGGGAGTGCATGGCAACCCTTCAAGGGGTCATGACCCCTGGTTTGAGAACCACTGTGATAAAGGAGGGTTTTATAATGTGGACAGTTGTCCACTGGTAACTGGTTAAGAGCCAGACTCATGTCACATTAAAGGTTATTTACTCCTGATGGTATTCTATAAAATTCTGCTAATTTTGTTTGTGAAATAAATGTGGAGGCTCCAGCATGGCATTGGGGGAGCACAGGGCATTGGCTGCACAGAGGTAGGAGATCACTGGGCAGCTCCCCACTAGGACACAGACTCTGCGATGAGGTTGCACCCAATGCTGACACGGTGCAAGAACTGGGCCTGCCCCAGAAACATCCCAAGGTCCTGTCCCTCCATGCCAGGTGCACCAGATGTGGGCAGGCAGGCTCTGTAAGGCAGGATCCAAGTGTGGAGGGCTTAGTGTGGGGGGAATCCAGGTGTGGCTGGAGAGGGTTCTTTGTGGGGCAGTCTGGGTGCTGGTGGCTCAGGGATCCAGGTGCAGGGAGGATCTGGATGCACAGGGGCTTGGGGGGGGGGGGGGGTTCTGGGTGCAACAGTAATCGGACTCTGCAGGGGAGGGTCCAGATGAAGGTGGTTGAGGCTCAGGGCGGGGATTTGGGTGCGGGTGGATCGTTGAGGTGGTCTGAGTATAAGGGCGTCTGGATGCACAGGGGTGGGCAGTTGGGGAAGCAGCTCCCTGTACAGCGATCGCTCCCTCTGCAGCTGAGGAGTGATGGGTGCAGGAAGCAGGGTGGGGGAGGAGTTTGCAGAGCTTCCTAAAGCTGGGGGAGAAATCTGGGCATGCCATGCAGGGGAAGTCCCACCCTCCCCAGCACAGGGTAGGAGCCACCAGCCAGGTCCTCCACAATTGTACCTACAGCCCCACTGTGATTACTCTTTCTGCCGGCTGCCCTGGGCACCCAAAATATACTACTGGGGAGAGTCGCATGACCGCTCTTGTGACTTCCCTTTGCTTCCCCAGTAGAAAGTCATTTTTCTGTGGGGACATAAATTCTGCACATGCGCAGTGGCACAGAATTCCCCCAGAAGTAGGTTATTTTACTAATAAGGACTAGAAACTTAACTATAGCAACTTCTATGGAAATCTATGCTTTAAATCTCTTCTCTCCACAGCTATGGAGCCATTCCAGTTTCCACTAGCAAATGGAGTTCTCAAGTGATGATCTTTTCTGTGCCTTCTGTTTCCATAGAGTAGTTGATATAATAACATTGTTGGAACTTGCTTTATTTAGCTGAAGAAGAACTGTAACACGTTACATGTGTAGTCCAACATTGCTTTTAATGTAATTTTCAAATTTTCTGGTGGTGTGAACTCTTTAGTGCACCAGTTTATCTTGAATGTTGCTATCTAGCGGTTAAGGATAATATTTTTTAATGGGAGAGTATTTTATTACATGTAGGTTAAGATGAAAAGTAGATCTTCAACCCTATGATTTTCTTCTTTCAAGACTAAACTGACTCAGAATTTGAGTTCACTATTAGAGTTAAATACTAGCCAGATGTTTGGTGGAAGCAAAAGAATCCCTGTAGGTCTTGATACTTAAAATTTAAAGACTTCAAAGAGGGACCCAACTTACATGTTACTGTTTTTCTTCCAGGGTCAGATATTTGAAACATATAATATGGCAGCCTTGTGGAAGCTGCCATGCATTTTCATCTGCGAGAACAACAGGTATGGAATGGGTACCTCAGTAGAGAGAGCTGCAGCCAGTACTGACTACTACAAAAGAGGAGACTACATTCCAGGGATAAGAGTGAGAACCGTTTCAATCTATTCCATATTTACAATAGAGCAGATCTTTAGGATCGTGAATTCATACTGAATCTATGGGAATACTTACATTGATTGTTCACCCTCTGAAGTCTGCTCTGTTCTTATCTAATGAAAAAGTTTTTCTTTTAACAGGTGGATGGTATGGATATTCTCTGTGTGAGAGAGGCAACAAAGTTTGCAGCTGAACACTGTAGATCTGGAAAAGTAAGTTACTCAATATCAGTCCTTTACCAATCCAGCACTCTGCAGTTACATTATTTCTGAAATTCTCTTTGATCCTGAAACTTTCCTTCATTGAGAAAAGAGATGCAAACATTTATTGATATAATATTTATTTGATGAAATTTTTTTCTATCAGTTTTACAGAAATGGATGGTCAAAATACCTTTCACCAATCAATATTAATTGACTTAGGTAAAGAGAGCATATTAAATCTGAAAAGCATGTATTGTCATCCATTTTATGTCTTCTGCTGAGAGGATTTCTGAATACACTTTAAACATTTTGTTTACCCATTAAAAGGTCAGTGTGGGAAAGAGTAACAATCCTGCTGTATTTGCAACAAATATAAAATAACTGGAGTAAATCTTTGTGAGATCATGTAGGAAGAGTAAAACTGTAAAAGAAGGCATATGCAGTAATTTGCACTGACTCAGACATGATATAAAATCCCAATGAAGATCTTCTGAACTGGAGTGTTTATTCCGCTTCAACTGCTTCTTTAGAAACGATGTGTCAACTTATGAAGTGGATGAATTTATTTTTGAATACTATTTTCGACACCAGAAGTGTACTGGCATGAAAAAAGCACAAGAGACCTAATTAGTACTCATAGAGCAAGGTCATCGCTATTACAATCTTGAAAGGAAAGGACAATTTTACGCAACTGAAATTTGCTGAATAATGATGGACTGACATCTGAAGCTGTGGAGCTACGCTATTTAAATACTTGAGAACCGCCTGGTGAGAACAAGCTGCCAAGTGAGGTTTATTAAATTGCCTTCACAAAACATATATATCCAAGGTTCTTCTTAAAACCCATCTAGGAATAGTTTAAGGATAATGTAATATCTCTTGTCCTTGTTGCAAGAGATCATGTGCAATTCAGAGAGTGAGCTTGGAAAGGTGGTTTAGGGGAGCATTGGTGTTATCTCATTCAAACACAAAATGAGTAGCTGAGGAGAGTGAGTAAAGCCTGGATCTGTAGTATATGATATTGTTGCTCTTTAGGCTTATGAAAAAACCATAAACTATTTTTGCAGGGTCCTATACTGATGGAGTTACAGACATACCGTTATCATGGACACAGTATGAGTGACCCTGGAATCAGGTACAGTAAAAAGGATTGTGTGAACTTACTCTATTGGTTAATCTACAAACAAGGCCTAATGAGTGGTAGACAGGATGGTAGCTATGTTTCCTTCTCTTTCTCCCTGTACCTGCACACTCAGAATCAAAAAATTAATGCCACTGGCCTAAATTTAGAAATGTGGGTACGTTACTGAAATCCATGTTTAGGCATGTAAAAAAAAATTAAGGTTGAAATCTTGCTGCTTGAGACTCAATTTGACCACTCGTATCCCATTGCCCAGTAACACCTCACCAACCAGTAATGCTATGCTGGATCTTTTAATAGGTTTATATGTAATCTCTGATTTAATATCTTTCTCACTTGCTTCGACTCATAATACTTGAAAGTGGCATAAGTCCCAATGTTGTATATATTTTTTCAAAGATTTACATTGGTATATCTTGTTTATTCTGCACCAACAAATTCCCTTTTCCACTATTTTATGTAAGCTTTAACTGAAAAACAGCTTGCTTTTAAACCTTCCTGGTGCCTGCTTTCAGTGCAGGTGTTGATTGTTCTTTCGTAGAGAAATTAAAGTAACAGTATTTTAATTTGGAATGACCAATTCCATCTTCATATTTTGTGTAGTTTTTACCTTTAGCACACTAGCTGTACTCCAAGTGATTTTTAACATATTGGGGACTGATCACTGTGTTAGAGTTTCTGTGTGGATTCTGGATTTCAGGAAGGATATTTTCTAGCTCCTGGAAAACATGGTCAGGTGATGAGAATTTCTAGGAGGTGGTGGTCCTGTTACACCATTTCTCTGTACTTACGTGTGTGATTATATTTGATTTTAATCCCTGAATGCTGGCTGCCAGTTTCTTCAGTGATCAAACAATTTTCTGATTCACAGCTGAGTATAAGAGCAGAATTCTGTTTCTTCTTGTGCTTCATTTTTAAGATTTTTTTTTTAATAAACAGAGTTCAAACTAGTTACACCTGTATGATCTAAGAGCATGTCTACACTTACTGGTAGATCAGCACTGTTGCAATCAATTCAGCGGGTGTTTTAGTGGGTCTGGTGAAGACATTAAATCAATGGGAGAGCACTCTCCCATCGATTTGTGTACTCCACCTCCCTGAGAAGTGTAAGAGAGGTCAATGGGAGATGGTCTCCTGTAGACATAGTGCAGTGCGGCCACCGCGGTGTCTCTAATTACATCAGCTTCAGTTAACGTTATTCACCTAACTGAAGTTGCGCAAGTTAGATCAATTTTACACAGTAGTGTAGACCAGCCCTCAGAGAGCTTAATCGGAAAATAATGGAGTTGCATGTGTATCAGTGGGGGGACTAGTTTTCCTGCAGGTTGTTTGTGCTGGTTATGTGAAAAAAGGAAAGACTCTGAACCCAGTTTAGGGGGCCAGTGAAGACTTTTGGAAAAATTTTTGCAAACAAACTGAGCACTAAATCTGACTTTTTCGGTAGTTCTGTTTAACCTGTAAAGGGAAGTAACTTAACCCTAGAGGAGAGATGACATTGTAGTGAGCTGTCCTCTAGAGCAGCGGTGTCCAATACGTTTGCCACTAGCCATGTGTGGCTAATAGGCTATTGATTTGTGGTTAAATCATGAGCATACCAGATTTCAGGGTTATGGTACAAGAAAAAGAATGCAATGTGTCACACTGAAGTAATTCTGTGTTAGTAGTACCTATTAATATTTTTTTTTGTAATACCTACTTATTTTTTATATTAAAAATAATTTGAAATGTTGTTTGTAGTATGTTTTTTAATCCTTTTATATAATGTGGTGAATAAGAAAAATTCAAAACCACAAGTGTGGCTAGCATCAAATATCTATTGGACACCGCTGGTCTGCTGGCTAGGGCAGGCATAGGCAACCTATGGCATGCCTGCCAAAGGCTGCATGTGAGCTGATTTTCAGTGGCATTCACACTGCCCAGGTCCTGGTCACCAGTCTGTGGGGCTCTGCATTTTAATTTAAAATGTTTAAGAAGCTTCATTTAAAATTAAAAACCTTATTTACTTTACATCCATCAATAGTTTAGTTATATATTGTAGACTTATAGAAAGAGACCTTCTAAAAATGTTAAGGTATTAGTGGCACGTGAAACCTTAAATTAGGGTGAATAAATGAGAACTCGGCACACCACTTCTGAAAGGTTGCCTATCCGTGGGTTAGGGCATGAGATAGCTTTAAGTATTTTTCATTTTTAACTTGAGGCACTGCCTTATGTAGATAACTGTCTTAAAAATACAAGTATATTCTGTCTAAGTACACCGGACCCTCGCTATAGCCCATGTCGCTATAGCATGGGTTCGCATATATAGCACGGTCATGGCGATGTATCCCAAATTTAAATTGGGATTCATGGCACCGCGTCCCTCTCGTTAATGTGGGACCACGTATGGATCCCTAACCCTGGGCTATAGCGAGGGTCTAGTGTACCTAAATCCCCCAGCATCTGACAGAGATGAATTCATTCACACATCCCTCATGAGATAGAGAATTATCCCTTTTAGAGGGAGTAAGTCACTTATCCAGTCACACAAAGTCTAGCAGAGTGGGAGTTGGATCCCAGTCTCCTAACACAATCATTGTATTAGCCTTCACACCTGTAATTACTTTTTTTACCTTATTTCAGTGGTAAATTAACTGCGTTCATTCCTTTCATTACAATTCTTGCTATAGTCAATGGGTAATTGCAGCTCGTATGTCCGGGTGGTAGTGTGTGTGGAACTTGTATAACGCATGTCTTTCCTTGACTCCCATAGCTATCGTACTAGGGAAGAAATTCAAGAAGTCAGAAGCAAAAGTGACCCTATTACTCTGCTGAAGGACAGAATGGTTAACAACAATCTTTCTAGTGTCGAGGAATTGAAGGTATTAAGTGATATTTTTCAGATGACTCTTGGTGATAACCTGTTAAGGCATAAATGAGCAGCCTGTGAAAGAGCAACAATACGTTGTAGTAAGTGGTCCCATGATGGTGCTGCCAATAATTTCCCCCCTTCCCAAGCCTGCATAAAAGTGCCATTGGTGAGAAATAAGAGACTAACTAATGAAAATATTCATGGTTCATACAAAAGGAGTCTAACGGAGACAAAACTACATGCAAGTGAGGTTACACTTTACTGCATGTGTTTGGTTTCTGAACAACAATTTAATGCAGTCTTTCCCCTTGCAAGCTTTGAAGTGAGTGACAGCTCTTGGAGGGAAGGCTTTTTGTCACCAAGGACTTGTATTTTAAAATACCTACTAGTTGGTGCATTTAAAAACACTTTTTTTAAAAAAAAATTTTGAAAGCCCCAGGGATAAATCGCTGCTTCTAGGGATGAACGCCGAAGATGTCATCCCCATTCTCTTTCAGTTTGGTGGTGGCAGATCCCAGAAAGTCCTCTCTAACATCTCTACCCAAGTGCCACAAATATTACGCTACAGCTGTGTTAACCTCTTCTGCATTTCTTTTCAATCTCTGCAGTTTATCAAGATCGGATTTATCTTTGAATTGGCTAAACAAATCTGGCAAGAGGCGCAGGCTACTTAAAATGACTAAAGCTTTAACATCTTAAGTTGTAACCAGAACTGAAAAAGAGGAAATGTAGAATATGCATGTTATTAATTACAGCTGTAGCAATTCTCCTTTAAATTGTGTAGGTTTGAGTCTACAAAATAAAAGCACTTAAAGCTCTGTTCTTTATTGGAAACTGATCACAGGTCTTCTGTGTAAATCTGGCCAATCCCATTTACTTTAACATGCTTTTGTTTTCTGCCTGATTCATAGAAAAATGGTTTATATTTTACCTTTTACCTTTTGAAGGCAATTTTTGTATAAGAACTTGTTCCTTATTCTGGTCCCAATCCCAGCATTTAGAATGTGGCATACACCAACTCTGAGGTGTGCCACCAGTGCATAATACATTTCATGATGAGGGAGTTATTTTGTTTTTAAATTGTGTCCTTTAAATAGGCCTGGAAGGATTAAATGTTGATAACTATCCATTTAACCACATGCACAAAGCCATGAAAAAAATATTTCCATTGAGATTTACAGACAGGCAAAGTAAGAAAAATGCTGCTTAAGAACTAACTTATTTAAGGATATTTACTTTATAATGTAGACACTGATTCAAAAAGTTAACTTTGTCACTAAATAATTGTCTGACTTCCTCTTCGCCTCTCCCTCCAGAATTTTCCACATCTCTGAAAATTTAAATTGTTAATTGTGTGTGGGGGGGAGATTAATCATTGATATTGTGCACTCCTTATGAAAAAATTAAATTCTGAAAAGCTCATCTTGTGAATCTACTAATAAACAAGTCACAGGAATATAATTAGAGGTAATTCTAGAGAAAAGTCAGACTTCTGGTAGTTTATTAATTCTCATATCCTGCATGTGATTAAAAAGTAATTTACGTAGGTGGGCTTAATGACTGCAGTACAGTTATTTGGTGCTGTGGGAAGAGTTAGTTGCCAGAGTTCAGTAATCCCTCAGGAAATGGCTTGAGTGTTTTGTATCGCTTAAATAACAGGTAAAGTTTGCAAAAGATCTCTCCATCTGTGTCTGGCAGTCAGCAGCTGTAATGGAAAGGGATAGCGTGATCATGAGCCCTATGGAATGACAAGATGACTAAAGTGACCTTTGGGCTTGAAGTTAAAGTTTAACCTATTAGGCATTTGAAGCGCCCATGTTTGCACTGTGGCCAAGTCTTGCAGTTCTTATTCAGGCAAAAGTAGTTCCTATTGAATGACACTAGAAGTTTGTCTGACTTTGGATCTTCTGATGTAACCCTGTCTCACGTTGCATTAGTTGCTGAAAGGAGGGAATCCAGCAATGGGCAGGAACTATTCCATTTGCCCCCCCCAACCCCCCTTTTATATGAACAGACCAACATTCATTTTAAGATTTTCTCTGCCATAGCCTCACTTGTCTTCTGTGTTTTAGGAGATTGATGTGGAAGTAAGGAAGGAAATTGAGGATGCGGCTCAGTTTGCTACTACTGATCCAGAACCACCATTGGAAGAATTAGGCAACCATATCTACAAAAATGAGCCCCCCTTTGAAGTACGTGGCCCCAGTCAGTGGATCAAATACAAGTCTGTTGGCTAAAATGAATGCAATTTACTCCAGCAGCCTCTTACAGTATGGCCTTTTTGGGGGGATTAAATTTTGTATTTGTCATAAGAACAAACTGTTTGTATTTAAGGTTTGTTTATTTGGAAGAGCAAAATTGCTTTCAGCCCAGGACAGCTAAACATTATGTGGAAAAATGCATGAGCCCATGGATAAGGAGCTGAATTAGGATAAAGCAATGGTTTATTTAAATTGCTATACATTTGCTTCAGGGGGTGGGTTTGGATTGCTTTGCTTACGAAAGTTACTCCTCGAAATATTTTGAATAAAAATCATGTTATGTACAGTATATAAATATATTAAGTGTCACACTAAAGTGGTCTACTGTGCCTGTTTGCTTTAGGTATGAGATCAGAAACTTGTCATACCATTTTTTGTTAACAGATGTCAAGCCCCAACTCTTCCAATAACTTGTAAAGTGAAATAAGGATTTATGTTGGAATTCAGTTTATAGAACTTGAAGATGGGATTAACACTAATCAAATTAGTGTTTGATTGTTAAATTAGTTTTGCTGCTTAAGGAAATGAAACACTACTCACAGAAACGAACACTTCAATATTTAATATAAAAAAATTATCCAGAAGCTCTAAGTGCCCTTGTAATCACATACATTTCCCCATCTTATATACATTTGGTTTATACTTAGTGCATGTGATAGCAGAACTGTACAACACATTCTAAAAAATCTGCTGTATTGAAAATGCTTTCTAATTTTAGATACAAGACTGTTCAGCAACTAGACTGCTCTAGGTATATGGCATGTGCTTTATTAAAAACAGCAAGCTGTTTTCTTCAGGTGCACTTGTATTTACATTGACTGATGTATTACATAAATAATGCACTTATTTTACAAATCATTTTGTAAGATTAGAGAGTGGTTTTACAGAAGTTTCAACATCCAGTATCTAAAGGGCAAAAATCACAAACACACTCAAAGAAAGCTGTGCATTACATTTTGAAGTTAAATTATTACAGTGATATAGGCCATTTAGCTGTGCAAAATTGCAGGACCAATATACAACAGTCTAATAATTTAAGGATTACTTGGAATGTGTGTTCTGCCTGCTCAACTGTAAGGAAGAATTAACTGTTGGTTTGTGAGGGTTTATTAGCCATTTTTCTGTGGTTTAATATTGCATTCCAAATTCTGCAGAGAAGGCCACCACTATAAAGATGAAATGAAAATAGGGAACAAGATTGAATTAGAAACTATATTTAAAATCCCAAAACATTATGCCAATAGTAATTGCACTCTGGGAAAGCATTGGAGAATTTTTTTAAGTGCCTGTGTGTGATCTCTCGTAGGGAACAGGAAATTCCAAATAGTGATAGAGCTGGCCAAAGCAAGCTGAGGAGGATAAATTTTCATCTGTCACTGAATACATCAAACTGCTTTTCCATTACGGTCACAGGTTAATATTTTTGAAGAAGAATTTTGATTTTTTTTAAAAAAATCCTAAAAATTCTTTCACAGTCAAAGTCTGTAAATAGTTTGTACATAATTACCAACTATTTCCAAAAATTAACTTTTCTTTGGCTAGTAAGGAATTCAATCAGTGTGAACTTTCTGGAATGCCAACATATTGGCCCTCATGTCAAAGAAAGGGTGACTTTGTAAAGAAAGCTTCACTTAACATTAAGTCTGTGGCATTCCAACTGTTTTGGATAAAATGAAACTTGCTCCAGTGATCCTGCACGTCAGTGTCCCTTGAGCCATAGGCCTAAACATTTATATGTTTAAATATTCTTTCAAGTTTACTAAAATAGCAAGAACCCTTTGTAAAGATTAATTTTCTATTAAATAAGCTTTCACAGCTTCATTGCACAAACTTTTTTTTTTTTTTTTTTTAAATAAAGACTACTGTTGTGATCCTTGCCATCTTTGTTAAGACCAGTAGAATGGGAAGTAGGTATTCTGGCAAGCACATTTCTGGCAGTATTCAAACATTGCCTTACCGTAGTCTAAGGTATCTCAAGTCATCCTTAGTGATATCATTAAGGACATCATTTAGTGTGTAATCTTCTTCAGCAAACTGAAAGACAGAGTTGTTCCTAAATTAAGTTATGTTATTTCATTGAAACCAAACTGATATTAACAATAAACAGATTATTAATTTTTCAGGGTTTTTTTACCTTCTCAACTGCATCTGAGTCAGCTCCTTGTTGTCTTAACCAGTCTAGGAGCTCCTGGTCTACATTCTGTACAGGAGCTCCTGGCGACCTTTGAAATTCTGTAATAATTTAAATATGTAGGTTAACAGGTCAACAACATGTAGAATTGTAAAGCTATATCAGTATTTTCTAGGGCAGAAATAGTTAGCATCAGCAACCTGATGCTTTCCTCACATAGAGGGCATCCCTATGTCTGTGGGCCTCTGATTTCTTCTTAAACTATTCCAGGGCCAAAAATACAATCATGCAAAATTATTTAGCAATTCCCATTTAAGGAGAATCTGATTCAAGCAGAGCTTTTGGTAAGCATTTGGAACTGAGTCCATAGCAATCTATAGAAATATAACCCCTCCTACCTGTAGGCTTGGACTGTAACTGAAGCAGGTGTAACTCTTGGGTTTTCTGCTCTAGAGTTTGCCGTAAGAGGGTTTGATACTCTCTCTCCTTCTGAACCAAGACTTCCAAAAGCCTATCAAACATGACCAAAGCCGCAGATAGTCAAAAATAAAATATGTATTTGTATTTATTAAGTGTCCCAAAGAGTATCTTGAGTACTTTCAAAAATAAGAGATGTTCAATACCAGTATTTACAGATGAGCTATATGTACACATTGCTGAGTTAATTCCCCTTCCAAATGAGTACTGTCTCCTACACAAACAACCTAACAAAATGCAGTCTAATTCCTAACCCAAAGTTGAAATTCTTTCCTGTAAACATACAAATACAGTAACTGTAGTCAAATATTCTAGGAACTGTGTTCCTTTTATTAACTAAGTAATTTTGGTTTGACATTTTACAGTCTCTGAAAACCAGGTAAAAGTGGTGCTGAGAGATTTATCCTGTCTAACAAATCAGGTTCCGTAAGCTCTTCGGTGCAGAGTGTGAGTGGAAAAGGATGTTTCAGGTTGACAAGCGCCAAATAATTTTTTCTCCACTATTACTAAAATTTATATATTAAAAAACAAGAAAGGGTAGAACAAATCTGAATGATGTGCCAATGCAGCAATGGGCCTCCCACAATTTTAATCATGTGGGGCTTTTTGCCAGGCCTTACAGGACACCAAAATTATAAACAAGCAAACCCATAATTATTAACTTTTAACAATTATTAAGTGATAAAATTAAACCTAAACAGGCCAGCAATAACTGTTACTTCAGTTACAATCTTTTCATGTGTGGAGAATTAACAAGATTACACCTTTAAGAATGGGCCTGCCTCTAATAGGGGAGCTCTTCTCTTGTTAAATAAAGACCAAAGTACATTATTCTCCAAATTTAGTACTGAGTCCAGCCTCAATGTAAAACAGCTTCTAAAAGGGCAAATTATGTTTAAGGGTGAATCCTGTTTACGCATCTATAAACTGTTTTATGATGATATAGCAAAGGTAAGTGATCATAAGCTAAGTTTTATGAACCCAAAGAGAGTGTTTTAAATCAGTTACCTAAAAGAAGCCATTCACAGAGTTGTCTTGAGACAGACAAACTAATCCATAATCTTGAACCCAAAATTAAATCCCACTTTTTTGCTGTTTGCTAAGGTTAGTTTATGGCTCTGTGGCAATGCATGGTGTAAACTGTCTTGTTTTTAACAAGAGAAACTGTTAATACCCTAAGTTACAATTACACTGCAATATTCAGAAAATCACTGCAAGAAAAAATTAAATTCTTTGTCAGTCCTTTGGCAAATTGCTTCTCGCTCATCGTGCTGAACTGGAAGGTTGCTGTATCTTGATGCTGTTCTGTGACTTCTGCAAGCAATTGGACAGCTAACAAAGAAAGATCAAACAGGCTATGTGATGAGTGGGCTTCTGAGAGTTGCCTGTTCAAGCTGAGAGACATGAGCATAGTGCTACTGGTTGCTCAGCACAGCAAGGTTTTATATTCTTTCCATAGTCTTACTGAAGGAGGAAAACAACCCTCTTTGGATTAAAAAATTAGTTGCTGTCATCCTTTCATTGACTCAGTGCATTCATGGGTTAGCTATAGCAACATATTCAGCTGATGAATATGCACGCTCTTATTGTCTGCATCAGGGATGTCATTTTTCTTCCACTCACCAGCTATATTCACTTTAAAGATGGTCTGAGAGCTTTCCAACAAAGTTGAAACTCTTCTTACATATCCTTGAATTCTTTTGGGGTTTAATAATTGAGATTCTACTTCAAAGGGTCCAAATACCCTTTTGTCATCTGTAAAGGTCTTACACCTCTCAATAATCTTTTTAAACTTTGGTATCCTGAAAATTAAATAGCCATTCAAGAAGGCATTGGAGAAGTGACTCTTGGTCAGTAATTTGCCCAAGTAGTGGCAGTTGCCTTTTCACACATTCATATAAATAATTCTCTACTAAAGTGGCTTTTAACTTTAATAACCGGTTGTAGTATCAAACGATCTTGCTATAAAATCTCTATTCCCACAATGTATTAAAAACTTGTGTTTCTTGCATTTAGATACAAAACATTTGCAAATACATAAGATACTTAACCATCACTAAGTCTTTGTTCAGGTTTTAAAATGAAGGTGTTTTCTGGGTCAGAAGGCCCATATGTATGGCTCCTGATAACAGTGCAGCCCTGAACATTCCTACAGCATCTTGCTTTAAATGAAACTCAGACTTAATCACGTGTGCATCTTTGAACAGTTTTGCTAGGCAGCCAGCCCTTTTGACCAAAATGGTCCTTAGATTTAAGAGTGACAATTTGCAGTATATTTTCAACTTGCAATTTAAAAACCTCTTACTAAAAATTGTATACAAAGAACAAATCAAACTTTATATATACCTTTCAACACATAGCATAAGAAAAATAGAAAAGGCTAAAGGAAGACTGAAATTATAAAAGCTGCATTCCAGAGCCTGTGTAAACACAGGTGGAAGTTTTGACTGAGTTATTGTTATAAATATTTGACATTCCGCTGTCTGCTGTTCACACATCAGACTCTCTGGGGCTTTCTTAAAATTCAGTCAATGCGAAGGCAAGTTTGCAATCACCCGACATCGAAAGTGTAACGTAGTGAGTGACGGGCTACATGCATTCCACTTCTGATGTGTACACACCTCCTACACGAGACACCGGCCTTGTTTTGAATAGCAGTGTCTGCTGGGGCCAAGCCTGTGCCCTGCATGCCCTCTGGCATCGAAAAAGGGCAAGGTGGCTGTAAGTGCACACCAGTTCCTTCTGCCTTGCAAGGGCTGTGACACAGAACACGTGTAGGGTTTGCATCTCCGTTCTCAAGCAGGGGTCTGTGAGCCCTTTCAAGGGAGGAGAGAGGGGCCCCCAGCTGAAGCTCGGATCCCCAGCATGCCCCACAACTGAAGATGGAGGTGGGAGGGTGAAGCTCTGATCCCTGCTGCTCTCCTTCCCCCACCAATGGTGCTGAACCCCAGAGCCTTGAGCCCCGGTGCTCCCTGTAGCGCAGAAGGCCTGAGCCTATCGGCAGAATTGGGGACAAAAAGTATCAGGCAAAGGACAGCAGGCCAGGGGGCAGCGCCATAGCGCTTGCTCCCTGCCCCCCAATCTCTTTTCCCACCCTGGTCGGAGGCTGGATGCTGGCGCCAGGGATTGCAAGGCAGCTGTTTCTCTAGCTGGTGCCATGGAGCAGTTAGCAGCAGCAGCGTTTCCGCCTCTCCTGCTGCTGCTCCTCCAGCTCGAAGCTGCTCCTCAGCTCCTAGCCCTGTTTTCTCCCACAGAAGCAGCTGGTGAGGGCTGTCCCACCCTTCCCACACCAGACCTGGCTCCATGGCTGTCATGCAGAGTCCTCTGGGAACAGGGCCCACAGGGGAGTTGCCCCAGCACACAGCCCTCTACCCCTCAGCCTATCCTCATCTCTGCATCCTGAGCTACCCGCCCTGCCTGCACATAGCCCCTAGCTAGCCCCGACACCCTGCACTCATCACCTCCCCATGTGCACACAGCCCAAGCTCTCCCCCGCACCAGCTCAAACCACCTCCCAAGCTGGTTTCAAACTTTTTGCGCTAACTGCACCCCCCCACCCCACTCGCCCACCTTTGAGTAATATTGGTTGCACCCTCCCCACCCGCAAACAGGCTGGGTGGCCTGCTGAGATGAGTCAGGGAGTGGAGGAGGCACTCCCTCCCTGGACCTCCCGCCATGTGGAGGTGGCTCAAGTCCTGCAAGCCCCTGCCCATTAAATCAAACTATACCTATGCCCAAGGGCCCTATCCCAAATCCCCCTCTCCTCCCCGCACCTAGCATTTTTGTTTTATAGCATTTCTCAAGGGCAGGGGGCTTCAGTGAGAAAAAGTGTGAGAACCCCTACACTGTAATTTATCTTTAGCTAGTTAGTTATAGTTTCATTAGTTCCCTGTTCCCAAAGGAAAGGGGGATTCCCCCCCACCCCCAACCTTTATCTCTCAAAACTCAAGTTCATCCACTGGTTCACATTCAGCTTTGTAACCCTAGTGTGTATAATCCCCAGCCTGGCTCATCAAGCAGGCTGTTGACTTGACTGACTTACTGTCATGTTGCAGTCGACCCAGCTCACAGGATATAGGTCCGGCTTCTTATGGGGGCAGGCTTATTAGCACCACAGGCGCTCTACCTTTGGCCTCTTCACTGCATGCCTGGCTACACATCTGAGATGGCAAGGAATTAGAGTCGACCCTGGACTGGCTGATTGGAGGTCAGTTTTCTCCACATACACAAATGACTCAACTCCAGTTTAGTACTTTTGGTTCTCTTTGCCTCAGTGTGCCTTTGGTCTGTTGACTGTCATCCCTGTCCCAAGCATAGCATGCATGGGGGCTGGACCGCACTTCCTACAGGCAAAGGCCGATGGGCCTTGGGACAGATTTCTCACCATTCACAACCTTGTGAAACAGCTTCCCTCGCAGCTGACAACATTGGCCCAGAATCCATTTGAAACACGTGTCCAGGGCTTAAAGTAACTTAAGGGCCGGAGTCCTGAGCTGGGGGGCAGGCCCTCAACCAGAAGGGGCAGCGCCTCGACTGGAGAATGTGGGCCTTTCGTTAAATCCCAGCCCCTTTAAATCTATATTTAAAAGGGCCCGGAACTTCAGCTGTGGTCGCAGTGACTGGATGCCTTGGGCCCTTTATATCACCCCCGGAGCTACCAGCTGCAACGGCGGCTGGGAACCCTGTGGCTCCAGCAGTGATTTAAAGGGCCATGGGCTTCCAGCCACCGCTACTGCAACAGAGCCCTGGGCCCTTTACATTGCTGACAGAGCCCCAAGGACTCCTGGCTGCCACAAGTACCTCGGGGCTTTGGGAGTGGGGCTCTGGTGGAGATTTAAAGGGCCAGGGCGCCGCTGTGGTAGCAGCACTCTGTCAGTGATTTAAAGGGCATGGGTTCCCCACCGCCACTACTGCAGTGGAGTCCTGGGCCCCTTTAGTCTCCGCTAGAGCCCTGAGGTAGTAGCAGCAGCAGCCAGGAGGCCCCAGGGCTCTGGTGGCAATTTAGAGGGCCCAGAGCTCCCCTGCTGTAGCAGTGGCTGGAAGCCCCTGGCCCTTTAAATCACCACCAGAGCCCCAGGCCACCACCTGATCTCTGCTGCCAGTGGGGCTCTGGCAGCAGAGACCAGGTGGCAATTTAAAGGGCCCGGGGCTCCGCTCTCTGTTAAATCGCCAGCCTGGGGAAGCTGGCGCAGTACAGCACACTGGCTTTTGCCAGTACACTGTACTGGCCTACTTTCACCTTTGCTCGTGTCTCATGGCCTGTGACACAGGTTGCCAGAGTTTCCGTGCACTGCATGCAAAGATGATTGAGATCATCCCCTGGTAGGATGGTAGTTCAGGGTGAAGCGGGGCTAGGTGATGTGTGCAGGCAGCAGGTGGCGCAGGGAGAAGGGTATGGGGGTGGGGTGGGGGTGCAGGCAGGGGAGTAGCTCGGGGCTGTGTGCGGGCAGGGCAGTGGTGCAGGGAAGGGTATGGGTAGGGGCTGCTTAGAGGCAGGGGGGTAAGCTCAGTGTGTAGGGAGTGGGGTAGGGACTGTGTGCTATGAGGACTCCCCTGCAACTGCACTCCAGTTCCTTCTGCCTGCCACGGGCTGTGATACAGAACACATGTGGTGTTTACATCTCTGTACAGTGTGTCATGTTTAAGGTCATGATAGTGTACAGGGGTCACAATTCCCCAGGGGGTTCTGTCCTGTGATTGGTTGAAGGACCCTCTACATGTCTCCAACAGTGTCCTGGCTCCACACCTCTGTCCAGCATGACACTAGTGACAGACTCGTCCATAGTAGAATGGGAACTGCATCTGGGAAGTCAGACCCAATGCCTCTGCTCCCCCGCAGGAGGCCAATATTTACTTAAACATCCTGGAATTGAGGGCCATGTGGCTTGTGTTCATAGCTTTCCTCCTGACGCTTCAAGGATCGAACAGTCATTTAAGAACTCTCCTAGACTGTTTCTACCATTTGCTCACAGAATGAGGTGGGGTTAATCTATCTCCACCCAAACACTGTCAAACTGGGTCTCTGACGGTATTGAGGCAGCCACAGTAGGGCACATTAGGACCCATTCCACCGGAGCTTAGGCAGCTTCTGCAACTTCCCTGAATGGCATCCTACTCATAGAAATCTGCAGAGCATCTACCTGGAATTCAGTTCACACTGGTGGACAGCTCCAGCTCTGACACCCGCTTCATCAGAGCTGTCCAGCAGCCATTATTCCAGTAGACTCAGAGCACCTGCCTCCAGGACGTGAGTTACTGCTTGAGAATCACCAGAAATGGAATCTATGTGGGCAATCACTCGAAGAAAGTGGTTACTTAACCTTCAAAAACTGATTCCTCAGGCTATTGTTTCCACATGCATTCCATGGCCCGCCCTCTTTCCCAGCTACCGTACAGTCCTTGCCCCAGTGGATTCACATGAGCAAAGGAACTGGAAAGCAGCGGCAGCTGTCCCATTCTTTACACACTCAGTTACGAAGCACCAAAGGACACGTGCACGGCCTCACTGGACATTTCTCCTCAAAAAATCCTCTCACACACACGTGAGGCCTGAGTACACCCAAAGTGGAACACTCCTGGACAACACATCTCAAAGAACCACAGATTTTTACCGTACAGCAACCACAGTTACTACGGGGGTAAAGGACAGCTCTTATCAGTAAAAAAACCTTACGGCAATATTGAGTTTTCTTCACCATGAAGGACTATCTTCCCTTTATGTTTACACAGCACCTAGCCAACTGGGCCCCATTCCTGATTGATTTTTTTTTTTATCATAATGGTGCCTAGAGATCCCAAAGTTTTAATAATTCAGCAAATCAGTGCATTCCTTATTTTACTGTGTAGTGCCATATTAAGCCTGTGTTGCCAGAGCTGCAGCATTTACAAGGACTCCAGATTTTTCATTACTGGGATAAAGGGGCTGATGTGAGTCCTACTGTACAGGAATATATAAAAGCTTCTGAGTGGGCTAATGCAGATTTTGTCCTCACCACTGGGCGTAACATCCTGTGTACTTAGACCAGTAATTGTGTGCGATTATCTGGAATTTTCTGACATGAAATTTAGATACCTGTTGAATGAGAACTTCTCATTTTAGTTGTCACTACTCCACAACAGTGGTGAGAAAACTGAAGTTCAGATCATACTGGGAATCCTGTGCTTATATTTAATATCCAGTGTTTGGTATCCTTACTTGAGAACTCTTATTTACAAATAAAAAGAGAGTGTGTCAATTCTTAGTGGGAATCCAACATTTTTTCAGTGTGCTTTCTGTGAAGACCCTAAGCTGTGTTGTAAGATTTGGTGAAAGTTATTGACATGCCTAGATATATTGCTGAGTACCTGTCTGAGACCACTTGGCAAATTCCTGCAAATTCTACTTTGACTGGAGTATTCAGTGGTTGGATGAACATATGCCTATGAATAAACATGCTTTTTTTTGAGTGTGTTGTTTATTCTTGAAGGTTTTCTGAAGACTACAGGAAATTAAGGCATAGCTCTACAAAAGAAGTTACCTGTTTGTCTCTTGTTTAAGTTTGGCGAGCTGCAGGTTGAGATGTTGCTGCTGTGATTCATGTGACACCACAGAACTGAGGGTGCTCACTCCAGATGTGACAACAGGCTCCTCATTTCCATTTTGTTCCATTGGATGGCACTCATCTTCCACTTCATCAGCATCTTTTTCCACTCCTTCAGTCTCCGACGCTGGCTCAAAGTGAGCTTGAAGCTCTGTGCAAACCAATGAAGCAGTCCATTTAGTACCACATAGCCTTGCTTTTTTGGAGGTAGTGAATGTGGGAAAATTACAGGAAAGCAACACCATTTCTGGACATTTATGGGCAGCATATTTCCTCTAACTGAAAAAAGCTGCCTCAGCTGAGTAAAGTAGTGATCAGATTTTATACTGATGCTTCCCCCATGGAATATACTTTCCTATGATATTTAATAAGGGAGATACCAGTAGCTAGGAGTGAAACGTAACCATGGCAAATATTGCCACATGATAGCATTAGTCTCTTATATTAACTGAACCACAGACTTTGTGACACCATTTCCAAACAGGATTAAACAGCAGCAGCGGCAGCATTAGTGCATTCATCTGTGGACAGGTCCTTGTTTGTATGGCATTCACAATCTTACTTGTCTATAAAATGGCAGGTGGACTGGCGATGTAGCAGAAGTAATAAATAGCATGGACAGGTGGTAGATACTCAGGATTCCGTTTACATAATGGGGGAACAGAGTTGTTTTTTGAGGAAGAAGAATTCCAGAAAAGTCTGGTTACTTACTTTGTGCACTAAGTGGCATTATTCGAGATGTGTTGCTCCTGTCTGTATTCCTCTTGAACTGCACATGTGCTCCATAGGCCTGAGACTGGAAAATTTTCACTAGCAGTGTCCATTGGCTGATGCCCTGCATCCTTCTCTTTCTGCTCCAGACCCAAGGCTATAAGAGATGATGTGGACTGACTGCCTCTCCAGTTCCTTCTCCACAGCAAATAACCTTAGGATAAGGATCTGGAGCAGAGATGGGCAGTGGAATACTCACAGGGACACATCTCAAAGAACTCCAGTTGCTGTACAAGGTAAGCAACCAGACTTGCTTCTTTGAATGATGGTCCCTATGTGTATTCCATTCAAGGCGACTCACAAGCCGTTCTCATTGAGGAGGAGGGTGGGAGGAACCCTGCTATACCACAGACTGAAGGATACATCTTCTGTAGAAGCTTGTACAAAGGCAAAATGTCTCAAAGGACCGACAGATACTATACACTTGTAAAGGATATGAGCTTCGCCCAGGCAATACAGGCAAGTGTTGTGGCTGTCACTGACCAGGAAGGCCCAGGGGAAAACCATGAAGATCTTGGACATGCTAGGAATCCCCTACATGGGCGTGAGGAATGCAGAGGTACCCCCAGACAATGGCTCCTAAAACTAACTAGCTCGAGAGAAAACTTATATAAGAACAAACCATTTACAACTTTTTACACGTAAACAAAGAACACTAGCTAAAGCTGTGGACAATGGAGATCTGACCACAGGCGATGGGAACTGAAGAGGCAGTTGGTCTGCATCATCCTTTATGCCATTGGTTGGAGCACCTGGAGAAGAAAGCCACAGGCATGGACCAACGGACACTCATAACGAAAAGTCTTTCAGTCTCAGGGTTATGGAGTGCATGTGCTGCTCAATGGAATACACACAGAGACCATCAAATGAAGCACTTCCCCTTCCATTTAAGGGTAAGTTATGGCCTAATTCCTAAAGCCTGTAGAATTAATTAGGTTTCCCCAGTTATAAAACTACCAAATACAAATGAATAAATCAATTTCACTCTGTGCAGCCTAGTTCACTGGTAATTTGAAAAACCCTGTTGTCCCTGTCTACCACCACTCTACTCCCTCCCACTCAGATGAAGAAAATCACCCAAGCCCGTATTTCCCCTGTACCAACAAACTTCAGAAATGAGATAGATCAATCAGATGGAAAGAATGTGATACCATTTATGATGCATTTTGTAAGTGTTTCATTTAGAAACCAGTACTGATGTGTTTTGATTTACCTGGAATAAGAATAGTGACTGCTGCTTGGACTGCCCGGCGAATTATATTATCCATTGCAAACATCCAATGAGGCCTAATTAAATGATTCCTTAATACTTTGTTCACCTACAAGTATAGAAATAAGCAAAAGCATCAGCAAAGGACCTAGACACCAGACAAAACTTTGTTTTGTAAAGATTCAGATAAAGCTCTGTAAATTAATGGGAATCTGCATTGTGTAAGTCAGCACAGCCCGTCTTGAGACTAAAATTATTAGATGCCGAGTTCAGACTTCACCAGCGCATGAACAACAACTTCCAAATCTCCCATATGCTAAAAAAATGCAGTGCTCTTGGCAGCCACTAAGATATCTCAGCATTTGTAGCCATACTGAATAAAATTAAAATTATGTCAGACTAAGGTATATACACTCGGTAAATATAAAACACAAGTTTCTTAAACTCTTAAATTTAGCTTAGAATAACACAAGTGATAAATGCAATGGAGGGGTTCACAGGTGAAGACAGACTGACAAAACCTTATGTAGCCTTGACCGAAGTGGATTAACAGGAGATGTGATAAGACAAGCACTAGGGCATAAAGGGATATACTCAGTGCATAAGAAGAATTTGAGAAGTGTTTTTTTTTTTAAACAGAGAAATTGGTGAATGGGCTTCCATTTGAGATAGTGGAGCCAAGCAGTCATGTATTTAAATAAAAAAAATAAAAAGATAATTCCATGGACTGTATAAGTCAAGGTATCCTCTGTCTGGTACTTAGCAACAATATTAGGGATCCCAAGGAAGTTGTTCATAGACATGTGCAGTGCCAGCTCCCACTGAAGCCAGTGGGAATTCTGTACATGGCGGTGCTGAAGGAGCTGGCCCTGTGCTGTTCCTCCCCTCTCCCTCTCCCCTCAAACTAGCAAAAATATAAACCTTTTGATATTTTGTTTTTTTAAAAAAAAACCTACAAAAACAAGCCAGTGAGGGAAAGTAGGATGTATGGGTGTGGCCTCTGGAGTAGGAGAGACCCCAGGAAAAGTGATGTTCTTAGGATTTGATATCTTGGATCAAGCCCTTACAAAAGCCTGTCACGGTTGCCAGATTCATTCCTGAACTACATGGCCTGCTATGATTATCATGGGACAAGACAACAAGAGAGATGGGACTGTAGGGAGATACGGGAGTTCAGCAGAGCCCCGTTTATCCGACCCTCCATTGTCCAGCTCTGCTATGTTAACCGAATAACCAACACACACAGGTCCAGAAGCAGGTGATCTCTCCTGTGGCCACTAGATGGTGTTGGAGCCTTGCACTTTCCCATTCTCTGGATTATCCAAATTGTTGATTATCCATATCAGTCCCAATTAGATTGGATAAATAGGATTCTGCTGCAGAAGTGAGGATGGGGCAACAAACAGAGAGCAGGGATGAGTAGGGCCCTAGAAAGGGTCACTAGCAACGTATCAGGGGCCTGCTGGGATGAGGCTTGTGTGCATGGATCCTGGGATCACCCACACGGTGATATTGTGTTGGGGGAGCCCTTCAAGAACCAATGGCCTTGGCTCACTCATGCCCCAAGCAGTAGTGCTTGAGGAGCCCAAGAGTTTCTGCACTGAGATCCATGCACTAGAACTCTGCAAAGTGCTCAGTACGCCAGGTAGCAATGACTGCTGCATCAAAAGAGACCATTTAGCATTGATGGCTCAGTGCAGAAGCACTGGGCTCCCCCATCACCCTAGGCTGTCTGTACAGCTGTGTTCCCCACTACCCAGGTCTCCTCCAAACAGACTTTTTCCCCTGGGCCTCAATAACATCGAGCACACATCCCTTCTCACCTCTCAGTCACCTCTCTCACTTACCCAACTTACCCACCAGTTTTTTGGATATATCATGCAGAAGGGCCAAGAGGAGCTATAGGAGTCAATGGCTGTGCGGAGGGGACCATTGAGAATGAGCAGGGATGGGGAGCAGGGACAGCAGAGGGAAGTAGCAGGAGTTCAGCCAGGAAGGCCCTGGGAGTAGGAAGAGGAGTACAGGGATTTGGTTTATCACAGTGGAATGCCATTCCCTTCTGCCTCTAGATTCTAGACAAATGGAGGACTTACTGCATCCTGAAATCCAAAGAGCACCAGGTGAATCTGATTGATGGAAGTACTGTCAAAGTCCAAATCCATTTTCAGCTTGGATATAGTGGATGCCATCACTCTGTGTTCGGGAGAGTGTATGAAGTCCCTTAAAATCCCAATTATCTGCTTGATGTGGGTGACTGAAAGTTGCAGTTCTTCAGAATTCTGGAGAAAAGGTATTCAATGCACTATATAAAGACTCATATAAGGAAACAACAAATCCACTGATAAGAACCTTATGGTTTAGCAGTACTAACATTAGAGGGTCACAATTTATATTTGCTGCTGCTGTTTCTCACACAACCACACACAAATGATGGAACTTTAATCACCCATCTGCAAGTCCTACTAAACTTGTATTGTATTCTCTGCCCTTGTCAAACCTTAAGAATTATATTTACTGTAACTTAATATTTACTTTGTGAAAACAAAACCAAGGGTTGTAATGACTGTCCTTCTGGGCAATGAAATAAAATGAAAAGAGAGTGGCTACATAGTTGTTTAGTCAGTGCCCTTTATATTTGCTTCTCTGTATGTAAATAGAGAGGATGACAAACACATGAAAGTCCAGTCACAATATGAGTTCTCTCACTTTATCACATTATTAGATGTGTAATTAGTGTAGAATTTACCATTAGGGACTTCTTGTGACAAATTAAAGACCTAGTAAGTTTGTTCAAAACAGAAAGAGTTTGTCGTAACTCATAGCATGAAAATCACTGTCAGAAGCAGACACCAGCACTGATTATTTTAAGCCCTAAAATATATTTTTGCTTTGTTTCCATTCCAATAGGCTTCTCACGTAACGCTACCAATTCACTGCAACTGCACCAGAGGCAGCTTTATGCTATACATGCTGGCAATATTGTACTGCGTGATTAAGTTGGCTGCTAAGGCAGGATACATATAATGAGCTAAATTCAGCCACTGTGCAATAGATAGACCTGCTTACCTAGGGCTGAACTTGGCTCAACATGAAAGACTGCAGTGCACTGGAATGACACCACTCAGCATTTCACCTGGACTTACTCTATGCTTCTCTAATAACATTTAGATTGTTTTGTAACAGAGAAAATGTAGATGAAGAAGAAGAGCTGCATTGACCACTGAAATGAAGATGGTAGTTTTCAAAGATGTCATACACTTTCAGGATCCAATAGAAAGCAGAACGTAAACCAATTCATTCACCATCACTTCTGGATGGGAGAGGTTTATACAAGACAAAAACGCACAAGAGACAAATAAACATTTTCATTTGTATGTGATGATAATTTTACTTCTGATCTCTTGCTTACAGATTAATTGCACTGATACAGAATACAAAAAGTATATAAATAACGCACCTGCTGATTATGTTAGGAGCTCTTCAACATATCTGGAGTGTTTTCAGCAAAAATCTAACTTGAAAACCACCAAAAAAAGCTGCCAAATGTCTATTTTTTTTAATCAGGATTGGTTTGGTTTCTCTTCTAGCTCTAATTAATTTACACTTATGCAACCACACAAGCGTTCACATTACTGGAGATTTTCCCCATAGAAAAGAAATTTCTGCCCCTATTCTCTGTAGGTACGGAGGTCCTCAACACAACCGGACTGTTGCCATTCTCTCAGAAGCCTACTTGACTCAGCACACTTAGGGCAGGCTCCAGGCTTTTTGTTCTGCAAGCCAGGCTTGTGGGGAGGGAATGGGGGAAGGTGGAGGTGAAGGTGAAACTACATCTACGCCCATTGTTCTCCATTGAGCAGGGGCACAATAGTGACTTCTCACTCACAACAGGTATGTCTACACTGCAATTAAAAACCTGTGACTGGCCCGTGCCAGCTGACTCAAGTTCAGGCTTAGGGGCTGATTAATTGCAGTGTAGATATTTGGTCTCAGGCTGCAGCCCAAGCTCTGGGATCCCCCTTAAACCTAGCCCTTTACCCCAAGACTGCTGGCACAGGGCAGCTGCAGGTTTGTATTTCCAGTGTAGACATACTCATTGTGGCCCGAGGAATGGACTCTTTCCCTCCTAACCTGCAGAGATCACCAGCTCACACAGCATGGCTGCTCAGGAAGGTTTTGTCCCTGAGAGAAAGGCATTTTTACCTTTGGTTGTTTAAGTACTACCCTACACATTTGGTTAGCTGGGATTTATATGCTGATGATTCAGAACGTGGTGCTCTTCCTTTTGGTTCAGCACTGAACCAACACCCCAGTACAATGTATATTGTCCTCTTAGGCGTGCGCGCCGGGTGTCCCCAGGCACACCCTAATGTCTCAAAAAAAATGGCCTTTCAATGCAGAGTACAGCACCTCTAAAATAAATAAATAAATACAATTCCCTGGATGTACACCCTAATGAAAAGTGCTGCACACGCCTATGACTGTCCTTTGCACTTCTCATACAAGTAAGGTCATAACCCCCAATTTCCTGGCCAGTTTCCAGTTTGGATAATTACATTCTTCCTGCCTAAGTTCCTCTTGTGTTTAAATGTATAAAGTAATTGTAATAGAAATCACTTCTGAACCATTTCATGTATTCCTTGTACATAATAGGTTTCAGACTGCTACTAGCAGGTCAGGGTCCTGTACCAGATATGGACTGGCTACATCACAGAGAGATTATGAGAGGTGCACTCTAGAAGATCCTTAAATGCACTGCCACACACTCAAGTAAAGTATGTGACACATGATATAATACAGTTTAGCATTCCATTACAGAAACCTTTTCCAGTAGGAAGACAGTAAAGAAACAGAAAGTTAAAAAATCAGATGTGACTACCAGCCAATGACCACAAAAAGGTGTACAGTCTAAACCTGGAATGTGGAAGGGCGAGTTGCTGTGAATGGTAAACTTTACAAGTACCTGCTCTCATCTGTCCTAAAAAGAGGAATGTTACACATTACTGGATTTTCAATTTTCCTTTTTAAACACAAAAAGTAGTATTAAAATAGTACCTGTGCGAGACATTCCTGTAAGTTTGAAGCAACTTTATTTTGTTCCTCTTTAAGAATTTTATAGAGAATTGCCCGGCGTTCACTGTCCTTCCTTAGCAGAAACAGACCAGAATCTCGATCCTCAAGAGAAGGAGAAGCACTCCGATCTTCTAAGGAAGAATTCTCATCGGGAACACTGGATCAGAGACAAGAGAAGATGTAAAAGACATAATTAAGCATTAGAAATAACAAATCACAGTCAGATATTTACATTGATGAATAAATAATAATTAGTACTAATCTCATCTTATTTCACTGTCACTGCAATTTTCATTTCAGAATCATTGTTAAAGACATTTCAGATCCTCACCTGGCATAAATCATCTAGCTCCCTGAAGTCAATGGAACTACAGCTACAGTTTACTTCAGTTTAGTCTGGCCCTGTAGGCTGCACCAAGTCAATCAATTACAAGAAGTGAAAATAAAACAGAATGAGCATAACGATGAACTTCACTCTGAGCACACACTACAATAAATGTATGTGAAGGCATCATGTTTCATGTTCTCCTCCGATCAGGAAACTGTGCATTTAAATAGAGGGAACACTTGCAATTACTGTTCAAGGGCCTGACCCAAATCCTGCTGAAATCCACAGAAAGACTGCCAATGACTCCAATGGGCCACGGAGCCCCCATGTGCCCCATGCTTTATCTGCCGTTATAAACCGGCATAGTACTTGGAGATGTTTGGGAAAATCTCCATGAATCAGTTAAAATATAAAATATAATCAATATTTAAATCAACTGACATTTTGATTAAGCAACGGATTTAATTATTGAACACATCTGGTTATCTATTCATGCGCAAATTGCCTTGGATAAAATGTGATGTGAGTCTAACCTGCATAAGCTTTGTGGAGGCCACCCCAGATGCAATTAGACAGCTTTACCTTAATAAGTGGGAAATGGGATGCTTCATTGGGTTCTCTGAAACAGATCGCTTTGTCTTTTCAAAGAATATATCTTGCTGTACATCTGAATCTGGCGAGACAGAGCCATGTTCACTGCTGCTACTGCCAGCCTGTTCCCCAGGCACTGGCAGCGGGAGGGACGCACTACGATTATAATCTAGCAAGAGACCACAAACAAGCAAACCACACCCATCATTAAATAAAGTATATCACACAAAAGTGCGCATTTGGCAAGCTATCTAGAGGTAATTCTGTGGGATTGGGGTCATTGTGAATATAATGAATCAGCATTTTTAGCTAATTAATATTTTCCTCTTATGACATAACTAACACCAGATGCATCCAATTACCTCTGCCAAGACCATGACTATGGGACCAAGTTGGCCTCCTAGCTATCTGACTCTCTTGCATTCCCTGCCTTCTGTTATCTCCTTCAGAACAAGCCAAGAGATCTCCTACTATCCCTTCCATTTCATCCAGAAGTGATGAAAAAATGAATGAGTATTTGGGTGCCCACTATTGCCCTACAGACCTATTTACTAGAGCAGGGGTTCCCAAACTTGTTCCGTGGCTTAACCCGGGTAAGCCCCTGGCTGTCCACAAGATGTTTTACTTACCCAAGTGGCCATAGGTTTGGCCGCTCGCAGCTCCCACTGGCCGTGGTTCGCCATTTCCGGAAGATGGGAGCTGTGGGAAGCGGTGGCCTGGCCCGTGCTGATTCCCGCAACTCCCATTGGCTGGGAATGGCGAACCGCGGCCAGTGGGAGCTGTGAGTGGCTGAACCTATGGCCACTTGGGTAAACAAAACATCTTGTGGCCAGCCAGGGGCTTACCCTGGTCAACCCACGGAACAAGTTTGGGAACCCCTGTACTAGAGTATGATGCAGGAGGGGTGTTGCAGCTGGGAGTACATATTTAGGCTGGGAGGCTAAAACACCACGCATATTTCTGAGTGTTTGTCTCCACCATCACAAAATGTTGATATTTTGGAAGGTTGGGTGTACAATTCTGGCATAGTCACTAAGACACCGTTAATCTTCAAATAGGAGTTTAAATTGCCACCAAAATAAAAACACATGTCAACTTGTGGCTCTCCACAGTCCTGTGTTTCCTGGGTAGGCCCACCTCCACTTGCCACATCAAGAAGTTGCCTGTGGTCATATTAGGAAGAGCTGGGGCCACCCAATATTGGTCAAACAAGGAACTGCCTCGTGCAGCAAAAGGAAAGGAAGCAAGGTTGCTTGGCATGGAACAGTTCCTAGTATGGGAAGAAGGCACCTGCAGACTTTTCCTGGCCTGGGGTGGGTAGGAGGATGAGAACAGGTGAGCTGAGGAAGAAAAGAACTTTTCCAGTTTGCATTATGTGATATTTGTATGGGTAGTTTTCTCAGATACGAATGGGGCTCTTCAGCAGGTCAAAGTTCAGGCTCACTATTCATCCTGCTAACAAGGAGGCCAGATTTTCAATAGAAACAGCAGAACAGGTAAACCCCACAATACCACGACAATCGGGGTCCAAAAAAATCAACCGCAGTAAACGCGGTGGTCGCGTTATGGCGGGGTTCCGCCGCATCAAAGCAGCACCCGCTGCTGCCCTCGGGAGCCACACACGCCCCATGTCATAAGCGAATTCGCACTATCGCGGGGTGCGGTATTGTGGGGTTCTACTGGAACTAGAAAATTAAACCACTAGATGACAAAATATTGATACTCCACATTTGGCACTTGTGATGCTGTATGACTGAAACATGACCATGTTTATCATTAATATTGCCACTATTAGACAACTGCAGCAAAACTTGTACAAAATATATCATGTAACGTGTCAACGGAAAAGTTATGATTTGCAAAAGTTGATTATCCTTTTCAATATGCATGTATCATTTTTGTATCCAAAGTTATGAATATTGGTTATGTACTGGTATCACTATTGTGTTTGTTCCTGGGGTAACACCCACAAGGTAGTTTGCATCCAGTCTAGCCAACACATTGTGAAGGGACTTTTCAAGCTTGGCTGCCCATTAAGGACACTTCACTCTCACAATGGGCCACAGAAGAAACTTTTTCTGCCCAGATGGCTTGTCCTGCTGACACCGCCGTTTCCAGGGAGCCAATGGCTACCCCTTGGACTTATCAAGCCATGTAATGACATGTGACCCTGGACTCCATCTTGTCCCAGTAATTTTCCACAAATTGTGCTGTGGGTTTTGTTTGGGACAGTAAAATTCTAAGCAGATGTCAGAGGATATAAAAGACCCCTGAAATATCTCCATGTTGCCTTTTTCCTGCACTGATTCTCTGGACTATGGATTTACAACTGAAAAGAGCATATTGACTATGGACTAAGGACCTCCCAATCTTTTGTAAGTTACCAGTGAAACTTTACAAGCCAGCAGTCTATAATATCACTGATACAAACCTGATATAAGAACTTTGCAATGGCTCTATGTATATGATCTATTAACCATTTAAACTCTTCTTCTTTGCTTATTAACAAACCTTTAGATTTTAGTTACTAAAGGATGGGCAGCAGCATGATTATTGAGTATAATACTCAGCTATACATTGACCTGGCTGTGTGGCTGATCTCTTGAGATCAGAAGATCCCTTTGTTCCATGAAATTGGTTTTCAATAACAACTCATCATTAAGTCTAGTGTCTGAGTAGTGAAATAAGGGCTGGAATGCCTATGGAAACTGCATTTTTGACTTCCGTCCCACCACATTGGATAAGAAGTTGTTTACTTTTGTAATTGACTTGGTATATCTAATGATAGAATTAACCGCCAGTGTGAGGTGAGTCTGCCCCTATTTCTCAGCAGTTTTTCCTGAATCTGGTATTGTGTGAACCACTGAGGCACGGTGACAGCACCAGCGTTTGAAAATGCTGTCCAGTATGTATAAATTGAACACAGAACATCAAGATGCCTGGCCAAGATTTTAAAACTGGTTAGTGCTTTTGGAGATCTTAAAAATTAGGTTCCCTTAACCCAGGGGTCAGCAATCTATGGCACATGTCCCAAAGACGGCATGTGAGCCAATTTTTAATGGCACGCCTGCAACGTACCATTAAAAATCCTGCCCAGCCCAGCCCAGCCCGCTCTTCTCCACCCTCCCCTGCAAGGGCAGGGGGCAGAAGCTTGGTCCTGCCCAGCTCCCCTGCCTCTTCCTGCAGAGTGGTGGGTTCCTGCCCCTCCTCCTCCTCCTCCTCCTCCTCTCCATCCTTCCCTTGCTGCCTGCCAATCAGATGATCCGCCAGCACAGAGGCAGGGACAGAGAAGAGGAGGAAGGGGAGGGGGACAAATGGAGCCGCAGCATCTTCGCTGCTCTGGGCTGGTGGAGGCAGAGAAGAAGCAGGGACAGGGTCTTGGGGAAGGGGGTGGAATCGGGGCCTATCCCCTCCAGATCCCTGCCCTGATCCCCACACACACATACCCAGCCCTCTGCCCTGCAGCCCAGCACACCCTCCAGATCCCTGCCCTGCAGCCCTGCACATCTCCCAAGCCCCTGCTCTGACCCCGGTACCGCCCTCACACACACTCAGCCCTCTGCCTGACTCTACCCCCTCACACGACCCCAGCCTTGACTCTTGCACCCCCCCCACATCCCCAGCCCTCCCCACACCATGCATCCTCCACATCCTGACTCTTGCACCCCACATCCCCTCCCCCATCCTGAGCACCAAATGGGAGCTCCTGCACCCCACCCCCTATTCCTACCTGCACCCCTCGCACCAAATGGGAGCTGCCCAGGTAAGCGCTCCACACCCAAATCTCCTGCCCTAACCCTGACCCCCCTTCCTCATTCTAGCTCCTGGCCAGACCCTACACCCCAACCTCCAGCCTTCTCCATCACCCCCAGCCCTGTGCTCAGTGCACGCCTACCCTCAGCTCAGTGCAGAGAGAGGAAGAGAATCAGCCAGAACCAGGGAGAAGATAGGTACCCACTCTGTGGGCAGGGCCGGGACCCCAGCCCAGCAGTGGGCTAAGCGGGTCTGGCAGCCGGGATCCTGGCTGGCAGGAGCTGGTGGATGGAACTCCTGAGTGGCAGCAGACTGACCCGCTCAGCCCACTCTCGGTCTGGGGTCCCAGCCGCCAGCCCCACTCAGCCTGCTGCCAGTCTGGGATTCTGGCTGCCAATCTCTTGCTAGCCGGGGTCCCAGCCACAGGCTCCGCTCAGCCTGCTGCCAGCCTAGTTGAATGGGACCCCAGACTAGCAGCGGGCTGGCGGCGTAAGATCAGCATTTTAATTTAATTTTATATGAAGCTTCTAAAACATTTTGAAAACCTTGTTTGTTTATTTTACAATACAACAATAGTTTAGTTATATAATATATAGACTTATATAACGAGACCTTCTAAAAAACATTAAAATGTTCTACCGGCACGCGAAATCTTAAATTAAAGTGAATAAATGAAGATTTGGCACAGCTCTTCTGAAAGGTTGCCGACCCCTGCCTTAACCCATTTGACACACTTTAAAAGGGACCTGATTTTCAGAAAGTGCCAAGCACCAATCTTCTGAAAATCACACCTCTTTGAGGTGACTTTTGGTGGGCACCCAAAAGTTTAAGTAACTTGTGAAAATCTTGGCCGAATGAACTTTTTTATTTTATTATAAATGGTTAGTTCATTTGGCCAGTGGGGAGATTTTAACAAGGCAAAACAAGATATTAATATAAACCACTAGGTACTTTCTACAGTTTCACACCAATTGATTTCATGGTGTGTTCAACATCCTGAATAACAGAGAAGAATTGGCTAATGATTCAAATCTTTTTATGTAACACTTAAGTATACTGACTTGTACTTGGCTGATAATTCCTTACCTAAAGGCTTGAAGGCAATTCTGTTTTTCTTGCCCTTGTTCACCTGCTTTAAGAAGGGGTCTTTGAGTAAATCAGATGCTGTGACACGCTTATTCGGATCAGGTTCAAAGCAGAGCAAAATAAAGGCCCTTGCTTCGGCAGATAGTGATTCTGGGATTTCCGGATGAATTTTAAACATCCCAACCTGTAAGTAAAATATGGACAGAAAATTATTTGGCCTCATATGAACAGTTGCAAAAGGGCCATTAGCTAGCGCCTCGCTTGGTGTAAACTGACATAGCTCCAAGGATGGCAGGTGGAGAGCTTGACAGCTGCAATGCAGAAGTTCATTGAAGTCAGTGGAACATCAGTGGGGCTCCATTTACACCAGTAGCGGATCTGGCTGTATTTCTACTGAAAATGTTTAACCCTAAGAACATAAGAAAGGCCGTACTGGGTCAGACCAAAGGTCCATCTAGCCGAGTATCCTGTCTACCAACAGTGGCCAATGCCAGGTGCCCTGGAGTGAGTGAACCTAACAGGTAATGATCAAGTGATCTCTCTCCTGCCATCTATCACCCCCCTCTGACAGACAGAGGCTAGGGACACTATTCCTTACCCATCCTGGCTAATAGCCATTAATTTATCCAGTTCTCTTTTAAACCCTGTTATAGTCCTAGCCTTCACAGCCTCCTCAGGCAAGGAGTTCCACAGGTTGACTGTGCACTTTGTGAAGAACTTCCTTTTATTTGTTTTAAACCTGCTGCCCACTAATTTCATTGGGTGGCCCCTAGTTCTTCTATTATGGAAACAAGTAAATAACTTTTCCTTATTCACTTCCTCCACACAACTCATAATTTTATATACCTTTATCATATCCCCCCTTAGTCTCCTCTTTTCCAAGCTAAAAAGTCCTATAGCCTCTTTAATCTCTCCATTCCAAACCCCTAATTATTTTAGTTGCCCTTCTCTGAACCTTTTCTATTGCCAGTATATTCTTTTTGAGATGAGGAGACCATATTTGTACACAGTATTCAAGATGTGGGCGCACCATGGATTTGTATAAGAGCAATAAGATATTCTCCATCTTATTCTCTATCCCTTTTTTAATGATTCCTAACATCCTGTTTGCTTTTTTGACTGCCGCTGCACATGGCATGAACGTCTTCAGAGAACTATCCACGATGACTCCAAGATCTTTTTCCTGATTAGTTGTAGCTAAATTAGCCCCATCATATTATATGTATACGTGGGATTATTTTTTCCGATGTGCATTACTTTACATTTATCTATATTAAATTTCATTTGCCATTTTGCTGCCCAATCACTTAGTTTTGTGAGATCTTTTTGAAGTTCTTTACAGTCTGCTTGGTCTTAACTATTTTGAGCAGTTTAGTATCATCTGCAAACTTAGCCACCTCACTGTTTACCCCTTCCTACAAATCATTTATGAATAAGTTGAATAGAATTGGTCCTAGGACTGCACATGTGTATCCTAACTGGTTACACCGGCCCAAATCAAATGTCAGGACATGTACATATCCAACTTTCTAAGCCTCATGCAAGCCCTGGGACATATCCAACTTTCTAAGCCTCATGCAAGCCCACCATACCTGCTCCAGACTCTATTCTCCCCACTAGCCGCCAAGCCCTTCTATTCCCTATGCCAGCCAGCACCTCCCTCCCAGTTGCTGAACCCTCTCAGTACACTTCTCCCCAAACACCAAAACCAACTTCCAGCCCTAATGCTGAGTCCTTTCATAGCCCATTCCTTCTGTCTGATGCTCAGACCTGTCCTGCTTTGCAGGTACCCAAATTAACCAGTGTTCAACTCTCAGCACAAGGGCAAACACCCAGCTCCTGGCTGCCAGATGCACTCATTATACCCAATACTGAGACTCTGTGTTTTTCTTAGCCCTTCAATAGCAGCCAGCTGGAAATTACGCAATGTTCAAAGGTTAACGTAACCCCACACTTTGATAATGTGATCGGACAGAAATTTGTTTATTTCAAAAAGTCACTGGATAGTATCTTGATATTGCCCTCTGCGTGCATCAGCTTGAGCTACCCATTTTTAATCCCCAGTGCTGATTTTACATAACTATTTTTGGGTATGTCTACACCGCCCACAATGAAGAAACCCACTGCAGCAAGCCTCGAGCAGGGCTAAAAACAGCCATGTGGACATTCAGGTGAGGGCCGGACCCCGATCTTGAGCAAGGCTCAACCATCTCGCCAGATCTGAAGCCCGAGTTTGAACATCCACACTGCTCTTTATAGCCCTAGAGCATGACCAGAATAGTTGACCCAAGTTCAGAGACTCGGTGCAACGGGGGTGGTTCTTTGCAGTGCAGGCGTAACCCTTTAAGGCAGAGGTGTGCCACACACTCTGCACATGCAGTACAAATCTGGCAAAATTATTCTTTTCAGCCTTGGCATATTTATGTAAAATAGACTCTAGAGAACAAGTGGCAGGAGCCTGGAAATTATGCTGGTCACAAGGCAGATAGTAGCTCAGTGTTAAACAAGTGGCAGCAGCTTGCTAAAATAAAGAGTTGTCTGAGTAATCACAATAGATAACTATAAATGCACTGTGGCACTATTATACATTTACAATAGCAATTTAGCTTTGTGAGATCCAATAAGGTCTCCTCGCAATGTGGGCTGAAGCTAAAATGCTGAACAGTAGAGCCTGAATTTGAATTGTAGCGCAGGGTATAAAATGCCAATGCATTAACCACTTCCAAGCTATGTCTCCATGCGCATCCAAAACTATGCCTTTAAAAGCCAGACCTAATATTTCCTGTGCAGTGTGAGATTCCAAGCAGCAAATTCATAGGCATACAGCTGTTCTAAGGTCTGCTATTACTCACTATGTGACCAGCAGGCCACCTGGTCTCTCTGCACTTCAGTTAAGCTGTCTGAGGGACCATCTCCATTTGATTTGTAAAGCACCATGCACACCCAATACAGTGTTCTACTAAGTAATAAATAGTTATTATCTCTTAATGTCAGCCTCATATAATTTACATTCCTGGGCAGCACAGATGACAGAAGCCGCCAGCAGCATGGGAAAACATTTCTCTCCTGTGCTCTGATAATGGATCCTCACAGTGGGGGACTCTTCTTGACCCATCAATCCATGGGATTGGCCCTCTCCTGCTACATGCGCCCTAGGAATGGACTCTCACAGCGCAGCTTCCTCTGGGGTAGTAAAACAAGCAGCCAACATTATGGCACAGATATCACCAGATCACTACGTTAGAATTTACCAAGCCAAAATACACTACTGGTTAGGTGAAGCCCAGTGGTGATAGTTCAAGTCTGGATATAGCTCCCCAAATCATTCAGCCAACCTTACTCAAACTCTTCTAGAGCCACATGGGAGTTTCATTGAGCCATTATTCAGCTAGATGGTCCCGTTTCCAGGGCCCTATATTTTCCAATGCACTGTGAAAACAAAGTTAGCAGCAAGCACCCTAAATTCTGTGGCAATGTTAGTTTATTGTATCTCCATGAAATACCCTTTGTTCCCATCCCTCCCATACCAAACACACACACAACTATGACTCATAGGTAAAAATATTCCATGATGTACAATTGGTCAATGATTACTTTCAGCAATGATTATTGCTAGACCAACGATGGACTTTTTCACTGTGTTCTCCAGATGGCCCAGCTCTACAGGCCTTAGCAGTTATAATGTTGCTTGTGTAGTTCAACTCAGAATCCTCTTCTCCTGCTCCGCGCATGCCAGGGTAAGGGGGGAGCTCATAGTCAGTTTCAGTTAATTTCTCAGCTCTCCAGGCCTCAGCTACTTGCTGCTTTTTTCTCTTAGGCCGCCTATCTACCTAGCCTGCGCGGCCAGCTACTGGTTGCAAAATGGAATCTGATCCTCTTCCTGACTGGTTCCATAGAACAGCAAGGAGAACATGCACCATAATCCAGTTGGTTTATTCCACTTTTGGGGAAAGATGCCAAGCAAGCCATAGCTGCAGTCAGGTTCCAGTAGGGAGGGAGACAGAAAACAAAAGCTACACATGAAATAAAATAAAGGTGAATTCTGTGCAAACTCCACTGTTGCAAATCAGGGAATATGCAAGGCCCTGCTTGCCTCCCATAATAGTCATTCTGCGAATGTGTGCAGAGCCCATAAGGGCATCCAGAACTTTGAAAATATTGATCCATGTTTTAACAACAGTTGAAAAGCATGTTTTAAAGAAAAGAAATATCTCCCTTCTCATCCAGAGAAGAACAGATCTACAAAGGCCAGATACTAGAAAACGTGTTTGCTGACGGAAACAGACCACAACAGACATCTACAGTGACATGGAAATTGCTTTTGCTTTTCATGGATTAATCAGACCATTTAATAAACCAGACTGTGTAAAGAAAAGACTATTATAAATTCCTCACTCTTCCATTTCTTTTCCTTTCGAGTTCAATGGGACTACTCATGCTTAAAATGATGCATATGGTTAAGTGCTTTGCTGGACTGGAGCCTAATTTACCATCTCTAATGGTTGATCTTTGATTTTATTGTGACAGTTCTAGTGATAATTTAACACTATTTGCACAGTGACTTTTACCAAAAGGTCACAAAGCACTTTACATATATTAATGAATTAAGCCATGCTATATCTGGTTAGGGGGATGATATTTCCCTTAATGCACAGATGGGGAAACCGAGGCATAATAAGAAATTAAGTGTCTTGTTCAAGGACACATAGCAAGCCAGCGGCAGAGCCAGGAATTGATTCCTGACTCTCAGCCCCATTATCTATCACTTAGATCATACACACCTTGCCAAGTGCCGTAAGTAGTACTCAGATCAAAGAGTGAACGGAAATAGATCTACTATAAAAAATAAGTTTATTTTAGAAATGAGTTAACAGCACTTTTCTATTTCTTTTTATTTCTGATCAGGCATACAGCAGTGACAGTGTGTGCATCACTTTACCAAATGGAGCAAGACACATCCCTGGTCTAAAGACCCGGCTATTTAAGGGAATGATACTCTGGGGGGCAGCGTGCCCGCAATTCCCATGGAAATTACTGGTAGCTGAAAGTGCTCAGGATCTCAGTCCCATGGCATCAGACAGGATGGGAGCATTAGAAAGACAAGATCGATTTTCTGGAAGGGAGGCTTTTAAGGACAGACCTGAAGGAGCAGAGAGGGCATTTGTCAGATAAGAACTGCAGGACTCTGTGCAGGGCCAAGAAAGAAGGCGTACAGTGAAGCGTAGAAAAGGGAGATGGCAAGAGGATTGGAGGGGGAGTGAGAGGTGGGATCGGGAATTTTCAGAAATCTTCCCTCATTTCTCAGCACATTGAGTCCTGACCTATTTCCGGCCCGATGGAAACAGCACTTCTCTGAGTGATGCATTTTGAAGCAAATGGGATCATTCACATGCATAAGGAGATCACAGTTTGGACCTTGACCCTGTGCAGAGCAACTCACATAATAACAAAGGCAGGTAATTACAATGTAAGTGTAGATTAAATGGTCCAGAATATTTAACTTGTAAATATTAATTATATGAAAATGTAATTAACAGGTATTACTTCAAGTTTCACAAACCGTCCAGTAAATAAAACAATTCTTACTTTAAACATTGCTGCTTGTGGCTCCCCCAGCTCATGAAACGGAGGTTTTCCTGTTGCCATTTCAATGATAGTACAACCCAGTGACCAGATATCAGCTGGTGCACCATATCCTCTAGGCCCCTTATCTATAATCTCTGGAGCCATATACTGCAAAGTGCCTGAATCAAGACAAAAAAAGGGAGAACACAAGTCATATATTTGTTTTTCCTATCAAACAGATACACCATATCATTAAATCCCGTGCAGGTTGTCAGTTCAAATGCAACTTCTCTGACTGAAAGGTGAGCCCTCTACGTCAAACTCCACCACCAACATGAGTCATAAGATTGTATTTTCCCATGTCTTTTCTATATAAACTCTTAGTTCTTCTTCTCACATGAAGGACTTCAGATGGGAGCAAATATAT
Source organism: Dermatemys mawii (assembly GCA_007922305.1). Taxonomy (NCBI): domain Eukaryota; kingdom Metazoa; phylum Chordata; order Testudines; family Dermatemydidae; genus Dermatemys; species Dermatemys mawii. Next base: position 3,120,355 of record ML677364.1, on the reverse strand, counting down.
TTACTGTATAATCAGAAAGCTCTCCCTGGCCTTATTGAAGCTAAACCTACCTAGCAGCCAACTAGCTGACAGGTTTTCTTTGAGAGAATACTTTTTTTTGCTGTATTCACAACAGAGCAGGCAAACATCAGCAATAATGAAATGAGCTAGCTCATGGAGAGTGGGTCAGGCCTGGTAGAAGAGGATCGGGAGCTGAAATGAGAGATCTTGAAAAGGGAGTGAGATGGAAAGAGGTAGGGCTAGAGAGGAGAGATCTGGAAAAGAGCTAAAGCTTGCAGAAAGAGGAAAAGTATGCTAGATTACAAAAGAAACGTCAAAAATAAGAGAAAGCAAAAGAAACAGCTTCCTGGAGGCAAGTGTCAGAAATATGACACAAACCCGGTGAATGTCTAGGTCAAATTGTGAACGCCACATTTTTGGGGATTCCCATTTGTTTTGAGAATACCAGTAATTGTAACCTTTACTGTGACCTTTGGTCTGTATTGTAATCTCCATGGTGGGTTCAGTCATCCAGGTGGTGATGAAATCTTGACAAAGGAAGTGTCCTGTAGATGCTGCGTGCTCATGTTAGATGTGGTGGACACCTTGAAGAGGCTAATAATGAGAGAGCCATCAAGGGCCAGACTCTTCCCTGCTGGGGCAACGGGTTTTCTACTATCCGGACCTGTGACTCAGGACTTTGAATGGATTTCATAAACAAAAACCTGACTAGGAGAGCCTGCAATTTCTCTGTCTGACCATCTGACTAAAGACAGGAGACTTTACTTATGGAGGCTGCTTCTCTGAAGAATGCGGCCATCCAACACCAAATGCCAGAAGGCTGTGCTGGAGAGAGGAAGAAAGCCAGGGGGTGAGATGAGGGATGTAATCTTGCCTTGCCAAAGGATGCTGACCAGAACCAGAGCTTTCAGATGGGGTAAGATCAGACCAGGAGAGTTATGTTTAGAGTTTTGTTGTTTTCCATGGATCTATAACTGTTGTGCTTTGTTAAGAGCAAACGTAATGATGGTTAAGAAATTCCTTTGCTAAGTCTGTATTCATTGCTTTATTGCCACACTGATTTCCTAGTTAAGCCCTTTAAGGGACTTAGCTCCCACAGCCAAGGGAAACATATCAAAGCAACAGGGTGCTTGGGAGCGCTCTGATGCTGGTTCTAGGGTCTAGGCAAGTAACTGGAAGATCCTGCTGCCCAAGGCGGGTCAGACACAGGTTCTGCTTCTGAAAGTGCATGAGAGACCCCCTGAGTTAGGAATAGTGACCAATAACTATCAAGACCCAGGGCACTTAGGAAGCACGTGGGATTCAGCAGTTGGATCCAATAATAATGGACTGAGTTCCAGCCAGAGTGGGGGACTGGATTAGGCTGCAAATGTGTGTTTAACAATCCATAATTACTGATGATGATAAGACCTAATTTCTTACACTTTAAAAATAGCTTCTGTTAGCTTAGTTATCAGATATAAATTAATGCAAAGAAAGATTTTTTTAGGGTGGTATGTTTTCTTTGCCATTATGGAAGAGTGTCATTTTCAGTTCCCAGGTCTGTAATACACAGGGTGACCAGATGTCCCATTTTTACAGAGACAGTCCTGGTTTTGGGGACGTTTTCTTATATAGGCTCCTATTACCCTCCATCTCCTGTCCTGCTTTTTCACAGTTGCTATCTGGTCACCCTAGTAATACAGTATAGGCACATTCTTGTTGCTTCAAGGAAAAAGAAGTCTGAAAGCTAAACTTCCCTAATTTCCTAAGTGTACTTGGCTGCTCAAGAAGAAACAAATTGAGGAAGCAGAACTCAGTGAAGGGTCTTAATAACTTTAAATCATCAAAAGTTATTGAGTAAGAAACAGGCTTAACAAACTTGTAATATTACATGTACAAATCATTATGAAGAGATCTATGAACTCTAATGAAACAGGAACACACATCTTATACAATTTCCTCTGGCTACAAGAGATGCTAGTGACAACAATGAAAAGGCTCTGTCTGGAATGTTAATAAATTAATATTGCATTAGTTAGTTAAGAAATAGGTTTACAAAATTATAATACCAATAAATTAAAAAAAACAAACAGGCATCATCATCTTACTTTCCATACTCAAATAGCTGCCCATCTCAGGTTGAAGTGCTCTCCTACAGGTTTTTGAATATTGCCATTCCTGATTATTCAAATTCAATATTCAAAAACCTGCAGGAGAGCACTTCAACCTCACCGGACACACCATAAAAGATTTAAAGGTCAGCATTTTGCAGCAAAAAAACTTCAAGTCCAGACTGCAAAGAGAGACTGCAGAGCTGCAATTCATTTGCAAATTTGACACAATCAATTTGGGACTGAATAGAGATTTTGAATGGCTAGCTAACTACAAAAGCAGCTTCTCTTCTCTCGCTATTCACACCTCCAGTTCAACTGCTAGAGGAACACCTCACCCTCCCTGATTAGAGATAACAAGCTGGTTCAGCCTCATTGGACTAACCTTGTTATCTCCCACCTGGTTCTTGCCTACCTATTTATACCTGCCCCTGGATACTTCCACTGCATGCATCCGACAAAGTGGGTATTAGCCCATGAAAGCTTATGCTCTGAAAAAATTTTAGTTAGTCTTTAAGGTGCCACAGGACTCTTTGTCAGTTTGTATATGTTTTTTTTGGTTTTAGATAGCGCTTAGGTTTTTCATTTTATAGCTGATTCGTGTTAGAACAAAATTGGCAAGCAATCAATTCAAGAATAACACAACAAAAATGGTTATTTTTGGAATACTGAATTGCAGTGGTAAAACACACAAGTGTTTACAACTCTACCTGTTAACAAAATAAGGCCTGGATCTTGCAATCTGATCTGTGTGGAGAGATCTGCAAGCCTGTACAGAATCCCATGGCCATCAATCTGTTTGTGCAGATCTAATTACAAGACCAAGGCTAAAGATTGTACAGCAATATTTTTGAAACAAACATTGAAGAAAGTAGTAAAACATGCAGCAAGTTAGTCTGGAATAGGTATTGTGATCTTTTACTAGCCCATCAAGTCAAATGCACTTTGTACCCTCTTATATACTGTAAAGTTGCTCTATAATGTTTTATGGATTTTCAGTCAGTACATAAATAACTCTCCATTCGCAGCAGAACTCTACACATGCACTTCAGTGCTTGAAGGAATTTGTTAGCGTTAGAGTGGGGAGGCAATCCTGAACTCTAGGCTACAGATGTGGGGACCCGCATGAAAAAAGAAATAACCCCCCCAAGCTTATTTTACCAGGTTGGGTTAAAATATTTTTTTCCAGAACACAACTTTTTCTGTGTCTGGACCTGGTATGCTGCCACCATTAAGTGAGAATGTTTTAAAAAACTATTGGACATAGGCCACTTGAAGCCCCTCTTTTTTTTCCACAAAACCCTCAAATTTATTTCCTCCCTGGGAAGCTTGAGAGAAAAGCCTCGCCTGATTCTGCGAGACGTGCCCGATCCAAAACCAGGATTTTACACAATGGAAAACAAGCAGTCAGATTCTTAAAATAAAGATTTTAATAAAAGAAAAAAGGAATAAATTTCTTATAACCATCAATAGAACAGCATTTACCATAATCAACAAAAGAATTAAGAAACCAAACCTCTCCCCCGAGGCAACTTTCTCCCACTGTTGATATCTCTGCTGAATCTTACAATATTAAGAAGCACCCAGCCAACACTTACCACTGAGTACCCTTCAAGTGATTAAAAAAAAAACAGATTAAACTTACTATTTGACTACCTTACTTGTTACTGGATAGAAGCTTATAGTTACAGTAAAAGAAGTAGGTGTGGTTCATCCCATAGCCGGGTTGAACAGAGAGAGGCCCAGAGAGAAACTGAAACTTAAAATCCTTTGTCTCCTGAGGAATTTCTCATTGGTCAGTTGTCCACCTTTCAGGTTACCTTTAGCTTAACCCCTTACAGGTAAATACTAATTTTAGGCTACTTTATACTTATGACAGTTAGGTTCACAGTTTATAAACAGAGAAGTTAGAGAAAAACATAATAATATACTCTGCATGGAAGGTTGTAAGTATCTCCCTGACTTCAAAATCCAGAACCTTAACACACATGAGCCAAAATCTGAGACAGAAAGCAGGCTGCTTCCTAAGCCAAAAGGCCACAATTCACCTGGCTGTAGGCTGACTCTTTGCATCCTGACTGCTGAAAGATCCAGATTGCATGATCTTAGCAAGCAAACAGACTCAGGAAAGCCTTTATGATTTAAAGTGACAGCTTATAAATTTTACACAGTTTGCAACACAACACATATTTCAGAATATTTCTGCATGTGAATTGTTTCCTTGGACTCTTGTCAATAAAAAACATAAGGAAAAGTTGCCATTTAAAAAAAATAATGTAGCCAACATCTTTATGACATCTTTACTTTCAAGGATATTTCTTTTTAGGAATCTGATAAAATTTGTAGGAATGGCCAACTCCCACCACATGCAACCCAGATGGTAGATGGGGATCATCCTGCGATATGCAGGGTAGCTGGCAAATAGTCAGTAAGCAGTCACAGACCAGCTGGCGATATCTCTCAGCAGGGTGCGCTGGGATAACTGGTGGCATAGTTACCGCTATAAAATGCCACTTAAGCCCCATGATGATGACATCAAGATGAATAAAGACTGCCTTAAAATTAGTCTTGCTGGGCCAGAACATTAGGTTTGACAAGCCTCAGCAGGCAGCTCACCTAGGAAAGGAAAAGTTCATGGGAAAGTTCAGAGAAGAGAGATGGCAGCTAGGTATGATCTTTGTGGACCCGGAGAAAGTGTAGGGTCATGTTCCAAGAGAACTAGTTCGGTGGAGTTTGTGATGGAGAGGTGTGTCAGAAGGATACATTCCTGTTATCCAGGATATGTATGATGGAGTGACTACCATAGTCGAAATTAAATGGGACTACAGTAGAAAACTTCCATTAAATATTGGCTTACAGCATGGGTCAGTGTTGAGCCCCTTTTTATGTGTGATCGTCATAAATGCAATAAGTGAGAATACATGAAGAATACATGCTGTTCACTGATGACTTAGTGATACATGTGGAAGACTGTGAGTAGGCTGACCAAATAGCAAGTGTCAAAAATCAGGACAGGATATGGGGGGGTAATAGGTTCCCATGTGAGAAAAAGACCCCAAAATTGAGACTGTCCCTATAAAATCGGGACATCTAGTCACCCTAACTGTGAGCCCCTGCAAGCCAACTTTGAACAGTGGCAACATAGTTTTGAACAGACTGCACATAGAGTGAACTTTGGTAGGACCAAGGCTATGAGGGAGGAGGACTCAACATAAAGAATATCGCTGGCAGCAAGCCTAGAAAAGCAGGAGCATTTAAGTTTCTAGGATCAATGGCTGATGACAGTGGTGACCCCTTGAGGGAAGCCCGGCATCGTACTGAAGTTGGATGGGTACAAAGAGTGGGAGCTGACTCCAGTTCCTGACAAAATGATGCCAATAAAAGGTAGAGTGTATGCTGTAATTTGATGGAACTTAACGGATCAGTGACTTGGCCAGCCACAAGAAAGGAAATCAGCATGCTCTCCATCATGGAAATGAACATGTTGAGATGGTCAAACAGTTGGGAGATTTCATGACAGGAAATAAAATGAGGACGTAAAGGACCTAATGTAGATTTGCTCCAGTTGAAGACAAATGGAGGGAGACTAGCCTGTGTTAGTATGGGCATATCCAGTGGAGACTACTACAATTACATGGTGGTAAAATATATCCACACAAAGCACTGAAAAAAATGTAGGAAGGGATGAATGCAGGAACAAGATGAAATTTTTACCAGCTTTTGTCACAATATGGCAATATGCTGTCATTTGTAGTTCCTTTAAGGCTGTATTAAAATGCCCCTATTTCATGTTGTTTCCATGTGCAGTAGTATGCTGCTTAGTTATTATTTTATACAACAGCATAGAACCGCTCAAATATTTACAAGTAACAATTTCAGGTATTCTATTTCCAATATTTAATGAAAATTGTATATATATTTGTTATTTATCCAGCTGCATAAGCTATGTGAATAATAAAAACTGTTTATTGAATAATTTATTTGGATAAATATGGTTAAATTTATTAAAGAAATTATTCAATCAACTCTCCCTCAACATATACTGTGTTCTTTGTATTTCATGTTTTCATGTCTATGAGCTAAAGAGATTGCCCATTTTGGGATATGTGAAATGACTCTCTCAGATCTATGTAAACTGACAAATATTTTAATTTCACATAAGTACAGCATTTTATTAGGAATCAAGATTGATGATTTTTACAAATGTTATGACTATAACTTGCCCTTTAATTTTACTTTGCCATTTTTTAAATGTAAAGTGATGAGATTTTTTTTCTTTCAAATACTTCAATTTTTAAATCAAATAGAACTGGTCTTTATTGGAAGAGAAATTATATTTGTGGAAACTGTCACAGTTTCAGGGTTAACTGCGCCGTTGACCCTGATCCTGGTCTTCTTAGAGCAGCAGATCTCAAACTGGGCGTTGTGACCCCCCGGGGGATCGCAAGCCCCCGCAGCCGCCGAAATGCTGCCGAAGTGATTGTTTCCGCTTTCAGCGGCATTTTGGCGGACATGCTCATGCACATGGATAGGTCCACTGAAATGCTGCCAGAAGCCGAAACATTCAATTTGGCGGCATTTCAGCGGACATACAAGGGTAGTGATCGTGATTAGAGATGGAATTTGTAAAAAGGGTTGCTCAAAAGGTAAGTTTGAGCACCACTGTCTTAGAGGGTACCAACTTGCCTAAAAACATAAGAATGAGATACTGGGTCAGACTAATCTGGGTCAGATTAGGGTCCTTCTAGCCTAGTGGTTCCCAAACTTTAACAAACTGTGAACCCCTTTCCCTAAAATGTCAAGTCTTGCGAACCCTCTCCTAAAAATGAGTATTTCCAGGGATTTTCTCCTTTACCTGAGTATAAATGATACTGGAAATATAAAATTTGTTTTTATGACATGCTCATGACACACTAATTATTTATTATTGATCATTACAATATTTTTATTACATTATGAAAACAGCAACTTTCTTCCAAGATCTCACTTTCATAGCTTGTATCACTTTGAATAAGTCTGTTATAAGCCAAGACTCCTACGTTTCATCACGGAGCATTAGATGTGAAACAGCATGAAGATATTTAAGAAGCCAGCTTAAAGAGTTCCTCTTACACAAACATTCAGGTCTTGAGTAATTCAGGCAAACAACGCATGTTACAATGAAGCTTAAACTTGTTCTTCATGATAATTTTAAAAACAATACTAGCTGTCTGTTTAATTTTAAAAACAACAAAAAAATCCACTTCCCTCTCCAGTTCTTATAAGAAGTCTTCAAGTTTAAATCTCACTGTGATAGATATGCTTGCTTTGATCTGCTTAGATCTTGCAAGTCCAGAGGCTCCAGGCTGCTGGCCCCATGCTGCCCAGAGTCCCTAGGGACGGCTCTGTCCACCATTAGGAAATTTTTTTCCTGCGAACCCCCTGTAACATTTTGTGAACCCCTATTTGGGAACCACTGATCTAGCCTAATGTCCTGTCTTCCAACAGTGGCTAATGCCAGATGCTTCAAAGGGAATGAACAGAATAGGGAAATTATCAAGTGATCTCTGTCGTCCAGAACCAGCATCTGGCAGCCCAAGGCTTAAGGACACCCAGAGCACAGGGTTGTACCTCGGACCATCTTGGCTAGTAGTCAGTGATGGACCTATCCATCATGAACTTACATTATTCTTTTTTAATCCAGCTGTACTTTTGGCCTTCACAACATCCCGTGGCAAGGAGTTCCACAGGTTGACTGTGTTGCATGAAGAAGTACTTCCTTTTGTTTGCTTTAAACCTGTTCCCTACTAATTTCATTAGGTGACCCCTGGTTATATGAAGATATACATAACACTTCCTTATTCACTTTCTCCATACCATTCATGAGTTTACAGATCTCTATCACATCTCCCCTTAATCATCTCTTTTTCAAGCTGGACAGTCCCAGTCTTTTTAATCTTTCTTCATATGGAAGCTGTTCCATACCCTTAATCATTTTTGTTGCCCTTCTCTATATCTTTTCCATTTCTAATATATCTTTTTTGAGATGAAGTAACTGAAATATTCAAGGTGTGGGTTTACCATGGCTTTATATAGTAGCATTATATTTACTGTCTTTATCTATCCCTTTCCTAATTGTTCCTCACATTGTTAGTGTTTTTGACTGCCTCTGCACATTAAGCAGATGATTTCAAAGAACTATGTAAGATGACTCAAAGATCTCTTCCTTGAGTGTTAACAGCTCATTTAGACCTCATCCTTTTGTATGTACATTTAGGATTTATGTTTTTCAATGTGCCTTACTTTGCATTTAACAACACTGAATTTCATCTGCCATCTTGTTGTCATTCCTTTGTAACTTTACAGTCTGCTTTGGAGTTAACTATCTTGAGTTTTTTTTGTATCACCTACAAATTTTGCCACCTCACTGTTTTTCCAAATCATTTATGAATATGTTGAATAGCACCCAGCCCTCATTTAGATTCCTGAGGAACACCACTATTTACACCTCTTTCCATTCTGAAAAATGACCATTTATTCCTACCCTTGGTTTCTTGTCTTTTAACCATTTACTGATCTGTGAGAGGATCTTCCCTCTTATCCCATGACTGCTTATGAGCCTTTGCTGAGAAACCTTGAAAAAGGCTTTCCGAAAGTCCAAGTACACTATATCCACTGGATCACTCTTATTCATATTTGTTCACCCCCATAAAGAATTCTAATATATTCGTGAAGCATAATTTCTCTTTACAAAAGCTGTGTTGACGCTTCTCCAACAAATCACGTTCATCTATGGTTCTGATAATTCTGTTCTTTATGGTAGTTGCAAATTTCCTAGTACTGAAGTTAGGCTTACCAACCTGTAATTGCCAGGGTCGCCTCTGGATCCTTTTTTTAAAAACTGGCATCACATTATTCATTCTCCAGTCAGCTGTTGGAGAAGCTGGTTTAAGTGATATGCCACAGACATATTCCACAGTTTTTAGTTCTGCAATTTCATATTTGACTTCCTTTAGAAATCGTGGGTGAATACCATCTGGTCCTGGTGACTTATTACTGTTAAATTTATCAGTTTAAGATTTCAGGCTCCCAGCTGTCACCTTTCTGGGACAGAGACCCACACCTCTGTCCCTCCAGACCAGAAGCTTAGGCTCGCAGTCCCTCTGAACCTCATTGTGATTTTCCCAGCAGGGCTGACCAGGGTCCAGCATCTGTCATTAACCTTTCTCCAAGGGTTACAACAGTGTCTACAAGTTACCAGCTAGCCTTCACAAAGCAAAACACATTTTATCTTTAAGGTAAAAGTATTAGAGAAAAAATACATAGATGTCAATAGAAGTTCCTATATGCATGCTAAAACTCAGCAGAGGTCAACCCTCAGTCTTATAGGGTCCTACTAAGCCTAAATCATTCCAACCCTTTCACAAGGATTGGGGAGACGGTCCTGTCCACTTGCTGAATCAAAAAACGATCATCTCAACCTTTTTATACCAAAAGCCCTTTCTTAGTCTTGAACCAGTATATGTAAGCCTCTCTGGGGGTGGTATCTCTCTGGAGGTGTTTACAACCTAAGTGATTTACTTTAATCACCCCCTCACTGTTTTTGGTTCCTGGAGGAGCTGTGGTAACTCTTCCCCTCCTCAGAGATGCATACAATCGCTGGCCCAAAGTGATACATTAGCCATTCATAAACTTAATACCATATGGTCACCAAAGATACTGAATGCAGTTGTAATATCTAAAGTGATTACAATTTTTACATGAAATAGTACTGGTCTGTATTTATACAGATTTAATTTCCCTTTCAGTTTTTAACTAAAACTTGTAAATTTTGGTTAAATCCCTCTTATTCATTTGGTGATTCATGAATGCATACTGTCCTAAATTATATGTTTTAATATCAAATAAATTAGACATGTGTCTTTATGTTGAACACTTTAGTTTGAGAAGTCAATTATATAAAACACAGTCGAACTGGCTGACCAATTGTTTGTTATGGTCAATTAAAAAAGAGCACACATTGTTTGGAAATGTGAGGCTGGTTGGTTTAGCCACATTCTGATTTGCATTAAGCAAAAAGAACTCTTACACAAGAAAGGAAGTGAAAGCTTGCAAAGTCAAGGGGGAAGGAAAACTTGCTGTGTAACAAAGAAGCTATAGACAGGAAAAGGAAAATATGCTTATGTAATTACTCAATATTTTTTTTGCTCAGTCTGAACAGTGAAAAACTGGAAGGATAATATTTTATCATCTTTAGAGCTATCATCTGTTTCCTAAAAATCACAGTACAGATTAGCTACTGGCCTGCAAAATGGCAGCAATCTTTTTAAGTTTGGGAAAAGTTACACAGACATCAGGATTGGTCATAGATGGTGAAGACAGAAAACAGCCTCCAGCTTCTGAAGGGTCTGTTCATTCACAGTGATAAAACAGCTTTTCTGTCATCTCATTCTGGCAGTGGTTATGTAATTCCTCTGGTTTTCTTACAAAGGATGACATATATAAAATTATGTAGGCCCAACTCTAGTTCACATTTTAAGTATTCGTTATTGGCACAACACTATTTTATTGTTTAAAAACACAGCACACTTAAACTGACTATAGGGAAAACATCTTTAGCGGATCCAACCACAAAAAAAGAAGTTTTGAAAGCTTTATCAGTCAAAATTAGGTTCTCACTGACTCTTATGGTGCAGTTTGTGGTATTTTGTGAGATGTGAGAGTTTAAAGTTTTGCAATTAAATTTTTCAAAGTCATTTTTGGTCTAAGATTTTAAATTAGAAGGTTTAAATAGGTTCTTTTAAAAAAATGAAAAAATCCTATCTTGACATGTGACCTACACCAATTTACTTTCTTTGTTTTCTTCAAAGCAGAAGTCCCTTCTTTCTTTGCGGCCCCAAAGTTCTTGGTGGCTTCAACAGGAGCTTTGGATCTGTGAGGAATCCAAAACTGAATCCTAAATAAGAACATTAACTACAGCATCAAGCCACCATCACTGAAAGGGAGACTTAAGAAATTTGTTCAATTCCTCTTACCTGTAAATGTCTCAGTACATGGATTGATCCCTGGAAGCCGCTTGGAAGTCCCAAAGTCAGAAATTTTTACCACCCCACTATATGTGTTTACCAGAACATTATCTCCCTGGAAACAAGAAAGAGGCAGATAGATGTAAACAGACTCCAACATGCTGACAACAAGATTCCAGGAAGATTGATGATAAAGATAACACTTTTTACAAAGGAAACTCCCAGGGCAATGGTGGTTTATTGTTACTGTTTTTTAAAAGCTCCTTCCTACCAAAAGTCTTACTTCTGTTTATAACAAAGTTAACTATCTTGCAAGATGTTCTGAAATTAATCCCCCCACCCCACCTCAATTGTACAAAATATAACACTTGGAGAAAATTCACCTTTATATCTCTGTGTACAATCAGGTTCTCATGGAGATATTTAAGCCCTTCCAGAATCTGCTTGGTGTAAAATTTTATTGTGGGTTCTTTCATTGGGCCCCATTTTGATCTTAGAAGAGCAGAGAGGCTTCCTGGGTTAGACAAAGAGGAAAACATGTCAGGATAGCACAGTCACAAGGTCAATTTTTGGAGGTCAGTAATAATAAACGTAGAGCCAGGCTTAGCCTCAGGTCAATGTCCTGAAGATGGTGGTATGGTGTAGCTACAGCACTCCAGGAGGAGCCCAAGACTTTACTGGTCACCCACTTCCTCCAGGGCAGAAATGATTTATTGCAGTCTTTGACTGGATGCAGATTATTTCCCTCTTCATGTCAACTCAGCTCCATTGGCTGGCACATCAGATGCAGAGCGAAGCATCTACCCATCCCTACCACTAGTTTGATTGAAAGGGGCATGAAGTAACTAATGCACAACCCATACTTTAAACCATGATATGAGGAAGCTGTATGTCAGGGTTGGACTGGTCTCCCTCCCTTTTAGACCCCTAGGTGTGCACATTAGGGTCAGCCACACTCGGGCACATAATGAAAAGCAGTGAGTCTTGGGGAATTTCATAGCATGTCACATGAAATATGATAAACTACATGTAAGTTAAGAGAAGGTGATCTATTCAGACAGCAAAGCAGTCTAATGCCACCTCCCTTTGATTTGTTAATATAGCCTTGACCACTGGGAATAGAGGGAGGGAAAGGAACAAATGTTCCAGAAAGAAACCAGTCCAGAATGATACAAACCTCCTGGCACCTGCTCCATAAAGATCTTAATGTATCCATCTTCAGAGACAGAACCAAGGTACTGGACAATGTTTCGATGCTTTAGATATTTGTGCAGCGCTATCTCTTCATGCAGTGGCTGAGAATATCTATCAAGAAGTAGTAAATTGAGGACCAGTTGAAGATGCATGCAAATATACTGGACTAACATTTTTGGAGACCTAGTTTTAAATCCCGGTTTACAAACAAAACAAGTTTAGTGGTTTCATCCAAGTCCCCAAAAGCCTTGTAGTCACTAAACTCAAAATGCAGCACAACTGGCTGGCTGTTCAGAAAAGATACAGCCATGGAATACAAGAAAAGGATAAAACTGCATTGGGAGGGAGAGGGGAAGAAATTACGTGCATCTCTTTCTGGTATTTTCCAGCTCTATGTTTGACATATTTAAATGGTTAAAAGCCCTTTTGCAAAAAAGGATAAAAATATGATTGGATTGCTATATGGAAAACAAACAGTTTCTTATTTAAAATATTCCAAGAAATAATGTTTGACTCTCTATTAAAACGATTAAAAAATCCTGATCTTCACAAAGGATTTTATCAAATTAGCATATATGTTTGGTGGTTTGGTAGTACTGGGAAAAGAGGAAGACATTAAAGTTGCCCCTAAACAGAATGAGTAAAGCGATATATTAATAGATTAATTCAATTATCATATATTGGAATATTATACTACAATCCATTATACATAAATACATTTTAGAAGGAAAACAGTCTTAGCAACAAAATGAATTTTAATTGGTGGTTAGGTTTATTACTACACTTACCGGGGAATTGACATGCGCTGATCACTGCATCAGCGCTTGATTTAGCGGGTCTAGTGAAAACCTGCTATATCAACCATCTCCCGTCAACTCCTGTACTCCACCGGATCAAGAAGAGTAAGGGGAGTTGACAGGAGAGTGACTCCCATCAACGTCGTGTAACGTGGACCCCGTGGTAAGTAGATCTAAGCTACATCAACTTGAGTTATGCTATTCATGTTACTCAAATTGCATAGCTTAGATAGACTTTTCCCTGCAGTGTAGACAAGGCCTAAGACTCACCTGCTGTCCTTCTCAGGGATTTCCTTGATGGCTATTCGGACTTGATTGCTAAGATCTCTTCCAGCATAAACTATTCCATATGTACCTTTGCCTAGTATCACTCTATCGCCATTCTCATCATAGTCATATTCATACTGAAAGCAGAAAGGTATACGTAATGGTACACAAATAGTTACAATTGAAACCACCTTTCAGATTGCAAATAAGTTTTAGTAAGAATGATGAATTATATATTGGTCTATACATAAATTTTTAAAAACTCACTGGTCAATTATTTACTTTTTGCTTTATAAAATGTGGTCTTCCCTAACAGGAGTCCAGATACATAATTGCTAAACAGATTTACTCAAAGCAAATTTTGTCTGAATAAGGAATGCAAGATTGGGCCTAAACTGTGCAAATATTTATAATTAAAAACAATAATATAAAGCGAGCACTGTACATTTTGTATTCTGTGTTGTAACTGAAATCAGTATATTTGAAAATACAGAAAATATCCAAAAATATTTATAATAAATTTTAATTGGTATTCTATTATTGTTGTTTAAAAGTGCAGTTAAAAATGCAATTAATTGCAATTAATTTTTTTAATCAAGTTAATTTGTTTTGAGTTAATCTCTTGAGTTAACTGAGAGTTTAATTGACAGCCCTACAAATATCCTGATCTTCTAAGAGGAAATTAAAAATACAAAACTAAGCATGTAGTTATATACATTTCCGATGGAACATCTGGGTCATATCCTCAGTTAGTACAAATCAGTGCAGGAGACTGACTTCAATAGTGTTACACTGGTTTACACCATCTGAGGATCTGGTCCACTACTGTGACCTCATTGCAGAGAACCATGTTGTAAAGATCTTTGCAGACAAAAGACCTATTGATGCATGAAGCAATTTCACAGGCACTAAATGAACCTCTATTACGAGAGATGGGTTAAAGAGTGCACTCTTGATTCATATACAAATTTGAGAGTGAGGAATTAGCATGGGACGTTTTGAAAGCTTTTACACAAATAGAAAACAGAGTTTTTAAAAAGAGGTGTATAGCTTTATAATTTTCAAGATGAACCACTGGAGTATGCAGATTTCCCCTTGTTCCTTCCCAAATCCAAATGGCTGTTTATGCCCAATCTGTGAGACTTCAGGCTTCCCATGCTGTGTCTATATGAATTCCCTACCTGGGTAACATTTTTATTTTTTTTACTGCTGTAATTAATAGACACTTCTCTCATGGCACCATTTTTTCTGCTATGTCAAATATGTCCACGTCATGCTGTGGTACTGAATGCAATCTCGAGATGCATCTTCTTTGAGCATGTCCTGAGTTAAATTACTTCTGTTTTAATTTGCCTCAAATTGTCTCTGTTCATTTACAAAATGATCACCATCTTTGTATCACTGTACAGAACATGCTAAGCAATTCTGTAGTTGTTTAACCCTAACACCGTATCTTGTGCATCTGTACTTGGATTAACGCAGCCTTAATATAGTTTCATTTTCCATGCTTTAGCTCTTCAAAGTTCATAACATTATCCTATTATGTGAGATGCACAATTGACCAAAATGTCACAAATAAAACTTGTCAAGTTCTTTGGCAGTAGCACACCCAGGTTTCACTGCTATGGCATGATTCAACTTGTTTGAGTTTGAGGTTGCGGTGCAGCTCTGCAACAGATTACTTCTAAGGTCATTCTTCGCAGCCTAGAGAAGGAGCCCATGTTCCCTAGCATACTTTCCAGGATATGTGAAGTGTGTTGAGATGTAGGTTAACAGTAGGTTTAGTAGACTGTGTACCTGACGCAATTTGATATGTTTTCATTCTGTTTTATTTAGGTGGACAATAAATCCATACTAGTTCGCCACTGCAGAAAATCTGAACACATGATTAACTACTGAGCCACAGAATGCAGTGTACCCCCGCAAAGCTGACAATTCTTAACTTTCTGGATGAAGAGACCAGTGTTCACATTGCTGAGAGTCTTGTATTCAATCACCACTGAAACAGCCAATTGATTTAATTTATCCAAAGAGATGGCAACATCCTGAATCTGGTTAGAAAAATCTGAATGGCAGTTTCTAAATAGGTTTTCCTTGGGAAGTATTCAATACCTGCTATCCTTATCTAACCAACTCCACCCAGGATCGGGTGATTCTCAACTATCCATCACATGTGGAATAATTTTCAAGATCAATAACTCACAGTCTCATTTACTTATACAACCCCAGCCACTGAAGTAGCTGGCTCACTATGTTACATAGAAACTTGTATTTTTTCCCCATAAGAAAGTTAACTGTTTTATATAAAGACTTACAGGAGTGTTGCAATTTTCTATACATTTTGAAGGATTTAAATGTTATTTCCTTATCCTTGATTCTCAGACAAATTCATATTGGAGAGGAAAAATGGAAAAGGAAAAGTGGTTTAGGGTTTTCAGCTATTTTACCCATAAACATGACTTACTTCAAGTGTGTCCCCATCAATCTCTCCTTCTAATTCCAATGCACTGCCCACAGCATCAGTCAAGATCTCCTTAACCAAGCCACAGAATCTGCAAGCAGTAAGTATCACACAATCAGCAAAGAGAACACCCTCTCTGAAAAAGATTAGCTAGAACTTTGTTTTAGGGTGACCAGATGTCCCAATTTTGTAGGGACATCCCCGATTATTGGATCTTTTTTTTATATAGGCTCCTATTTCTCCCCACCCCCGTCCCGATTTTTCACATTTGCTATCTGGTCACCCGGCTTGTAATCCACATGCAAAGCAATACATTTACTAACAAACTGAATAGGGCTCCTTCATTTACTTTCCATCTTTACATTTACTATAGTTGATCTGAGTAAAGATATCAAACATACACTGAAAAATAAAAACCTACTTATCTACAAAGTGGTTTAATCAGCTGCAGTGTAGCCAAGGATTTGTTTGGGTTTTTTAATCATAATTATTTTAACTACAATGTTTTAGTTAGATAAATCTACAGATTAGCCTTAGTGTGGTCTAGTCTTTATAAATGCAATTACAGAAACATGAAAAGCAAGCTATTTAAAAGTGGCTAGAGATACTCAGTGCCTCAGTTTTTGGGTGCACAGTCTGAGACACCTTGGTAACTGCTGACTTTTAGAAAGTACTGAGCATCCTACAAAACTCAGGCCATGGTGCCTGCAGGCATGCGGCTATTACACTGTACATAGCATTGGCAGGGATGCCTAGGGCTGGGGTTCTGGAAATGGGGCATAGCCAGGCAGGCCAGCAGTGGCATGGGAGCCCTACTGCAGGAGCCAGCCCCTTGGAACCGGTGAGGAGCAGCAAACCTGGCTTCCCCACTGCACCTGATTGTGCACCTAGGTTGGGCTCCATGGCCCCTCGATCATGATGAAGGGGCGGGAGGCAGGGTCAAAACTGAGTGAATGGCATTGTGGTTTGGTGTGACTTTAATTTGACCCCCTTATGTATGTATTATGGTGCCGTCCTTAATGAAATGATTACATACTATTTTCTCCACTGGACCCCTGCCTCCCTAAGAACACAGAATGAATGGTGCTCATTTAATTAGCAGTTATGCAATATTTGTTTTAGCTTCACTGTTCCATGTGTGGCCTATGCCTTATTTACTGCAAATTATTCAAACTCTGCTCTAAAGAAAGAAATGCTAATTTCTGCATTTTTTTCTATGGCACTCATTACTTTAGTGCTTGAGTGCTATACAGCCATTTAATATTTTATCTTCACAATATCTCGAAGGTGAAAGGGTATCCCCAGGGAAGCAAGCAAACAAACAATAGGAAGTACTTCTTCACACAACACAGTCAATCTGTGGAACTCATTACCAGCGGATGTTGTGAAGGCCAAAAGTGGAACTGGGTTAAAAAAAAGAATTAGATAAGTTCATGGAGGATAGGTCCATTAATGGCCATTAACCAAGATGGTCAGAGATGCAACCTCATGCTCTGGGTGTCCCTAGGTCTCTGACTGCCAGATGGTGGGGCTGGATGACAGTGGATTGATCACTAGATAATCACCTCATTCCATTTATTCCCTCTGAAGCAGCTGGAAACAGCCACTATCATAAGACAGGATCCTAGGTTAGATGGATGGTTGGTCTGACCCAGTAAAACTGTTATTTAATTTAAGGCAGAGAGAGATTAAGGTCAAAATTATGCACTAATTTTGGGTGCGTAATTTGGACCCAATTTTTGAGAGTACTTAGCATTACATAACACTTAATATGTTCAAAACACAGATCCCATTGACCTTCTCTTCTGACAATGCTCTCCTAGTATGTCTTTCACCTGAATTTCAACTACTGTACTCATAATTTAGATCCGATATACTCTATCTGCAGAGACTATTCAGATACCCATGGCAAACTTCAGAAGGGTTACCCGTGAGATAGTAAGTTAGACTCTACATTACACTTCCTTAAATCTACTCACCACCACTTTGCAGGGTATACGGAAGTCCAAGCAGGTGTAATTTACATGCCATAGAACTAGAAGAAGCTGTAGGTTAAATTAGGATGGGGCCTAATTTAACTTATACCTTCATTCAAGCTTCTTCACATGCAAGTTGTATCAACAGAGCCTCCCCTAAATAATGCAAAAGGAGGTGTAGGGACAGTCTGAGTGTAATGGGATCTAGCTCATATCATCTTGTATATCATCTCTGAATTCGGCCAATAGTTTCTTAATAAGAAAAAAAGTTTGAGATGCACAAATGAACTTTTATTTTCTATCTGAAAAATTGACAGTTTTTTGTCCTCTATTAAGTGCTATATACCACTCATTGGGGAGGTGGGGGAGGTGGGGAACAGGGAGGCCATAGCCCTCCCACTTTTTCAAAGTGGATGGGCCTGGCTGGTCCACTTTTCGCCAGGGTGGACCCCGTCCCCTTCCTCTCCTCTTCCCCCCGAGGCCCAACCCCACAGCCAGGCCAGCGTGGACTCCGGCTGGGGAGCCTGGGCAGTCATGGGAGCCACGCAGACCCTCCACCTGCCCATGGTGTGGGGGAGTCTAAAGCAGCCCCCGACCCATGTCCCTGCCAACCCCAGGATAGGCTGAGGGTCTGCAACTTCCTGCTGACCCACCACAATTGTCCACATGGCTCTTCCCAACTCAGTTCCGGCCAGGGGGTTGGGAAGACAGGGGTCATGGGCCGCCCTTGGTGGGCCTTCTGTACCATGGCTGGTGCAGAGTACACTGCAGCTCTCCACAGCTTCCTGCACAGCTCTTATCATGGCCAGGATGAGGTTCCATGGCCTGCTCCCTGGCCAGAGCCAGGTCTGGGGGAGCCACACGGGCCTGGGTCCCTCCTCCTGCCCTAGGCTGGAGGCTAGGGAGCAGGCACAAGACAAGTGGATGCTTTCGGCTGTACTCCAACCCAGACAGGGGGACAGTGGGCTCCCGGCCCCGCTCCAGCTTCTGCCTTGGCCTGGGGAGGGGCAGGGGCCCCTGGTTCCCCCACTTTTGGAAAGGCTCCAATGCTCTTGCCAGTCATGTACCATAGAAGTTTTATTAGTGGTAAAATCAACTCACCTACTACACTGGTCCTCTGTGGAAAAGTAGATTTGAAAGTCATCAGAGTTGTCATGGACATAAAGAAAACAACATCGTTCGTCAAACTTGGATATGCTGTAAAATTTCCATTAAAAAAAGTTTTACTTTATATGTTCATATTAGACAGTATGAAGGAGGAAGTAGTAATATCTTAGGAATTATTCAATTTCAGACAACTTTTCTTTTCTCAAGGACACAGTTAATTTTCTAACAAATGCAAGAATAGCTATAATTGTTCTCCTTACATATAAAATGTCTTTTGTGTCACCTGTTATTGAGGATGAAATCCTGGCCATATTTAACTAAATGGCAAAACTAATGTTGATTTTGACAGGGACAAACCTCATCCCAGATGGTTTATTGTTTTGGTTTTTTTTAACCTTTCTTAGTAGACTCATATGATTTCCTAGTATTTGACTGTCTGTGTGTCGAAACTGAACTGATTTAACACCAATTTAAATACCAGGGCTGTCTTTGATTATGTTAACAAATTTAGTTTATACTTCTGTTACATTTGCAATAAAACTTAAAAAGGAAATAATGGCAATATACATTAGTGTGTAAACTTAACAGAACCCTTTAAAGACTAGATTAATGTGCAACCACATCTGCCACTGAGACCAGGTCCTTTCTTGAAAAATTGCCTTCCTTTGATCATCCCTGCACAGAACCCAGGTAAATGGGCTATGTGCTGAAGAACTGTGCAGGAACTTGGAGAAATGGAATCCACTATCAGTCCAGGCACACGGAATGCACATGGAATTCCTACAGTCCCTTCATAGCTGCTACTAGCTTTTGGATTGGAATAGCTCCGAATTGCAAAACTTTTTGCATCCCCCATACAGGGGTTCATAGTCATAGGATTTGCATACCTGCAAACTCCTTCTTCCCTTTCCTGAGCAGTCACCAGGCTCTCCCTCCACACTAAACTGCACAGAACTGTCATGAAGCCCTGTTCAACTAAGTGTAGGGTTTGCAGAGGTCGTTTATGTGTCCACTGTGTAAGAAACCCTCTGCAGTTCAGCTGCATTTGGAAATGAGATTTTCTTCCCTCATTCAATAATTTTTAACAAGCACTTTACTTATGTGTATGAGGCACCCTGTTTTGTAAAAGCATTGTTCATTTGAGAACAAGAAATAACTGAATGCTCTATATTTTGGGTTGTGTAACATTTAAGGGTAACACAATAGTGCCAACATTCTAAAATACGTAGTAAGAACTCTGCCAAAACAAAGAAAACATTTTGTATAATTTAAAAAAAAGTTATATTTAGTAATAATTCCATTCTGGAAACATAACATGGGAGGAAACTAATTTTTTGCAGCCAGCTCTATTACTCTACAAAGCACACAATAAACCTCTCCATTTCAAATGTCACTGCATCACTTGGCTTTGATGAAGCAATCTCTGGTGTAGAAATGTATGAGGCCGATTAAACTATCTGACTAAACTAGAATAAAAAACAATGTGAATTTTCAAAGGTTATACACAAGTGAAACGTGATTTTTCAGTTTACTAAATATAACAAACTATAGGAATTTAAGATTAACTGGCTACCATAACGAGCAATTACATTTGACAAATGTGTGAACTAAGATTACAAGTACTATTCTCTATTAAATAACTGGTGAGAGTTTCAAAAGCATGAAGAGGTCAGAATAACTCAAAATAAACAAATACAAATGTTAAAAGAAATCAAACCTGATTCAATCACATGTAAAACTATACTTCCCAGGGTTTTAGAGTCCACAGAAATGATTAAGAAAGGGGCCAAAGCAAATGAATTGTCACTATTTAATTAAAGTTACCATGCTAAGCAACGTTTAATAATGCAAAGTAAGCCCATCGTAAAGTAATTAATGTGTATTTTAGAAAATTAGCACGCTAAGCTCACTCCTACATCCAAACTCCCTTCCAGAGCCCACGACCCTCACAAATACCAGTCCTATGCCCCAGCCCTCCCAGACCCCACACCAACTCCTGCACTCCAACCTTCTGCGTCAGGCTCAGCACAGAGCCCCTCCCCAACCCCCCACCACTCCGAACCCCTCAAATGCAGCCCAGTGCCCGCACCCCTCCAACCCAGTAAAAGTGAGTGAGGATGGGGGAGAGTGAGTGACAAAGGGAGAGGTGATGGAGTGAGCAGAGCAGGGCCTTGGAGAAGGGGCGAGGTCAGGGATGTTCAGGTTTGTGAGAATAGACAATTGGCAACCCTAGTCTGAGACCTTGTACTTGCAGCCTGAAGATTTCTCTATAGATGTCTCCTAATGTAAGAGATGTCTTCAGATGGCCTCTTCCAGCCCTCTCTCATCCTTGTTTTCAAATACAAAAGTGTCAACCATGGAAAAGAAACTACAATTTATTTCCTGGAAATCTAACTTCCAGTAACATGGAACTAACAAAGTGTAATTGCACCAATTGAGGGTGGGTTTAGCTCACTGCAGGGGCAGCTCCAGGCTACAGCACAGCAAGCGCGTGCCTGGGGCAGCCTGCTGGCCACTGTCAGGGCAGCAGTCAGGCGGCCTTCAGCGGCATGCCTGTGGGAGGTCTACTGGTCCCATGGATTTGGCAGCATTTCAGCGGCAGGTACATCGAATCTGAGGGACCGGCGGAGCTCCCACAGAAATGCTGCTGAATCAGTGGACCTCCCGCAGGCACGCTGCCAAAGGCCGCTTGACTGCTGCGCTTGAGATGGCTAAAAACGTAGAGCCGCTCCTGGCTCAGTGGTTCCCAAACTGTGAGTTGCGACCCCAAATGGGGTCATGCCATCAGCAGAGGGGGTTATGGCAATCCCTAGTGTGAGGAGGATGCCATTTTGCTCCACACAGCATGACCTCACATGTACAGTGTGTGCAAGGTCATTATGCCTGGAGAAGGCCATTTTGCTCTACAAAATGGCATCCTCTGCACAGCATGACTTCATATGCACTATACATACAAGGTCACTCTGTGCAGAGGATGTCATGTTCTAGGACAAAATGGCATCCTCCAGACAGTCTGGGGTCCTGGGAAGAAATTAGTTAAAATGGGGTCCTGGTGTCAAAAAGTTTGGAAACCCCAGATCCTTAACAGAATATAAAAATTGTAAATACAGTTCAAAATACTGATTTTCAAAACAAAACTCTGACATTTTAGGTCAGACTCTATACAGTAGAAGCTCACTGCTCTGCTTGACTTACGGAAAGACAGATTCTTCCCTGTTACAATGTTTTAAAGGAGCTTAAGTAGAAGAAAGATTTAACAGGAAATGAAAAGCAGAGTTCATTATCTCAAATTGTAAGGCATGGTCATTTGATGTAAGTGAAACATGCAGTGTGAAACTATAATTAGTTGTTTTCAAACATACCAACCTTATTCCCCTAATGGAGGAAGCTGTAAAATTCCATTCATGAATCTGTTTCTGGAAGGAACAGAGATCTAAGTCAATCACAGGTTAGTCTCAGCTTGTTATTTGAAAGCCAAGTCACACAATGAACAGGATCTTGGCAAGAATAGCCACATCTCCATTTTTTATTTGAAAGGATGAATAGATTTGGGTAGATGTAGGACCTATATTCAATGCTAGTTTTACTCACTTGAGGAAAAGCAATTTAAAAATATCACAGTGAATTAAGATACATATTTTCCAGTGTAAAATTCAGTTTCAAAAGCAAAGTTGAAGCTTGAAGTGTAATTTACCAAACAGTGCATCTTTGGACTGATTAAGTAATCCTTTCACATTAAAAAAAACACATGGGACAGATCCACTGCCCTGCTCTTCTCCTTTAGGAATAGAACCCTCCCGTTTTCAGCAGACCAAGCGCTAGCGTAACTGGTTCCTATGAATTCTCTCCCCCTGGAATCTCTGGCACAGAAATAATTGGAAACACACACCGAGAGAAAGAGAGAGAGAGAGAGAGAGAGAGAGAGAGATGGTCAAAGTGTAAGCAGAAGTAGTGCCCCTCCAGCTATCGCCAGCGAGTGGATGACGTCTTGGTCACTGCTGTCAGCTAACAGTTACAGCAGTTGCAAGGAATCTGCTTGGTAAGGTAAAATTGTGTCCTGTATGCCGTGGCCAGTATTGGGAGTAATGCACAACCCCACCACACCAGGTCAGATTAGATTTCAAGGATGCACAAACATTTAAAACCTTGTTCCATTATTTGGTCATCTCTTACTTTGGTTATCATGAACTCTTTGGCTATCATATCTCTTTTCCAGAGGCTGCAAAAGCTGTCCTTCTCTCATGCTTTTCCAACAATATCTCCCACTTCTTGATCATTTTGGGCTTTCTATTCTCCTTTCTTGTCAAATTAAAGTTTCTTCTCACTTTCAAGGGTTTGGACAACTCCATAAATGTTTGCATTACATCTTTTTATAAATTTCCTCTTACACTCTCACTCATAACCCCATATTCCAACAAAATTTGTCTCTTGACTTTGTCCTTCACCGGCTTACAACCTTGTATCTTCTTTCATGCTTCCCCCTACATTTGGAAAACCTTTACAATTTCAACAATGTCATGCATACTACGTCAATAATCAATAATAACTACTAATAATCAGTGTAGGTTAGCTCTGAACAGTATCTCTGTAAAATCACATGTACTAATGTAAAAAACAAAACTAAAGAGGAAAATAGTATCAATCACACTACTCAAAAGGACTTAAATAAAGCATGTTCTAGTGAAATGAGCCCTGAACTGCGAGCCACAAACACCTGAATTCTAATCTCAGATCAGCCACTGAATAATCCATGATCAGCAAGTCATTTCACCTTCTCTATGGTACCTCAGTTTCCCCATGTATAAAATGGAGATATTAATTATCCTATGTCACAGGGATGTAGAAAGTTTTAAAGTATTCTAAAGTGCTCTAAGATCCATAGGTGAAAAAGGAGTCATATAAGTACAAAGCATCATTAGCCATGTGAAATGTGTTTGCCATTTGTCTTACCACTTCAGTGGGCGAGACATGCCACAGAGAGACAGTTCTCTCTTCCGCTTCATTGTTGATTGACACATATGCAGGCTGGTAGATCTTAGTTGGTTCTATCACTAAAACCTAAAAAACCCAAAGTTCTGTTTAGAGAAATGTAACAGCAACTATACCGTAAGATCTTAAGAAGGATAATTGTACAGGATAATAAGCAATCTCAAACCAGACAGCACATATATTTTTTTTCACTTTATAAAATCCACGTTTTTTTTCCTATTTAGAATAAAACAATATCATTGTGGTATTTGTTACTGTACTGTACAGAGGGCATTAGATGTTCTTAGGTTGGTCAAATAACTACTTAGAAGAAGGGAGATTGAAAAAAATGCTAGATTTTGGTTGACGTCATTCAATAAGATTGGGGGAAATTAGGATTTATATGTTATAAAACTTATTTGGGCATCTTACTGGAAATCTCAGTCCATTAGTTGTTTCTTTCGTTGCTTCAAAAATGATATCTAGCCAGAAGTTCAGTTTCTCTTGTCTGGGAGAATGCTCGATGGTGAGTTTCTTGAAACGCTGAATTAACAACAGGTTCTGGACTAATGACCTCAAGTACCTAGAACACATACCAGTCAAGACAGGGTGGGAGGAGAGAGAGAGACACACACACACTAAATGACTCAGAATCCCCCTCCCCTCCCATAGCTTTTTAATAAGTTTAATTTCAAACAAAATTAAAATGTATTCTATAATATACCGTCATTTACATATAACTGTGTTGATTTTACAGATTTTTACAGCTGATATCAAACTTAGACATGAATCTATAGTATGCTTTTAAGCACATCTGATTTGAGAAGTACATGGTTACATGGATCCCTATGTAGTGATGCCAATAGACTGATCACATGGGGGCAGAACTGGTTGCACATAACAATACTTAAAAGAGAACTCTACTTCAGTCTGAGTCATCTCCACCATCCTCTTTCCCTTAATGTACACAGTTCTGGGGACTCTAACCAGCTCTATCGGTCTGAGGGATAATTTTATTTTATATCAGAAAAAAACAATAAAGAATCAAGTTCAAATCATGGAACTGCAAAAATCTGAGATTTGGAAATGTATTAACTTATCTGGTTCATCCAATTGTCTGTGCAGGATTGTTCCCTACTGAACATTTTCTAGTATTTTGTCCAGTCTAACTATAAAAATTCCCAGAGATAGGGCTTTTGACCCAGACGATATGTGCATTTAACGTGAGCACACACTACTTACCAAACAGGAGGCTTCAGTTTAAACAGTTTCTCCGCCGCTTGCACTGCCTTACCAATGTCACTGGCCAGCATGCTCACACTGAAAAACTGTCCCACATCCCAGTAATTATTCATTTTTTCCAAGCTTCCTTTTCTTCCCAACAAACTGTTCAGCCGCACACCTGGAAAATTTCACATTGAAAGAATGCTTCTATTTTAAATTAAATTTTTGCTTATTATGCTATCACTATAACAATGATAATTCAGAGATGGAATTGTCATTAATGAAAGAATGGGGAGTACTTACTGCTACTGGAGATGATGAGCCAGATGTTTGGCCCCACTAAGGCTACTTTGTACAGTTGTGGTGACAAAGTGCAGCCTTAAACATGGCTCAACTGTCCAGTGAAGGATTTTTTTTGTGTAGAGCCCTGTAGGAGCTCTTACACTACTTTTCTCCTGGCTCCCAGTGTGGGGGATGTACCTCGGTGTCCCTATGCCCCAGAGATCCCCACCTGCTGGAACAGTCCCTAGGTCAAGGGCTGGTGCAGACTGGTCCCAGGATTGAGGTATAAAAGTGTTTAAAAAGCCACTTTTGCATCCCCTGACCTCCACCACTGCAGGAAGGGCAGCCCTAGTGCAGCTCAGGATCCAAGTCCAAATGTAAAACTTTGATTTTGGGCTATTTTTGGCTATTACCTTTCCAGAACGCAACTGAATCTATAATACGACCATTTTCTTTTATAGATCTATCCGTATCGGGATGGGTTTCAGTCAAGCTCTTGAACTTTGGGGAAATTAGAAACTGAGTTGGGCAACTGGCTCCTAATTCTGTAATGGGATAAACCAAAGTTTGATCCAGATTCATTGCTGCAGTGATACGGGGGGGCTCCCTGATTCAATGTCTGTAGCAGCCATCAGTGCCTCTTAACTTACACCTTTGTTGCAATGGCAACTCTGAACCACTGCATGGTGCAGAATAGTTGGCCCACAGGTCCAGACCTGCCCACATCACCTCTCTCCACCTCTGTTGTGTGCTCTAATTCCCTCCCTCCGCCCCATCCCCAGGGCTCCCAAAGAGGTGGCACAGAGCTGCCTTTGCAGCAATTGTAGAAGCCACTCTTATCTGGGGTCTGTTCCCTGGGGCAGATCTATGTTCCTTCTGTGGCCCCTTTTATGCTGGTATAGCTGGCATAAAGGGACCAATGGGCAATGATGAATACACCATCTCTGCAAAATAAAATTGAACTGTTCTTTATTAAAGAGACCACAAGCTTCTTGTTTGTTTACCTATTTTTCTTAGTTCCATAGAGGTTTCAAACTGCTGCCCTGCCACAATCAGCAAAACTGCAAGGTTAATTCCAGAATACAGACTTGACTGGAGCTCAAATCCTTTGCGGTACCTGAAGAGACAAAGGGTCTAGAGCTCATGTCTTACTGTGCTTTAAACAAAAAGCACAGCACAGTTGTGAAAAATAGGACTCAAAGCCCCCCAGGAAGAAAGTATTTTTAGGGACCATGTAACATGTTCATTACTTTGTACCAACACCACCCTGAAAAGGGAATGCTTTAGAGAGCATGATTTAACCCAGTGAGTCTGAACCAGGGGCATGCAGAGATCTTCCAGAGGATACATCAACTCATCTGGATAGTTGACTAGTTTTACAACAAGCTACATAGCACTAGAGAAGTCAGTGTTGCATACAGACAAGGACTTGTTTATACTGCTTTATATATTATATACTGAAATGTCAGTACAATATTTATATTTCAATTGATTTCTTTTATAATTGTACAGTAAAAATGAGAAAGTAAGCAGTTTTTCATTAACAGTTTGCTGTGACACTTTTGTATTTTTATGTCTGATTTTATAAGCAAGTGGTTTTTAAGTGAGGTGAAACCTGGGGGTACGCAAGACAAATCAGACTCCTGAAGGGGTACAATCATCTGGAAAGGTTGAGAGCCACTGATTTAACCTGTCGTCAAAGAAGAGAAGAGAGTAGAGTATCTACATACAATTGTGAGTCCCATCAATTTGTATGATTTGGAGGAAGGAAAATCTGAGTTATTTTTAAAAAATTAACATTTAACTCAACAGAATATCATTTTATTCCATTGGTGATACAGGAATATCAAGGAAAATGCAGCAAGACATTCTTTCTTAGTGAGAATTTTACATAAAGGGCTGTGGGACTGAGGACAGAATTCCTCCCTGGCAGAAGACCAGCATGATGCCTCTACTCTACCTGCATCTCACTTAAACCCTTAAAGTGGGGTTTAAGTGAGATGTAAGTAGTGCTAGGTCTTGTGTGATTTCTCCACACAGAGGTGAATTTCACCCTGAATTCACTGTTTGTGTAGCATTCTCCGCTCATACCAATACATAGAGAAGAGTAAGAATTTGTTTGCCTTAAAAAAAAAAAAAATTAAAAAACACACACCACTAAGGGATCCAGCTGGCCAAAATGGAGACCCTTACTCAAAGTCTTCTCAATTCTTACTAAACCAAGTGCAAATTTTACTTCAGTAGGAGTTTGCTTAAACAAGGACTGTGAGGAAGCAAAGACTTTGGAGTTTAGCCTTAAAAACTGGCATCGTCTTGTTTAGATAAATTCTGCTGTTTTTTTCAAAACTAGATGTAAAACTTTGAAAATGCTGTTAAATAGGTTTGCTTTATCTGTTACCATTCAATGGCAATGTCTCGGCTACTGGTATCTTTACAGTCAGAATCAAGGAATATGTCCTTGTAGATTCTCCCGCACAGGCAGAACATATCTGGAGCAGGATGATCACAGGTCTGCAGGACTTGAAGCATCACTTGTAATGCCTTCCCTCTGTCGCCTGCATTGTTCCTTCTGAAATTAATGCAGAAAATGACACAAATGAGTTCAAATCAAAACCAGCAAGTTTGAGATGCACAGTAGATTTTGTTTTTGCTATCATTCATTCACTGAAACGTAATTGTGTATTGGTGGGTAGAAATAAAATGCTATACTGTCACAAGAGAACTACCTGTTAAATCTAAAAACTGAATAAAGTGCAGACTATTCAGGTATATTAAAGATTCTCCCTCTCTCACCTGGTTCTTCTATACATGAATAGACAGGTGTTGGGCATGCTCTTAAAGGAAAACAAGCACTTCCCATGAGGCTCAGTCCCCACAACAGTTGCTACAGGGTAACAGTCTTATTCCCATGGTAGTCAACGGGACTACTCGCTGTACTAAGCCTAACAGTGTTTAAAGGCATGGACCCATAATTCAGAAATGACCACCACCAGCCTATCCTGTGGTGATATTGTCTGGCTGTGGCAGAAAGCCAGGTTGATCTCTCTTTGTCCAGCAAGACAAGGAAGATCAACATAAAATTTTTTGGGAAAACAGATATTGAGGGACATAGTACTGAAGTGAACTACTTTTATTCCTTGATGAATCTGTGGAGGTATGAGATAAAAAGTGTAAAAGATCTAAAAATTAACAGCTGTAATGAGCATCTAATTAAAAACATGTAACATTCATAGCCCTCACAAAAATCAAGCTAGTAAAATATACACAGACTACATCTATGCTATGAGCCAGGAGTGTGATTCCCAGCTCGTATATACATAATCTCACCAGCTTTCATTGAGCTAGCACAAATATATAATAAATACCTGTAGTAATGTAGCTGCAGTAGCACAGGCTGTGCCTACTACCAACTCGCCTGCAGTCATTGGTGTGCTGCCCCATACATGCTACTGCAGCTACACTACTTCTAGATCAAAGTGAGCTAGCATGAGTATGTGTACCCAAATTGGGAATCACACGCTTAGGTCACTGTATAGACAGTCACAATGAAAAGGACTATTTTCCACCACTTTCTTATTGATGGCATAAGGAAGTTGGGTGGGGAAGGGTGCTTGAACTCTCTATCTCTCGCCATTGCCTCCAACTCTTCCTACTTCATTGCCTTGCTTTGCTCCTTTTTTTTTTACTTCTGCCTATTCACTCCCAAGCTATTATTAGAATTGCTGAGGGACAGCTATGGCAGCCAAGAGGAGGTTCATGAAACACAGGGATATCAGTAATGTGCTCTTTGGAATGGACTGGCTACTTGGAGTACAACGGAAACAAAATACAGTCATTTCAGTGTCTTTAGGTCTTTTAAACCACTTATTTTTCATACCCTTCATAGGCTATTTTCATACTTTCTTATCTACATCACTTCTGGCTAGAATCAAAATGACAGTGCTCTCTCACTGTGTCTCTATAAATGGTTGCCATTTACCACATCAAATGACCTGTGCAATACACACCTGTAAACTGTTGAATCAACATGACTTCTTTAAAGAGCCAGGATAGGTTTTGAAAACTTTCTAACACTAAGTAATGAAAGGTTTTTCTCTCCCAAACACATAGTACAGTTTTGTAACTTGGCAACTCTGATTAGAGGAATTTTTGCCTGGATTTAGAAACTCATAGGTATTTTATGTACTACTGAGGTATGCTTTCTTGTTTCCATGGGGGAACAAATACAGCTGGCAGGGATAAGTCTCAGTGATGCAGAGGAATGCATTCATTTTCTCTCTCACCATGTATGCATGTCAAATGATCTACACCTTTTTGGTTTTTGATGATTAATGGATGTGGAATATTACGATCTCATATTATGTACTCAATTGCTGTGGGCACCGTGACTCTTGTTCCTATAAACTTACAGGTAATTTGCTAATTTTTTCATTAAGGATAATCAGCATTCACAAGAATATGATCCTCTTACAACTTTCCCCCCTCAATTCTCCTTTTCCTTCAGCTGCTCAAAACCCACCCAAGGTGGTATCTTCATGCCCAATCCCCCTCATCTACCACCCTGTCTTCTGCACACAGCAACATGCAAACCACTAAGTATATATTACTATTTTTCTTTTATGTCCTTAAGGTTTCACTCTTGATATAAACCCTTCCCTGTAATCTTTATTTCCAGTAACTGTGCTGTCATCACTCTAACCATATCTCCAAAAACAGCCTCCTTGATCATTTCCAGTCTGGTTCATCCCCTTTGGGGCATTAATATGATTAACAAGCCAGATCTTCACACCATGAGCCACATTCTTACCCCACTGAAGTCCACAGAAGTCTTGTCATAAATTTCAATGGGGGCAGAATTTGGCCAACTGGGATTAGGCCAATGGAAGTACTTGTCACTTTGTAAAAAAACACAGCAATGTTACCGTTTTGGTCTGGACCTTGGCTGACATTTTGCCCTGTCTGCCTTCTGTTTGCACCATGCTTAGGCAGGTGGATAGAATACTGTGTATTCTGGAAGAGAGACTGGATTCCAATAGGGCCCTCATTCAACCAAAAGAAAAGTTGCTCGTGGGAGGAGTGCCCTTTGGTTTCCTTTATCTTTAATTTCATCTTGTCTCTATTTGTCTGCTCATACAGGACATAAAACATTTTCTCCATCTTTGCTATCCCCACCAGATTGGAATTACTACCTACCATTTTGGTTGTTAGACAAGTGCAGTGGGGTTGCTGCCCCACTCCAATAGGCAGGGGTTAAAAGCAGCCCTGGAGAGGGCTATGGCTGGGAAAAGCTGATTGGGGAAGCAGCTACAGCTGGGGCCATGCCTCAATCAGGCCACATCTGTTCCTATAAGAAGACTGTGGGCCAGGAGCTGGAGGAGTCTCTCTCTATCAGTGGACCTAGCTGCTGGAAGCAATGTATTTGAAGCAGACTAGAAAAGAGCAGAGCAGGGCTGGGGAATAGGGCAAAGGGGAGCTCCAGCCTGGTAAACCCCCAGGCTGCAGGCCTTGATGAAGGCCTTTGAAAAGGTACTCTGGAGCAGTGCTCGGGAATAGGGCAAGGGAGCTAGGGAGCTCCAGCCTGGTAAAGCCCCTGGCTGCAGGTCTTGGGAAGGTCTAAACAGGTACTGGGGTTGCAGAGGTGCAGCTCAGGATTAGGCAGAGGTAGCTGGTCTAACCTCCTTGCCAATGAGGAGTGGCTATTACAGACTGCAATCTGCCCCAGTGAGTGGGGACAAGATGATGACTGGCAGTAGCCACTGAGGCAAGGTGGGTTTAGAGGTTTGGAGGTTCCCCTAGGAGGGGAAACCCAGAGTGTGGGGGTACTGCCATGGGGCAGCACCCAAGAAAAAGGGCACTGGGGCCAGTGGCGGACACGGGGCCAGCGGCAGGCGAGACACCAGCCAGAAGGAGGTGCTCCAGAGCTGAAAAAGAGCTAATTCTGAAACGACCAGCAGTAGGCTCCATGCCAGTGGGTCACTGCTTCGCTACACAAGACATACTGAATATCAGTGGGAGGAGGTAACAGATTTTTTTTCCCCCATGGATCAGGGCTGGCAGTTAGGTAGATCAGGTTTTCATGGCATCCATACAAGCCAGGATTTTGTTCTGACTGATTATTTCAGCCTTCAAACAGCTGTCAAACATTTTATATGCATGTTATCATTATAAACATGACCTGAGTGTCATATTGCAGACTAATGAGGACATGAGACAGTCTAATCCATAATAAATATAAATACAACCATTCATAAAGTAATTGGCATTCGAAAGCAGTGCTTACTGTTTACTGTGACTTAATACATTCTGGAATACTTACTTGCACTACTAAAAAATAATCAATATGCATATCAAAGCAGTCTTAAAATAAGGATGAGGTCTGATAACGACTGCTGAAAAAATAGCATCACAGCATTACAATATTTATTGCATCTTAATTACTCCATATCAGATTTGCACAGTTTATAAATATAGATGGATAATCCAAAGTATCGCTAAGTATATCAAAATCGACAGCAAGAAATAGGCTAAAATTATTTATAGCAGATAATTTAGTGGTATTCCACATACATGTTCATTAAAAACACAATACTAATCCCACTGAAGGCTAATGGGGTTATATATGTGTCAATAAGGGCATAATTTGGCCTGCAGATCCTTTAATACTGGTGATAATGCACAACGTGATGAGAACTCAGCTTGACTTTCAGATTGTAGGTCGAAATTGCAGGGCTCTAGTTGAAAAAAATTTTCTTGAAATTCTGCAAATGTTAGATGCAAATCACTGACATACAATAAACCACATTACCCCCATGATGCCACTTTTACAGAAGAACTACATTTTAAAACATTTATTGCTTTTAAGGGAGAATAGTTTCCTACAGCTTTCATTACCAGTAATAACTAGTTATTTACTAATGAATCCCTTGCATAATGTTATTCCCATCACTAGCTAATAGCTTGCTCTTTGTATGCTAGTACACTGTTAATAACCAGTGATGACTGCATCCTCCCTCATCTTTTATGAGTCAAGATGGAACTGGTTGGGGGCTAAAAAGAAATCACACACACCAGAATGCTGAATAGCAGGAGATGTAATATCCCACCCTTATGTGAAGGCTGAATTCAGCCTTAAAGTAGCTATAGTCTGCTCTGTTTTATGAAAAATCAGATGTAGCCCTTGGGCGCTGGGCAAGCTCCAATGCAGCCACTGTTTGAGCAATATTTGGACTGTCCTGGTTTAGTCTATAAGGACCTCCTCAAAATATTAATTAAATTATTTTAGTTGATGTGACTAAACTCTAAATCTATGGACAGCCATAACGTTAAAATTCTAGATGATAGTGAAAATTTAGACTTTATTAATATTCAGACAAACTACTGCAGTAAGTAAAACAACAACAAGCCAATCTAATGTGCCATTTAATTATCCTCTTAGCATTAAGCTATCTAATTACAGGCAAGTTAAAGCTCTATCCTAGTCTCTAGACAACCCCCTCCCTACTCAACCCTCACCCAAATTCCCTGTCCCAGTCTCCCTTCCTTCTCATCCAATCTCAGTGCCCCTGTCACTCTCCAGCTTTCTGTTGCAGTCTCTTTACTCAGCCAGTGCCAGTTCTACGCCCACACTGGTCTCCTCATCGATCTGTCTCCCTTCCACTCTCATCTCCTATCCCTGGCCCCATTGATTCTCAGTGCCAGTCTCCTAACCCACCCAGTCCAATTCTCCCTCTCCCACCCATCCCGGCCAATGTGATATCAGTTCCCCCTCCTCCCATTTCCCAGTCCCAGTTTCCTTGTCCAGCCAGCCCTGGTCTCCCTGCTCATAGCTCCAGTCATTTCTCCAGCCCACTGTAGGCTATATCTATATTTAAAACACTACAGCAGCATAGCTGCAGCTGCACCATTGTAGCACTTCGGTGTAAATACTCACTACAGTGCCAGGAGGCGTTCTCCCGTTGCTGTAGTTATTCCACCTCCCCAAGAGACAGTAACTCAGTTGAGAGAAGACTTCTTCCATCGACCCAGTGCTGTCTACACTGTGCATTAGGTCAGATTAATGAAGTAGTTCTAGGGTGTGGATTTTTCACACCCCTTAGTGGCATAACTAGATTGACGTAACTTTTCTGTGTAGACCAGTCCCCCAGTTTCCTTTGACAGCCTCAGCTTTCAGTCCCAGTTTTCTATCAACCTTGCTCAATCTACTCCCCCAATAGAAGATTCAGCTCTCTCCCCGTCTGCACTGCATTGATAGCACAGATGAGACAGTTTCCAGTTTCTCGATGCCAACTCTGCCCACACATCTACACCAGCAACACCATCACAGGACCAAACCAGATCAGCCACACCATCACTGGTTCATTCACCTGCACATCTACCAAACGTAATATACGCCATTATGTGCCAGCAATGTCCCTCTGCTATGTACATCGGCCAAACTGGACAGTCCCTACGAAAAAGGATAAATGGACACAAATCAGATATCAGGAATGGCAATATACAAAAACCTGTAGGAGAGCACTTCAACCTCGCTGGACACACTGTAGAAGATTTAAAGGTCAGCATCTTACAGCAAAAAAACTTCAAGTCCAGACTACAAAGAGAGACTGCAGAGCTGCAATTCATTTGCAAATCTGATACTATCAATCAAGGACTGAACAAAAATTACGAGTGGCTAGCTAACTACAAAAGCAGCTTCTCTTCTCTCGCTATTCACACCTCCAGTTCAGCTGCTAGAGGAACATCTCACCCTCCCTGATTAGAGATAACAAGCTGGTTCAGCCTCATTGGACTAACCCTGTTATCTCCCACCTGGTTCTTGCCTACCTATTTATACCTGCCCCTGGATACTTACACTGCATGCATCCGACGAAGTGGGTACTAGCCCACGAAAGCTTATGCTCTAAAACTTTAGTTAGTCTTTAAGGTGCCACAGGACTCTTTGTCACTGCTGCAATTCCAGACTAACACGGCTACCCCTCTGATTCTTGATAGTTTCCAGTGTCTCAGTTCAGGTGCCCAGGCTCAGTGCAACCTGCAGAAACAAAGACCTGCAATTGCAGGGAAAGTCCTGCTCAGACCTAGGCTATAGCATGCCCAGAGCTGACGGAGTTCTGGGAAATTCAGCTGCTAAAACCTAAGAAGTCTCCACTAAGCATGTGTAAACTGTGATTTTTTTCTAAAACTTATAAATTGGCCAGACGTGAATGGAATTTCATGGGGAAGAGAAAGGTACATTCCTGATAGAAAGGCCCCCTACCAAATTTCAAGTCCCTGACTCCAAGGCATGGAAGTGCTAGAGCTTTTCAAAGGAAAAAACTTAACAGAATTTTTTAACGTGATCAAAAAGGCACATAAGTTTTGCCTAACATTGTTCTCTGAGATGGCTGAACCATTTTGGGTCAATTTCTGCAAACAATTTCAATCTCAGGCAGCCAACTGATGACTCACGAGAACACACAATGGGAGGATTGGTTAGGAACCACTATATTAATGGCAGAGGAAAAAATGTGGTTGTATCATCGTATCAGATTACGGCAGATTCACTTTACAGCCATTGTATGCTGGGCATTCTCCCTTAGAGAAATATGAAATCCAAATGGATTCATAAATCTGTTTTGGAGGACTATCCCCAATGAGGCAGAGGACATTATTTCTTTAAAAGTGAGCCCTAACCTCAAACACCAGGAGTATTACAAAATATAATCTTTACCCTTCTCAGACACAAAACTATATTAAGGTCCAGAGCATGCCTACTTCTATATCTAGAGCCTGAAATCTCTTGGGACAGACCCATGATTGTGATGAAATCTTGAGTCAGCCGTGAAGCCATGTCCACATAATCACATAATACAATAGGCCTAGGCAACTCTGACGCCAACCCAGACAAAGCGCCAAAGAAGTGCCACAGTACAAGCCATACACCCCAGCTATTTTTCACCCAGGAATTGCTCACTGTTTGAAGCAAAGGAACATCTACATCTGAAAACACATGCACACATGACTAAATTTGCTCCTCAGATTCTCAGTTTTACATCATCCTTAATTACATCATAGTAGTTAGACATTTTATTAGCCACTGACCTTACATTAAATAAGATGAAGCAAAGAGAAGAATCCCTGATAATGTGAGGCCAAAGTTGAGGCCCCTGTTGAGATCAGTGTGACAGATAACTATCCTACGACAGGATCTACACTTGAGGAATTATCATAATCTATTATGTTTAACAATGCTATAAATGCGTATTCAATTCTCTGCCCTGTCTCCACATAATTTGGAGAGTCCACACCCCCAAAAATGATTCTCTACCATTTGAGTGCCATATCTCTAGCTCTCTGTAGCACAGCTCAACCATTTAACTGAAAAGAGTAAATGAAATTGACTGCCAACAATAACTTAAAGCAGAACAAGAGGAAATTAATGAATGAGATTTTCTGCTAATTATGATTAGAACGGTGGTATAATTGATCTGAAATATTAATTATTAGATTTAGCAGTGTCTGCCATTTGGTATGCTCAGGTTCCCACAATCAGTTATTCTATTACTTATGATGCATGTTCCTGCTGTGCTTTACTATAGATTCTGGGTAATTTTACCCTGATTTGCAAGGCAAGAATCAGTATCTTAGGTATAACTTTATCATTTTGTATTCTTGTGAATACTAACAAAATTCAATAAAATATGAATAATAAAAACAAAGTTAATAGCACAAGCAGTCTGTAGAAAAAATATTTAACAATTAAGTTTTAAGATGACCAGCTATATTAATAGACCTGGCCTGAAAATATTTTCAACGGCCAAAACAATGCATCAAGTAGCAAATACATTTTGAAAATTGCTGAATGGAAGTAATTTAGAAAGATTACTCTTTGATTGGACTAAAAATCTATAAGCAGAAGAGAGGACTTTTTGGATTCTCGCTGTTGGAAAATTAGTTGTTCATTTCTAGGAAGCTATTTACCATCATGTATTTCCTAATTATTTCCAAAAGAACATAAGAAAACCATACTCGAGCAGACTGGTAACTCAATGCAGCATATGTTGATGAGGAGAACAGGTGTAGATTATTTTGCATGCGTCTTTTACAGAACTCTAACTCCATCAAGATCTTCAAAAAGATGCACGAGATTTAGTGGCACTAATATAACTAATCATACAATAACTAATTATACCACTAACAACAACAACAAATCATACAAATACCTAATAATTAACTCTGCCCTGTGCTGATAGCTACTCACTCCAATTCCCTGCTTCCCAATTCCCTTTTAGAGTATGTCTACACTTCAAGCTGAGGTCACATAGCTGTGGGAGCTATGATTGAGTGTAGCCACGGTAGTATGAGAAGTGGGAGTGGCTAGCCATCCGAAGCATGTGCCTAATGTGTCGGATGGGAACGTACTCAGGGGGGTGAGATCCTCCACTGTTCGTGCTGTTGTGGCTACGCTGTATCAAGCTAGTGAACTCATCTGATCACAACTAGCATGAGTATGTCTCCAAGCCGGAGGTGTCAATTCCAGCTAAAGAATTGTTGACATCCCCCCACTCTCTTCACCTTAGATTCACTATACACATGCCACTTCCCTCCCACCCTTGTGCTTTCCCCCTCAGTCCCCTTCCTTTCAATGTCAACCCATCCTCTCCTAACTAAACCCACAATAAATGAATAAATAAATAAAATGAAGTGTGGAACTAACATGACATTTGCTGCCATCCCACCGTTCACTCTGCTTGTGTGTCTACCCTGTCCCTCTGTTGTCTATTTAGACTGTAAACAGGGATTGTCTATTACTCTGTGTTTGTACAATGCCCAACACATGGAACCCCATTCATAGTTGGCCCTAAGGTGCTACCATAATAAACATGATTAATTAATAAACTTTAATGCACATATGCAAATGACAGCTTTTTGCAGCTCATAACCTGGTCAAACCTAGACAAATTTTCACAGAGACAATGAAAAGTATTTTTCTGGCCCCAGAACTAACTCTCTAACCAATTTCACTTTCCCTCATCAAATTCCCAAGTAAATAAAGGTTTTCAAAAACCCCCCCAAAAATTTTAGCGCGGGGGGGGGGAACAGAGGAGAGAGACAGTTTTGATAAGCTTCATTCTCAGAAAGCCTGAATCCCTTTTGATGAAACTCTCACACATACATAAAAGTACAGTGAGGCGGGCACAAAACATGGAAAATGTCAGCCAAATTCTGGGAAAGTGTTAAGAATGTTGTGCTGTACTAAGTCAAATGCTTTACAATAATCTAAGTATATTACATTTATATAGTTATTTTATTATCAACCGAACTTGTAATCTCATCAAAGAACAAAATCAGGCAGGTTTGACAAGACCTATTTTCCACAGACACAAGCTGAAAGTTTTCTTACTATAATTTAAAAATGCAGTGGCCATTGTAGATAAGTGCTATGGAAAGACCAGTCTAGGGGAATACAGGGAGAAAACAGAATATTTATCTTTGTTGCTTCTGGAGAGGTTGAGTGGATGAAAGCAGGCAGGCTCAAATGGGCTTCTCTTCCCTCAATCAGAAATATAATGTATGGTTCAACCAGCACCTGTCACTGATTACTTTAATAATTCACCCATGATTCCTTTTTGCTAAACTGCTATTAGTTAAAGGTAAGCAAGAACTGAAACAGTTACTGAATTTGGGCCTGATCCAAAGCCCACTATAGTCAATGGGAGTTTTTTCATTGACTTCAATGGGCTTTGAATCAGGTCTTTTATCCAGTCTTGTGAGCGGGCTATTCTTTTAGCAAATGGGGGCTGTTTGAAAGCTGCTCTGAGATTTCAAATGTTAAAAGCTGTCCTGGTGCAAATGGATTAACACATGATTATGGCAAACAAAGTAATTTATTTCATGAATATCATCCCCAGTGGTGTGGGTGTGAGTGAGAAAGATGTTACACGTATATGCACATGCACGAGTATACGCACATACATTTTAAATTTGTGCATATACATACACACCT
The DNA here is from genome assembly GCA_007922305.1 of Dermatemys mawii. NCBI lineage: Eukaryota > Metazoa > Chordata > Testudines > Dermatemydidae > Dermatemys > Dermatemys mawii. The sequence goes on along the minus strand of ML677364.1, from coordinate 3,081,996 downwards.
ATAGGGAATGCAAAAAATCTAGCAGTAATCCTTACCGATTCAATGCAAATGCATAATGAAATTTAATGTTGTGCTGATCAGCCAGATCGCAGGTAGGCAGCATTTCTAGTGTTTCCACCAGCTTCACCATGGCATCATAGTCCTGGTATCAATAAAAAAAAATTAAATCAAAGAAAACATCCCTAAACCAAATCATTTGATCAAATTCCCAGCTGGATCAGGCTCTTTAGCTGGAAACGTAAATCAATTTAGTTACAATAATAATTACTAGTCAGTGTGGATGAGGACAACTCACATTCAGTAACAGGCGAGGTAGCTGTGCACAAGAAGTGGTGACTCACCTTGCACAGTAACAATGTTTTTTTGAGATGTGTGTCTCCCAAAGGGTGCTCCACTATAGGTGCACTTGCGTTCCTGAGCTGCTGACTGGAAAACATCAGTAGCCATGCCCATTAGACCCACACATGCACGGTCTCTCCTTGTGCTGTGCCACAAGGCTAATCAGTGCACTCAGGCAAACCCTCCTCCATTCCTTCTCTACTGCAGAGTCACTGACAGAAACTTCACACATCTCAAAGAACCATCGTTACTGAACAAGGTGAGTAACTTCTTCTTCAAGTAGTGTCCCTATGGCTGCTCCACTGTAAGTGGCTCCAGAGCAGTATCCCCAGTGGAGGGCTGGGACTTCAGAGTCAGGTCAGTCACAGATGTCAGCACTGTGGAGCCAAAGATGGCATGGGAGGCAGAGTCCCCTGTGACCGCATAATGTTCTGTGAAGGAGTGGATTGACACCCATGTCGCCACTCTGCAGATTTCTGAGACACATTCTTGAAGAAGGTGAGGGATGAGATCAACCTTGTGGAGCATTTACGAATAGTATCTAGAGGGATCATATTGTGAACTTGGCATCATTTTCTGATACAAATGACATCATTATGGAGAGTCTTCATGCTGACAGTGCTGAGCCCTTGGATCTTTCCACAACAGAGAGGAAAAGCCTGGGGGAGTCTCTGAAGGCCTTCGTCCTGTCCATAAAAGAGTTAATCATGACCCCTTGGGAGCGTAAGATGGCCGCCACCACTGAGAGAACCTTGGAAAATACATTTGGGGCTGATAGCCTGAATGAGAGTACCCTGTAGTGGTAGTGATCTTGTCCCAGAATGAATCTGAGAAATTGTTTGAAAGTCAGTAGGAGTGAGATATGAAAGTAGGTGTCCTGAAGGTCAAGGGCTGAAAACCAGTCTCCCTGTTCCAACACCGAAATGATAGTTGCTCAAGTGACCACCTTGAATTTTTGAGCCTTGACAAACTTGTTAAGAGCTGTGAGTATTGGTCTCCAACCTCCCTTCCTCTTGGGAATTAGGAAGTAAGAGTAGAACACTTTGCCTCAAAGATGCTGAGGTACTGGTTCTATAGTTCCCAACTGCAGGAGATGATCTACCTCTTGTTGTAGAAAACACTCATGAGAAGCATCCTTGAAGAGCTATGGGGAAGGGTACAGTCGAGGGGGCAAGAAAGCAAAATGTATAGAATACCCATTAGTCAAATATTATGCACTCCTAGGTGCCGCAGAACACTGCCAGTCGATGGCCAATGGGTGGGTAGGGTAGCTGGTTGTAGCAGTTGTGGGGAGTGGTCTAATGGCACCTTGACCAACACATGGATGTTTGGATGTGGATGGCTTGGATGAGGAAGATTAAGAGTTAGATTGTTTACGTCTTGAAAATTTAGGTTTTTTCTCTGGGTCTCATAGTAACGTAGAGCTGAGTATTGGTAAGTGCATGGCTTATGATGGGCTGCAGACTAAATTTTCTTTTCTGCCTGGTGTGTAGGTGCTCAGCAAATGGAGAGCAGCCTGACAATCCTTCAAGGTGTAAAGAGAGGCATCGGTCTTTTCCGCAAAGTGCTTAATGCCCTCAAAGGGAAGATCTCGAACGGCTGACTGTACCTCCTTCAGGAAGCCCAACCAATGGAGCCAAGATGTACGCTGCATCACCACGCCAATGAAGATGGAGCTAGTCACAGTGTCAACTCTATCGAGGGCGGATTGTAGTGTTGTCTTTGCTACTAGCTGACCCTCCTGAATGATGGCCTTAAATTGGCCATGATGAAATTTGGGCAATGGAGCACCCATAGGGACATGACTCAAAGAAGAAACCCTGATCTCAGCAGGGCAGAGCCCCATCTGTTGAAATTGTACTGACCATATGTTTGGGTATATATTGATCAGCTTCCATGGAGTCAGCATCCTCTTACCCATCTTAACTGTTGTTCAAATTGTGTTTAAATATGATTAAACTTCCTAATGAAGAGAGGCCTCAAAGGAATAAGAAGGAACATAAAAAGGTAACCAGCTAGTGGGAAGTTCATCACTAGCAATCAAACAGATAAACTGGGGTGGGATGAAAGGGAACTTACAATGGAAAGCTAGATAAGACAAGATAATATGATGATCTCTCTCTCTCTCTCGACCTGCTAATGATTGACATATACTAGTTTAGGAACATCTACACTAAAAATGAAGGTGTTTTTGCAGTATGGGTAGGCCTAACTGTGCTAACTTTAATATAGGTAGTGTAGGTAACAATCATGGGGTCACAGACCCTGACATGGGTCAGCAACCCAACAGGCTTGTACTGTGGCTCCAAACCTGTACCACCACTTCCTTACTACCTCTGTACCCATGTCAGCTAGATTAAAGACAGAGTGGGGATGCCGATTCGCACTGCAATCACATCTTCATTTGACAAGTAGATGTACCCTGAGGGTGGGACACACCAAACAAAAGGGGTAATATCAGAAGAACAAATACTATATTTCCATAGGATTGGTGAAAATAAGTCTTAAGAGGAATGTCACTCACAAAGTTGGACAGTTCATAAATATTATAAGAGAGGCCCTGTTCTACCAAAAACAGAGTTTAAAAAAAATAAAAACCAAAAGGTTGTTTTTTCGGGATGGGGGAAGGGCTTTTAAAACAAACACAACATTGCTTTTTATACCAATTCTGAAACACAGTAAACCTGGGCTCTTGTAGCAAATGTTGAAATCACAACAAATTCTTTTTCTTAGTTTCCTCAGGCTTAAAGATTAAAAATTAAAAACCAAACACACTTTTTTTTTCCATACATAAAAAAGAAAAAAATAATCTCCTTTAAAACCACAATATGACTGGATTTAGTTTGAAACTAAAATAATACAGTGGTCCAAATTCAAGAAGATATCAAATAAACAGGCAACAAGAAAGAACAAAAATAAACAAGGGTAAAAACCACTCGAAAAAGAGAATCTTCCTTACTTTCATGTCAATAATATACCTGGATATCTCGATAAGAAAGAAGCAGGTTTATGACAATGTCAGAAGTCAGGACTTCGGTATTATCCATACGGAGCTTAATCCTGGCCAGTTCCTTTGCTAGTTCATCTCCTTGATACTTGTCTCTAGCTTTTCTAATATCATTCAACAGTGTTTCCTTGCAATATGCACTAAAGAAATGGGGAAAAGGAGATTAAGTGTTAGAATTTTCTAAATGGAGGTTTGTTTACATTATTAAAACAGCACTACTCTTTCTTTATCAGAATGAGGTTTAACTTAACTATTCCTTTCAGTTTACACTTTTAAGAAATATTTAACATGAGGCATTATCAAATTACAAGTTCTAATTTTTTTAATTATTACTTAATAGGCATAGGAAAGTAGAGGAACAGTGCCCAAAATAAACACATTAATATATACATTTATCCTGAAGAAAGCAGAAAGTGGCATGCTAAACAAAGAGACTAGAGTAATATAAAACAAAATCCCTCATTTTTCTCTCTAATGGAGAATAGCAGCTCTTATTAAATAAACCAATCAGAGCCATCCATTGTCTGACTAGCTGTAGTTCACTTAGTGAACATAATACATGCTATTCAACAGGAGGCATGCAAAAGCCACAGTAACAACTGTCATGACTTTTTTCACTAAAAATCAGTTTACATTGCAATGCAGGAAGGTTAAAAGAAAAGAGACAGTGTATTTGAAACGTCACTTGTAGCAAGCAGTGATTAAGCCCAGGGCTTAGTAATTAATATCCAGAGCCTGACAGGTACTGAGCACATATAACGTTTCTTGTCCAAGTGCTCAGATCCTAAATGTAGAAGAGAAAATTAAGCTCTCTCTTAATATCCACTAATATTGTGATACTAACATCCACAGCGTATATCACTTGCAAGGTAGTCTCATGAGATAATGCATTGAGGGTCTGAAAAAATGGCCACTGAAGTCAATGGAAGGCTTTTTCATTTCATTTATTTTACTGTTGCTGCAAACTCATGTCTAATTTGTTGCACACTATCACTCCTAGTTCTCATGCACTGTTTCCAGGCTTATGTTAATCAGTTCTTCTTGCATTAATAAGAATGGACATAGGGTAAAATTTTCAAATCACCTAAGTGATTTAGAAGCCCAATTCCCATTTTCAGAAGTGACTTAGGCACCTGTGTGTCATTAAAACCTATCTTTTGTCATTTGCCTCTACTGTATATCTTCACATTTATCTGCCACTACTCTTGCTAACTCTATAACTGTACAGTTAACTCTTTAAAGCTTTTTTAGTAGAGAGTTTGTATAAAAGACACCACATAAATAAAACCTTTATTGACTGTGTCACATTACCCTCACCTTTACCTCCCCACCCTCCCCACCCCTTCATATGACTATGCCTGTAAATGGTAGGGTCAGAAATAGAGGAGTAAAAGAATAATTTTATTATCAGTTACTTTTAAATTAATAAAAAAATACATCACAAGTTCTAGGGCACTGTAGGAACTGAGTGCCTCACAGCAGCTGTCACAAACAAAAATGCACCAACTTAAACCTGAGCTCCACTGATAACACTGAACGAAGGCAACTCTGTTCAACGGTATGGCTGCAGTTCAGCAACTTTGACCTAGACAGTAAACTCAATAAGGCAGAGACCATCTTTTTGTTTTATGTTTGTTCATGGCCTTACATCTTAGGGTCCTGGTTCATGATTAGGGCTCCTAGCTAGTGACTAGACAGCAAGTGTGAAAAATCTGGACAAGGGATGGGGGGTAAAGCCCATATAAGAAAAAGATCCAAAAATCGAGGCTGTCCCTATAAAATTGGGACATCTGGTCACCCTACTCCTAGCTGCTACAGTAATTCGAATAATAAATAAGAATAGCAGCAGCATAGGGTAGGTACTGATCAGAGTTTTAATTAAGGCTGCATTGCACAGTTTCAAATGATGTGGATTATGGATCCAAATTGAGTTTGCCTGTAACTGTGCAGATGAGAAGTACAGTTGAAAAGTGATAATGCTCATGTAGTTTACTCAGCTCATGGATGGGAGCTTTCTTGTCTCTATAGCAACAGAGAGCATGGCATAGAACAGAAATTATACAACATTTCGCCTGAGGAAGGGAATGTGAAAAGCGCAGAAGAGGTACAGTGGGCAGTGTCTAGCAAACAAAGGGGTATCAAGATATGTCAGTAAACAGGAGTCACCCTGGGACAGCTGAGGCCCACAGCAGCATTCTACAATTACTATGAAATTCAACTGTCAAAAAGGTTCCACTCAGATACTGTGTGACCACAGTTAATACCATATTGTATGCAAACACTTAGCTGGTGCTGGGAAAAGAAGGTCTTTGGCTTCAAGACTTACAAAAAAGCGGAGGCATGTCTCTCTCATTCATTACAACACCCTGCACTATATTTTATGTTTTCTTTTTTATAACCTCTCTTTTCCAAGGGCTGTGTCTGCAGTTCCTGACTCTTCCAACTGATATTTTGGATAGTAAATGTAATCCACTGTTGTCATAAGATGGTTAGTTTATTACGACAGCTGCATGACAGCAATATAGTTTAGATTACATTAAGGTATTTCTTTTAACACAGGGTTAAACACATTGAACACTGAACCTTGTTGGGGATTCTGAAACCTCTTGCAGAGTAGGAAAAAATATTCATGGGCAGGAAATGTAAATGTGGCAAAATTACCATGATGTAACGTGAATGTCCTTCAGAAGATAGATAAACCTGTCTATCAGTGGGACACAGAGAGGACCCAGGATGTTGTCCCAATTTGGCTGCATGTACTCAGAGGCTCTCCGCAGGGCATCACTTTCACAACAAAAATAGTCAGCACCAGGTGTTACAATGTATGGAATAAAATAGTAATTCCCACTGGAAGCCTAGAAGGAAAAGCAAACACATTCAGATAGCAAATGGAAGCACTGCACATTCAAACTGGATGGAGTGATCTCATTCTGAATATTTTGATTAATTCCTTAAGAATAGTGGGCAGCTAGGTTTGCACAAGTGTTCACTAATTTTGCATGCCTCCACTTTTGGATGCTCAGCTTGAGACATTTTGGGCCTGATTTTCAGGCATGCCAAGGACCACAGCTCCTATTGACGTCAATAGGGGTTGCTTTTTTAAGAGAAGAATTAAGTATTTATGTAAATATATGCTTAACTGAAAATCCAGATTTTTTTAAAAACATCCAAGTTTACTTTACACTATATATTTTTGTTTGTTTGTTTCAAAAACAACAGCTCTCAGGATATCACGGTGGTGTCACCAGAGCTTTAGAATTTAAATAATACAATTAATTTTTAAAATGACCTTACTTATTTTTATTTAACTGACATTTTTAATTAAATATTCTGAAACGGGTAAGACAAATTGGTAGGGTGACAGCTGTCATGACATTGTTGGTGTTATTCAGTAGATCAGTCCAATGACAACATACTAAAGGGGGACAGGCAGTAGTATTCTTATAACTGAAGAGATACACTTCATATTATATATATGTATAAAACACTTCAGTGGGTTTTTGATTGGGCCCATATTGAGAAGGCACTACAGAAGGAAGCAGTTGCTGGGAAGCAGTCACTGTAGTCAAAGAAGAATAAAGGATTACCTACTGTTGCATGGGTCAGGTAGAAGGCTCTCTGGAGGAGAGGAGATGGACTAACAGCAGCAAGAGGGCCATACTTAATATTTTAAGATCCAGACAACTTACTGCATTCCAGAACAAGAGGCCCAGCTCAGTATCACCAACCCCAAGCATTCAACAATTATGACTCAGGCTGCCCAAAATCAGGAGGTTTTTAAATAACAATTAAACATTCTATTTGCTTTCTGGTTTTTGAGACTTCAGAGTTCATATCTGCAACCTATTTATCCCTGTAACCATGAGGGCTGAAAACTTACTTTAAAAAAAAAAAGGGAGAGGGAAGGTGCTGGGGGGGAGCAGAGATTCATGTCTCCAGGAGCTGTGGCTTTAAAAACCCTATGAAATATTGTGAGATTTGCAGAAAATCACAAGTGTTGGCAAAGTTAACTTTAATGAGACTCGTCATCTATGGGAGGAATATTCATTACGAAGGGTGAAGGAATCAGGCACCAGACCTGCAGAGAAACGAATTAGGAAAACTGTTGCCCTTTGTGACCAGGTGCACAGATCTCATCTATCGGTCTAGCAGGAATAGGGTTAACCCCTATGTTGCCTTTCTGGCCCACCCCATAGAAGGGCCACTGTTGTTTGCAATCTGTGCAGATCCACTTAGAAAGAGGCATGTGGCTGCCAGGAAGCTGAGTCTGAGAGGTGCCATAGACTGGGAAAGATCTTGTGTGGACTGCTCCACAGACAAGAAAGCCACCTGCAGCAGACTGGCAGTTGCTGTGAAAGAGGGGAGACTAGCACAGCCCTGGAAAGGAAGGACTAAGGAGCCCTGATACAAGAGCAGAGAGCTGGACAGATTTTGTTGTATGTCAATAAATCAGCCCCTAGAAGGGGAGATTTTTCATTTGGAACCCTCATTTCAGGCATGTGGTTACCCCAAAGGCAGAGAAAGAGCAAGTAAGTGAGGCACAGTGACCCTTTCCCCCACTATTTGAATTCATTATGATTCAGAACTACAAAAAGATCCATCATTTCTCATAAAAATAATACCACATTCCTATTGACTGTACTTGAACTAAATGTCATCACACAGTACAGTATTCACATTTCTAACACTGTGATCATCGGTTGCACTGCTGTCGTTATTTTCTACCACCTGTCTCCGCAAAACTAGCTACTTAAATCAAGCTCAACTCAAGCAAGCAGCATGTCAAGTTGCTCAGTGCACATTTTGCAAAAACTTAGTTTTACTTTTTATTATTATTATTTTTAAGGTTGTCTTTGGCCTGGAACATTGTGACCAAATGAGAACACAAGTCTGCCCCCGCCCCTCAAACCTCTAAAGACAAACATTTTAGGTCAGTTATTCTCCTTGTGCATGAATGTTGGTTTAAAATTTCAAACAATCCATGAGTTGTTAGTTCTGGGGAGAGGGCGGGAAGAGGAAGATCAGCTTTGACAGTCCAAATAATTTTCTTATGGCTACAATTTGTAATAGTAATAAAAACTGTAGTTATTTGCTGGGAGAAGAAAAACTTTATATTTCACAACCAACCTCCACAGATGTTTCCCAAAGTTACCTATGTGGAATAGTGCAACATAACTCTTTGGACAACATTTAACCATTTTATTCATGCTCCCTGTCTCCTCTTGGATTTTTGCACCCCACATAAGTTTCCACAAATTTTCATCTACAATGCAGAAGCACTTATTTTTATGCAGAAATTAAGGCCTATCTGTATTTAAATACATTACCTTATGTGAAGAGTTCTACAGGTGCAAGCAGTAGGACTTGAGCTGAAAATTTAGTTCCATAAGTTTGGGGTACAAAGTTGCATTATCAGTTCATTCAGCTGCCAAAGTAAGCCATCAGTGCTGTACAAAAAGAGGCAGGCTACCTCCTGGCAGAAGTAACCTTGAATATGTAGGGGATACCCATCAAAGCCTAGTTTTTCTGTGCTGCCTTATGACTAATGAGCACCAGTTTCCTGACTCTTCTCTTTCCTGTTTAACATATGCATGCAATAAATAAAATCCAAACACTCCACACAGTACAATATGTGGACTGAAATTTCTAAAAGATTCCATCGAATCTTCACAATTCTGTTTATCTTCTTCCCTTATATTGTTTTCATTATGAACCACAGATGTCTGAAAATAACATCTTTATTCTTTAGGAGGTCTCTGCTCTAATTGCCTATTCCTCACCTAAAGAAAACCTTCTGACTCATCAAAATTAGCCACTGTGGAAAATTATTGTAACGTGACAAAGAAATTACTGATATTCTAGATGAGGAATAGGCAGCAGATGATCTCTTAAACAACCTATGTAGTATTGCCAACCCCAAGTGTTAATAAATGACCATCCACGCTACCCAAAATTTGTGATTGGCTTAGATCATTATAACAGAATTGGAGTTGCTCTCTAATAATTTATGAATAATATATGTTGATCTGATTATCAATGTTTACTGTATGAATATGTTGGTTTAGATTAACAGGAGGCTGTATGAAAGAAGCAGAAAGTGGAAAAGAGGAGACTAAAGAGGGATATAATAGAGGTATATAAAATTATGAGTGGTGTGGAGAAAGTGAATAAGGAAAAGTTATTTCCTTGTTCCCATTATATAAGAACTAGGGGCCACCAAATGAAAATAATGGGCAACAGGTTTAAAACAAATAAAAGGAAGTTCTTCACACAGCGCACGGTCAACCTGTGGAACTCCTTGCTTGAGGAGGTTGTGAAGGCTAGGAATATAACAGGGTTTAAAAGAGAACTGGATAAATTCATGGAGGTTAAGTCCATTAATGGCTATTAGCCAGGATGGGTAAGGAATGGTGTCTCTAGCCTCTGTTTGTCAAAGGGCAGTGATGGATGGCAGGAGAGAGATCACTTGATCTTTACCTGTTAGGTTCACTCACTCTGGGGCACCTGGCATTGGCCACTGTCAGTAGACAGCATACTGGACTGGACAGACCTTTGGTCTGACCCAGTACTGCCATTCTTATGTTAAAAGAATGGCTGAAGATAAGCCATCCCTCAGCAAACTCTTGAGGGTTGTTAAGTGACAATGTCCAAACTTTTAGCCTTGAAGAGTTTACCTTTTTACCAGCTAGCCTGCAAAAGTAGTTTTGACCAGAAGGGCCAAACCCCAGGAATACAGAAAAACAAAGGAGTATAGCAGGATTTTAAAGGTCTTTCTCTCCTTCTCTCAGGAGGAAGAATAGGTATTTGTGAGCAATAGACAGACATACCCATTGGGGGATCTGAAAGGTTCAGCCTACCTAAGCTATTATCTGGGGTTAGAAAGATAGACATGTGTACAGACTGTTTTAAAATCTGGACCTCTAAATGCTTTGTTCCTACAGTTAAAATTAAACAATACTTTCATTTTAGAAGCTGCCTGGTCACTGTTCACAGCCTTCCAAAGGGAAGAACTGCTGACTCAATCCTCTGTCATGGCAGCTCCCATTAAGGGAAGTCACTTAGAGCTGGCTACAGAAAATCTGTGGCTAACTGATGAATGGGAGATGGCTGCCCACCCTATTAGTTTGGGGCTATATAAAAGGCTGGGTGGGAGGAGAGAGGGAGTGGAAGCAGGGTGATAGCTCTCCCCGCCTGGGTGAAAACACTAGAACCCAAGCTGTGTATGGTGAAAAGATGGTGGCAGCATAACCTGTAAATAAACAGCACCAGTGGTTACTGAACCCTGGGGTCTCCGAGTGACTTTGTCAGCATAGCAGGCACAGGAACAAAGAGGGCCCTGCAGTACCCTGCCTCATACCCAAACTCAGTTGGAGCTACCAGATAAGTGTGACACAGACATGCCCAGGCAGGTATATTACCTCTGTGTCTGACGATCTTCTCAATATTTCACTGAAGGGGGGAGATGTGTGCTATCTGCTGAAAGCTAAGAACTAGCTGAATGTTATGATTATTGTGAGGTGTTTGTATGGGAAACCATTTTAGAGTTACGAAACATGTAGGCTATGGTGTTCCAAAATGGTTAAAAGTGAAACTTGCCACTTGAGATGGAGGAGTCCTCAGACCTGACTTAATCAACAATAAGATCAAGGGACATCCATGGAGCCAGTCCAAGCCCTGGATTTACTGTTTGGACCAGATGCAGGCCTGAGCATTTACAAAACAAAAGAAACCCCAAGAAAAGTCTTTGGTTAGGGAACCCTTGGGGTTAAGACACAACAGTCTGTAACTATATAATTGGTGAATGGGAGATGGCTGCCTGCCCAATTAGCTTGGGGCTATATAAAAGGCTGAGTGAGAGGAGTGAGGGAGTGGAAGCAGGGAAAGGGTAAAGGTGTTATTCATTATAGGAGTGCACTGTGCCAGTGGGAGTGTCTCATGAAAGGTGGATCCCAGCTTTCTGGACTGGACAAGTGCTGCAAGGATGGACCATTGGATGAGAAATACTTTCCTGTCTAGGAAGGTAACTTGTTAATAAGTATAGGCTATACATTGCAGTTTGCTTGTCTTTTACCTCTAACATTATGTTTCCAAACCCTTTTACTTGCTTTTATTTTGCATCTTTTTCTCAAGCTCTGTTAAATAAACTTAAATTTGCTTTACTGTAGACACATATAGACATCTTGTCCTAAGAAGGGTGTTGAACTGAGACTCACTGCTTCCACAGAGACAGAAGATCCATGTAAACTGTGGGTGTCCACAAGACAAGAAACTGCACTCGAGTGTAGTAAAGTATAGTGTGTAAATTGCTAGCCTGCATTGGGAAAGAGTGGGGCTTGTGGAGCCTGGATTGGAGCACTTGTGTTGCCAAGGGGGAGGGCGGGGGGCAGAGACAAGGCTCGCTCCTTCTGTGAGCAGGTGGCAGCGATTTACCCAGTACCTCGGTTAATACCAAAAAGTGTCACTATAAATACAGGTGATACCCAGGGCACACACACCACCGTATTCAAAGTGGTGGTTTGAGAAACTACAATAGTTTGGCTTTACTTTGGTTCTATAGAATATATATTAAATCCAGACTCAATACTCAGGTAATATGCTTCTATGACCTAAGGGAAACATGCCATCTTGTTCAACAGTACCCAGATCCTGTAAATAGATGCATGAGCACAGGGGTACCCTTGCATGGAGTCAGTTGCAGGACTGGAACCTAAATTGATGACACATCAGATCAGGAAAGATTTAGTTTTAAACTGGGGTTATTCTCATTTTTGCTACCAAAAGAGCAAAGATGAATGACTTACAGTACAGAGCTCCTTTACCGCAAATGATGCCATGACACTTTATAAGCTATAAGATTGATTAAAAGCCCATTGAAGTAAACGGGAATTTTTCATTTGCAAAAGTGTAAAGGACACAGTCTTGTGAATCTAACATTTTTTGCCACGTGTGCAGCAAATACAAGTGCTGTTACAGAGTGATTCAAACAGGACCAATATCCGCCTGCTAAACTTAGAGTTCCACTTGTACAAGATAAATAGCATTAATGCCTGAGACACAACTGTATAGCAACATTTAGATAATCTAAATAGATGCATGAGCACAGGGGTACCCTTGCATGGGCCCAATGTTCTCACTTTCATCACAGGAACGGTCCTACAGATTTTAATAGAATTACTCACATTAGTAACGTGAGCAGGAAATTGCCCTCTATGCTGCATATACTCATAATTTCATCAGTCAGTGAAATGCAGAAGTTGTTTAGTAGAGAGGAAGTGAAGGGCAACGAGATGTTTTAAGAAGAGCAAGAGACAGAATGATGTAATAGCTTTATTGTGCAAAGTATTTTTAGGAGATCTAATTCATATTTAAATGTATTGCAAAATAAGCTGTAGTGGCCTAAAATTAAATGAAAAAAATAAATACAAATTGGACATTAGGAAAGACATTTTTTAGCAGTTAGAACAATCAGGAATTTCAACTGCCAAAGCTAGTAGGTGAAGCACTGTCATGAGAGACATTCAAGAAAACATCAGTCTAAAAGTAGAATGAATGAGAGAAAGCAAGGGTGCAAGAGCTAGATGATTCCAATAGTCTTTTCCAGCCCTATGATATATAGATTTTATTCATGCAGATGAACACTTCACTGCCATTCATAAGTAAGTGCTCACTAGTGCAAGAGCTACTCAACTTGATCCTGGAGCCAAATTCTATGATTGTTCCACCAACTGGAACTCCTATTGGCATCTGTGAGAGTACTTTGCAAAAGTGTAAAGGAAACAGTCTTGTGAATCTAACTTTTTTGCCATGTGTGCAGCAAATACAAGTGCTGTTACAGAGTGATTCAAACAGGATCAATATCTGCCTGCTAAACTTATAGTTCCACTTGTACAAGATAAATAGCATTAATGCCTGCACACGACTGTATAGCAACATTTACATAATCTAAAGTTATTAGCTATCTGAATTGGTTTGAAATATTTCTAATCTAAAATACAACTGCAAAATAAGTATTTGCAGTTAGAAAAGATACATTTTAAGAACTTAAAATGGAGTTAAGAAATAAATATAGAATTTGTATTCAGTTACAGTATAAATGTACTAAAAGGAAATAATTTTTTGCACTTATACACTGATTTAGGAAATAATTCTTAGTATTTATACATCGATTTTTCATAGCACTTTAAAACATGATAGAAATTAAAATTTATTATTTCAATTAAGGTATGTAGGTGGCCTACCAAAAATTAACTAAAAGCAATCTAAACAAAGACACGAAGGAGATATCAGAATCATTGGTGAAATGAACCCCCAAATCCACCTCTAAACAACAAGTTTTACAATCTTTTCCTGGAAGGATGCCATTGCTATATTCTGGCATAATGTGGGCGTATCTTCACTGAAGAACAAAAAAAGTGTGTTATTAACTAACTTCTCAAGTTAGCTAACTGGAATTAAAATCCTCATGGAGAGTAGGCAGCCACAGTTACCACCTGCAGCAGTGCTGGAACAGTGGGTACAGTGGGGGTGCTGAGAGCCATTGAACCAAACTGTAAACCCTGGATATGATGGAAACCACTCGAAGTCAGGGGTTCCAGCACCCATGATCACATGAGGCAGCAAATAGTTAAAGTCTACAGGAAACCTGGGGTTTAATAGTAGCAGCTCACTGGTGTTAAAGTCACAGTTGCTGGCCTTGCCTTCACTGGGATTTTAATTTTCTTCAGTGAAAAAATGATCTGTACATTAAGGATTAAAACCATTCCAAAGCTACAAGACCTCAACAACTTTGATTCTCCCTCCCGTCTTCTCAAATATGTTCCTTGGGACAGTCAGTAATTCCAAATCAACAAGTCTCTACTGACATAAAGGAATCAAGATGAAAACATGCCCCTTCCTTCCCCAGTGATTTAAAGGTCAGCATTTTGCAGCAAAAAAAAAAAAAAAAAGATTTAAAGGTCAGCATTTTGCAGCAAAAAAACTTCAAGACCAGACTGCAAAGAGAAACTGCAGAGTTGCAATTCATTTGCAAATTTGATAGTATCAGTCAAGGATTGAACAAAGATTATGAGTGGCTAGCTAACTACAAAAGCAGCTTCTCTTCTCCTGGTGTTCTCATCTCCAGATTAGCTGCTAGAAGAGGACCTCATTCTCCCTGATTAGAGATGATAAGCTGGTTTAGCCTGATTGGACTAACCTTGTTATCTCTAGCCTGGCCCCTGCCTTTTATTTATCCCTGCCCCTGGATACTTCCAATGCATGAATGCGATGAAGTGGTTATTAGCCCACGAAAGCTTATGCTCTAATACTTTAGTTAGTCTTTTAGGTGCCACAGGACTCTTTGTCACTTCTGCAATCTTTTCCAAGTACAGCATGAACTAACTGACTCGTCACCATTCATCAATTTAGGCCATACACCAGAACAGCACATTGCAGGAATCAGGGATCAAAAGAGATGGTAATCGAGAACCATTTTATTTACAGTTTTTGGAGTTGAGGGGGAAGAAGATCTCTATTACTGGAAGCCAAACATCTTTTAAGATATCCATATATAAACTGAAAATAAGATGCGTGTAAAAAGACTTCCTCTAACACACCTCTAATATTAAGTGTATAGACTAATATGGAAGAGAGTGACATGTAATTTCAAACTCAATGCAAGATTCAGTTCTGGGTTTCTTTTCTGATCAAAAACTTGCAGAGAGTTTGAAGAGTCTATTCCAAATGCTATTCCTAAGACAATCTTCCCAGCCTTTTTCAATTCCTCCCGTCCTTATCCACTGTAACAAATACAAGATTGCTTTTAAGGTCTTTCACAGTTCATCTCCATCCTACCTATCCTTCTCTATTATCTTGTCATAAGCATTCCCCTTTGCTCTGCCAATGATGAAAATCTCATCCATCTGCTGGTCTGTTTCTCCCACAAGCAGCTTCATCCCTTCTTCCATGTCATCCTTTATGTGTAGAGCCCTATTTCCAAATTCACGATCCAAATTCCACTAATTCACGGTCCAAATTCATGGTCCATTTTGATCAATTTCACGGTCATAGGATTTTAAAAATAGTAAATTTCATTATTTCAGCTATTTAAATCTGAAATTCCGTGGTGGTGTAATTGTAGGGGTCCTGACACAAAAAGGAGTTGTGGGGGGGTTGCTAGGTTATTGTAGGAGGGGTTGCGGTACGGCTACCCTTACTTCTGTGCTGCTGTTGGCAGTGGTGCTGCCTTCAAAGATGGGCAGCTGGAGAGCGGCGCCTGCTGGCCAGGAGCTCTGAAGGCAAAGCCGCCAACAGCAGCACAGAAGTAAGGATGGCATAGTAGAGTATTGCCACCCTTACTTCTGCGCTGCTGCCTGCAGAGCTGGGTGGCTAGAGAGTGGTGGCTGCTGATTGAGGGCCCAGCTCTGCAGGCAGCAGCACAGAAGTAAGGGTGGCAATACCCTACCATGACATCCTTACTTCTGTGCTGCTGTTAGTGGGACTCTGCCTTCAGAGCTGGGCTCCCAGCCAGCAGGTGTCGCTCCCAGTTCTGAAGGCAGCGCAGAAGTAAGGGTGGCAACACTGTGACCCCCCTGCAACTCCTTTTTAGGTCAGGACCTCCAATTTAAGAAACACTGGTTTCCCCTATGAAATCTGTATAGTATATGGTAAAAACACACACACAAAAAACAGATTTCACAGGGGAAGACCAAATTTCATGGTTCGTGACGCATTTTTCATGGCCGTGAATTTGGTAGGGCCCTGGTAAATCACTGCCCCACAAAACACCTGCAAAACCATGACTTAACCTCCTTTGTCCTCACTTCTATTCAGCAGTGAGTAAAGCATAGGAACATTAGGCCCATGCTTCAGGGCATCAGCTCCTGAAGTCATGTACTGGCATCAGAATCTCAACTTTTGTTGAAAAATAAACTATGAAATTTCTAGCCCTTCTAGCGGGGGTGGGGGTACGGTGGGGGAAGCCTGAAAACAAGACCTGAGGGTAACTAACACAGCGATGACCCCATAAGTCTGCAGTAAGCCTGGAGCAATAGCTCAGAGAGGTTTTAACACCCAACTTGGCTGTTAGCTCCAAGACCTCATGATCTCAGAGAAGGGAGGGAGAAGGCGCCGACACCATCCTAGGGGAGGACTCAATGTGACAGGAGGAGAGGAGTGCAGTAGTTCTGACCCATCCACCCATTCAGATACACTCTGGCTGTTATGGTAAGAACTGGAGGGGCTTCTCCTCTCAACTCGGTATCTCCTGGGAGGGAGGGAACCCTTGTTGCTCCTAGGGTTGAGGAGATGTACCTGAGTGTGCATAGGGCCTCTGATTGCCCTACTTCTGCTGTGATGCCTAGAGCATACTATTGGCTGATAATGATTAGGCAGGAACCCTTGTTGCTCCTAGGGTTGAGGAGATGTACCTGAGTGTGCATAGGGCCTCTGATTGCCCTACTTCTGCTGTGATGCCTAGAGCATATTATTGGCTGATAATGATTAGGCAGGCTAGAATTTAAGATGACGGCTACTGATCTGCTTATATATCACCATTATTAAAAAAATATTCTACATCTACAAATTGTGCACACAACTAGTCTATGAAAAACTATGCTGATATTACGGTTATCCCATTCTCCCTCCTCCCATTTGTATGTTTCACCAATTGGTCATGACTTGTTTAACCTACGATTGCAAGTTCTTAGGGAAAGTGACAACCTTTTACTATGTGTCTGTATTGTGCTAAGCACAATAATGGGTCCATGGAGCTAGGTGTGGATAACTACAGTGAGTATCAAGCTTGTACATATACCATCAACTTTAAAATAAATTGTTCAGTTCCTCCATACAGAGTAATTATACCCCCATGTGCACACATACACACACACACCTTAAATTACTTTTATTTTGAAATAAGAGTATCCACATTGGGTGTCATACTCGCATAGTTATAGTGGTAGAATTATGCTTCTAGAACTATGCGAGTTTCCCAGGTAGACAAGTCCTATGAGTAGTTAAGATAACATGTAAAAGACTCTCATAATATGGCTTAACCCATACAGTTTGGCAACAAAGAACAAACCCAATTCATTAGAAGATCTGGATGCTTCTAAACACATTGCCTGTCTGAACACACTCAAGGAGTTCAATTAATCAGTTGTTTTACGGATTAAGATAATTTTCAACAGCGTAGAAAATATGACAGACTGGACACTATCAAAAATTGTTGTGTGTGACTGACTTCCCAGCAAAATTAGAGTACTTTTTATGCAGTACTTCATTTTAAAATTCTGAATGTAAATATATTTTTTGAAAATGCAGGGTCTGGCTTTCTTTCTTTTTAAAAAAAACACACTGTATCCCTAGGCTAAGGATATAATTTCCAAATAACATCTATTCCAAGATAACAATTGCCTGCAAAATAAGAGCCAGTCCAGTATTTATTTAAGGATATTTTAAAAATAATACAATTGTAAAGGCACAGAAATAAAATAATTCTAAAATTACTTTTATTCAGCCAGAAAGCAGAATAGAAAGTAATACATACTTTGCCTATCACATAACCACTGTGGTACTCAGGAGGCACTTGGACCCGAAGAAAAGCTTTGTGGTTGGCAACTGCAGCCTGCTGCAAATTGAAATGGAACAGCATCGAAAAATAAAGAATGTGGAAGTATACAAATAATAAAAAAGGCAGACAGACAGAGGACACATGAAGAGAAATTATTAGAAATAGATACAACAGAAGATGAAATACACATACAGCACGTTTATATGTAATCTTTAAGATCAAAGAACTTTGCAGAAATTATAACATAATTACAATACTACAGTACAAGTTTGTCAGCATATGTTCTTGTTTTATCGCTGACATGCTTTCATAGAACTCTTGTATACAATCAATACAAATCTTTACTAAGATTATTACATCAATACTGTAATTAACTGCATACAACAACATATATACAATGGAGGTAAACTATTGTGTGCCTATTAAAACTTTACCTTTTGCATTTCTAGAACTCTTTGCTCTTAAATATATATCAACATGCATAAATGTATTTCACATTTAATATACACAGAGTATTAAAATCAGAGGTATGTTATAAATATGTTTAATGCGTAAAAACACTTCTAATTACACTTTATACTTCTTTCCTCAAAGAAGCCCATGAACATGGGTTTTTTGTTTGTTTTAAACTTTGTACATCTGTATTTAAAGAGTCTGTAACCCTAAAACAAAACAGTTTTCATTTGTGTATCCTTCCAAGAAGTCTTTGAAATATGTTTTCTACTTCAGATGCTTCTCTAGAAATATACTGAACATTTTGAGCTTTAAAATTACTACATCACACAAACTTTTATGAAACGGGGTTACAATAAGAAAAGAGTATGCAAAATTACTATTTTTAAAAACTTGCTCCTCAGGATCCTTACTGCATTAATATAGAATGCACTGAATGCTGTAGTCTCTAGGCTCCCAGTTCAGTTTGATAGGGACGAATAACTATGGAAAACACTACACAATGTGAGTGAGCATAGGTGTCAGAATCTGGACCTATATATTTACTTTCCTGCAGATTCATTAATTTCAGGCAATATTTACAATCTAATTAACTATTGAAACTTTACATAGGTTTCCTACCTAGATGGTAACATAATTCTTTGTGGCAATGATGCTACATGAAATTCTGTGCTATTGAATGCAGTGGAAGTTTTGCTATTGACTGCGAAGGAGGCAGGATTTCACTCACTGTGTGTAATAAAATGCTACCACGGTGCTTGGTTCAAAGCCCATCTAAGTCAATGGAAAGCCTTGTATTGAATTCACTGGACTTTGGATCGGGCCCAAAGATATTTAGTAATCTGACCAGCTTTATAGATTTATAGACTGCTTTTAAAATCTGTGTTAATTTCCTTTAAATAGCTTCACCAAAACAAGTATGTTACAGATTGTTAATTCTAAATCATTAGAAAACCACTAATTTAAGGAAAAATCAGTTTAACTATTTCCCTTCTATTATCTCCGTGTTCTATTTTTGTCCTGGTTATCATCAATTTGTAAGCATCTAGAGCAGTGGTCTTCAAACTGGGGTGCGCGCACCCTCAGGGGTGTGCGAGACCACCGCCGGGGGTGCGCGAGACCCCGGCGCTGCCACCAAGACTGCTGAACTCTCAGGCGGGCTATTTTTAGACCACCGAAATGCCGCCACTGGCAGAAGCGTCTGCTTTTTGCGGCGGCATTTCGGCAGACATACCCACCCCGTGGGGCCGCCAGAGTTTTTCCTCCGTGGCAAGGGGCCGCGGGGGAAAAAGTTTGAAGACCCCTGATCTAGAGGATAATACGACTATAAGGAATAACCAGTATGGATTTTTTAAGAACAAATCATGCCAAACTGACCTAATTTTCATCTTCAACAGAGTAACTAGCCTACTGGATGGAGAGAAACTGTAGACATGATATATCTTGATTTTAGTAAGGCTTCTGAAACAGTCCCAAATGACATTCTCATAAGAGAACTAGGAAAATGCAATCTAGATGAAATTACTATAAAGTGGGTGCGCATCTGTTAGAAAGATCATACTCAGAGTAGTTATCAATGGTTCAGTGTCAAACCAGAAAGGTGTGTCTTGTAGGGTCCTGCAGGAGTTAGTCCTGGATCCCGTACTATTCAATATTTTCATTAATGACTTGGACAATGGAACAGAGAGTATGCTTCTAAAATGTGTGGATGACACCAAGCTGGTAGGGGTTGCAAGCACTTTAGAGGACAGGATTAGAATTCAAAATGACCTTGAGAAATTAGAGAATTGGTCTGAAATCCAGAAAATTAAATTCAATAAAAACAAGTGCAAAGTACTACATCTTAGGAAGGAAAAATCAAATACACAACTACAAAATGGGAAATAACTGGCTAAGCGGTAGTAGTACTGAAAAGAATCTGTGGTTTATATTGGATACAAATGGAATGTGAGCTAACAATGTGATGCACTTGCAAAAAAGACTAATATCATTCTGGAATGTATCAAGCAGAAAGTTGTATGTAAGACACTCGAGGCAGAGGTGAAAGTAAGCCAGTACAGCGTACCGGTAAGATCCGGTACACAGCCAAACATACAGGCAGGGCAGCCGATGGTGGGTGGGGAGGGTAAAATGGGTAGCTTCCCCAAGGCCCGGCAATTTAAAAGGATCCAGGGCTTCTGGCAGTGGCTCCTGGCCCTTTACATCGCTGCCAGAGCTCCAGGGCTCCCAGCCACAGCAGCGGGGCTCCGGCAGTGATTTAAAGGGCCCAGGGCTCCTAGACGCTGCTATCACTACCGCACTAGCAACCGGAGCCCCAAGCCCTTTAAATCACTGCCAGAGCACCGGGGTCGTGCTAGCAGTGGCTGGAAGCATCAGGCCCTTTAAATTGCCACTGGTGCCCCAGATGGCATGGGCCCAGCAGCCCTGAAGGGCTGGCTGGGGGAGTCTGGCCCCAGCCCACCTCCTTCTGCCCAAGACCCCCCGTCTCCTTGCTCAGGACCTGGCCACCCTGTGTACCGGTAAGTCCCTTAAGTTATTTTTGCCCCTGATTGGAAGTGATTGTCCCCCTCTGGTGAGGCCTGAGTTGGAGAATTGTGTTCAGTTCTGGTCACCACACTTTGGGAAAGATGTGGATGATCCAGAGAGAGTGTCCAGAAGAAAGCAACAAAAATTATAGAAGGTTTAGAAAATCTGACCTATGAGGAAAGGTTAAAAAAACTGGGCATGTTTAGTTTTGAGAAGAGAAGTCTGAGCAGGGACCCCATAACAAATATGTTAAGGGCTGTTATAAAGAGGACAATGATCAATTGTTCTCCGCGTCCACTACAGGTAGATCAAGAAATTATGGGCTTCATCTGCAGGAAGCGATATTTAGATTAGATATTAAGAAAAACTTACTAATTATAAGGGGAGTTAAATTCTACTATAGGCTTCCAAAGGTGATTGTGGAATCCCCATCAATAGAGATTTTTAAGAACAGGTTGGACAAACATCTGTCAGGGATGGTCTAAGCTTATTTGGTCCTGCCTCAACACAGAGATCGTGATTTGATAATCTCTCAAGGTTCCTTACAGTCTGAAATTTCTATGATTTTGTGGTTACTTTCCAGGGCGGGCTGAACTTAACTCACCACCCCTCGCTGCCCACATTCAAATAAACCAAATGCATCCCACTATCATAGAAGCACACACATGTACAACTGGAAGAGACCTCAATAGGTCATGTATTGCAGTCCCCGACACACAAGGACTAAGTAAAAACTAGACCATTCATGACGGGGGTGTCTAATCTGTCTTAAAAACCTCTAGTGGTGGAGATTCCACAAGCTCTCTAGGCAATCTGTACCTGTGCTTAGCCACCCTGACATTTTATTTATATATATCATGAAGGATGGGCAGTCAGGGTCAAAACTATTCTGGAAAGCACTGTCCATCTGACCTTTGACTCTAACAATCTTTAGAAGAGGCTTAATCCCACTTCTTCCTATGTCTTGTGTTTTCTAGATCCTGTGCCTTAGTCTTCATTAAATCTAGTAGATATTTTCTGACTTTTGATTCTTCATCCAAAAAATGACATATTTGTTCCAAAAAAAATTGTGAAAAGTCAAATTTTTGACCAGCTCTGGTTCTCATGTTTTTCTGAAGTTGCACTCCTACAAATCAACCAGTTGTGATTTGGAGAAGAGAAGATAGGAAGGCTAATAAAACACACAAGTTTATCCTTGCCCTCTAAGAATAAATATATTATCCCCATACCCACTCTCTACAATATCCTCAAGTCAGCTCCCAAACCTTCACTGCTTCATGGTAACAGAGAGATGAAGATGAGACTGTTCCACAAGGCTAGATATTTGTGATTTATTTTATAGATAACTACTTCGACAGAAACAACGAGGAGTACTGGTGACACCTTAGAGACTAACAAATTTATTTGGGCATAAGCTTTCGTGGGCTAGCCCAAATAAATCTGTTAGTCTCTAAGGTGCCACAAATACTCCTCGCTGTTTTTGCTGATACAGACTAACATGGCTACCACTATGAAACCTGTCACCATACTTTGACAGAAACAATAGAGCTGTGCCTATACCATCTCTGAGTGAAATAAGCAGCTGACTGCCCTTAAGGCTACAATCAGTTCCACACGAAAAGAACCTCCTAATGGAAGGGACACGGAGAATTTTGACCTTTAGTTACACGCTAGGGCAATTCTGTCTTGGGAACTGAACTCCCAGTTGTAGACTGCATGCTTTAAACATCTCAGTGGGGCAGTAAATTAAAAACACAGAATTTTAATTGCTTGCTTTGGGGGAAGTCAAATAGAACAGACTCTTATCCCCCAATCTTATCTCAAAATATTTCATTACTGATGTTGGAAGCTACAGCCCCAGTTTTCCCACCCTTATACTTTTCAAATAATAAGTTATTAAATCTATGTTGCAATCTTATCACTCAGCGTTGCAGAGTTGTTCTGTGGTTTTCACGTTTCAGCTATGGACACAGGCCAAGTCCCAAATGAACTGCTGAACTGTTTGCAATGTATCATTCTCCGTTTATGTTCAACTTTCTCTCCACTCCCTCTTTCCCTGAAGTGGGATTAATATAATGATTTACATTTTCCTTAAAGAGAAAACATTAATCATTTTTCTAGGTTTACTTATTTATTTAGAATGAAGAAACAATCACTGTAAAGGAAACATTTGACATCTATTCTACATTTTTGTGTGTTTCAACTACTGTTCTACACTGTGATTTTCTTTGACCTTTTAATGAATTTTCCAGAATAAAGGGAAACACTAAAATATTAAGTCCTTAAGGCAAGGATTCCGCAGTGGCTCTGCACCTAGCGTACACCACACAGGGGACTGCTTTTGCACTACCGGGAAAAAGGGATGGTGTTGCTAGGGACAGTTTCATTTACTCTCTCCCCCAACAAAGCATAAGGGGTCGCAGACATCACTGCTGCCTTAAGACTGCAGTAACAGCTCTGAGGATTTTCCATGGCTCAGGGATGGGAAGTAGTCTTTCCCCTACTGAACTCTACTGCCTGACAGGAAGCACAGCCACTTTGTATTGGGGCTTCCCCAATGGAGAACAATTAAACCAGAAAAACAAACAAACAAAAAACCCCACGACAGCCGCAGCATTAATTCTAATGTAAATATTTGCCATTTAAATCTAAGGGCTAATTAGCAGTTCACTTCATTTGATTCACATTTACACTGACACTCTAATTATCCAAGGAGTGAAGTGACCCTCCTTATCCAAAAGCTTCAAGTGAAGCATTGGTAAAATATTGTAACAGTGACAAAACACAGTCTTGTCTACAGCATGCAATTACTTCTGGAGGGGAAAAAAAAACCAGACTCTTGTTTACACAGAGAGATGGTAGTTTCAGTTTAGTTATAAAACTTTGATCTACTAGTGCAATTAGTTTAATTTAACAACATTGCCACAGCAATCACAGATAAAACTGATCAGAGACAACAAATTAAGGAAATAATTTTAAATATAACCTATCAAATTTCAAGCAAGCCATATTATTATTTTTTTTTTCCAAGAAAAGTCAAGAATACATGCTTGGTGCTTAAAACTAGTAACTCTCTCTGAGGGCATTTTCCCCCCCACCCCTCAAAAAATGCCAGTAAACGCTTCCGTAAAAGGTGTCAGGAATAATAATAGGCTGCATAATGCTTTTGTGATCAGTCCTGAATGAAGGGGCAGCACATAACTGCTCCGTCCCAAGAGCAACCCTTAAAAGAAACTGTGACTCCATCACAATGCTTCCTCTGTCCTGGGTAGGGATATGGTTGAGTGTAGCTCTGGAAAAGGTTAGTTTCTCTCTCCTCCTAGCACCTGGCCAGCTACTTAGGCCATCTAGGTGGGGTTCGAAAGCAAGGTTCTAATCACCCATACCCGTTACCTTTGTTTGCAAGGAGCATGTTCAGAGACAGTAGTGGGCATACTCCATACCACATCTGGAGCTAAAATGGGCCTTACCAGGCAGGCCAAGCAAATGGGTTGAAGGCCTTACAGCCCTTACTCATGTTTACTTAGTCTAACCTAGTCCTATGTATATTGGTCTACACAGCAGCTTTTTTATCTGCACAGTGTGTTAAAGTTACCAAATTTAACCTGTAGCTCCAATTAAAGTTTTAAAACTGCTTGTTTTCAAAGAACAAAACAACATGTTTGTGTTTTTATTCTTGCTCTGCAGATGCAAACTAGAATAGAAGTTTCAAGGGTGTGCACAAATGGAAACAAAAAGCAATAAAGCAAGGTTTCAGCTGTGTACAAATTAAGAGTCAGTCATCAGCTTTAGAAAGTACTGTATTAAATTGGGAATGGCCACTTTTATATGATCTGAAGTAAATAAGCTTCCTGCTTTGAGCGGAGGGTTGGATTAGATGACCTCCTGAGGTCCCTTCCAACCCTGATATGCTATGATTCTATGATTTTGGGAAGGAGGGATCGCTCAGTGATCTGAGCATTGGCCTGCTAAACCCAGGGTTGTGAGTTCAGTCTTTGAGGTGGGACATTTAGGGATCTGGGGCAGAAATCTGTAGGTGAGATTGTGGCCTGCGTTGTGCAGGAGATCAGACTAGCTGATCATAATGGTCCCTTGTGACCTTAAAAGTCTAGTCTATGAACTGCTGAAGGAGCTAAATCATCCTTTAATATTAGTCTACATATATATATAATGCAATAGAACTAAAACATTTAAAAATATGTTTTACACTGAACTGGGTTTTCTGGTCTGTTTAGTTTTAGTTCATATTAAGAATATGTAATACCAATAACTTTGTTTTGTGAACCAAGCTTTAGCATCCACAAGTTTTTTTGTCAGAACCATGAATCTCTCTCTATATGTTTCCTGGAATTTGAAATGCACCCCTGAAAAAAAATAAACAACAAAAAAACAACCTCCCCCCGATCTTTTTAAATGTGCTGTCTTGGTTGTCCAACTACAGTATATAATCATAGTTAAAATCTCTCTCAAGCTTTTTCACCAGACCTCCAGGGTCATGTAGTCAAGTAAAATCTATTTTGTACATCTTCCCAGCAGTCACAAAGACAAACTACTTTCTGAAACTGTCACCAACAACATCCTTTGGAGAGGAAGTCAGCATGATTTACAGTAATTTATACTGCATCTAAACAACGTAGCCTTCTTGATCACATTATAGCAACTACTGCATGACTAGGCAGACCCACTTGTGCAATACTGAGTGGTATTTTTCATGTTAGTCACTTCAAATTAAATCATTTGTGGCATCCTTACATTATGTTAAAAAAAAATCAAGATTTAATACTTACTGTGTTTTTTTGAGATACCATGTCCTGGAAAACAGAGAGATTAAGGAAAAGTTTAGGAACATTTGCATGGATTATTATTTTCTGTAAAAATAATTTGCATAGCCCTGTCAATGTAGATGCTCCTTTACAGACTAAGTAAGTCATATTTCCTGCTTTAGTAAATGTACAAACTAAGATACACAAGAAATAGCATAACAGTTGAGATGAAGGAAGCTGCCATGAGGAGAACCAAGGAAGGCTCTCTACCAGAAGTCATTTTCAAGGAGGGACCAAAAGGAAAGGAAAAGCATTCTTGATGGGCAAGTGGAAGGAGAATAAGAGAGAGCTTGAAAGTGTAAAAAAAAGATGAAAGCAGGACTGAGAAAGGTTCTGAGTTGGGAGGGGAAAAAGAGGCCAATGAGACAGAATTTGATTTGAGAAGAGACAAAAAGATAATGAAGAATCTAACATTAGGTGCTCAACAAGGTTAGAATCTCACGACAATAAGTAGAATTTAGCAATGGCCTTCTGCACAGTAGTGGAGTGGGAAGAAATGAAAAACAGAGCAGGTGAAGAGGAGATTATGGTAATCAAGTCAGAAGACGACCAAGGCATGGAAGTACTGATGCCATCATGCAAAGCATTGATAAGACATCATCTGGAGTACTGTATACAATTCTGGTCACCATAAGAACAGCCATAGTGGGTCAGTCCAATGGTCCATCTAAGGCCAGAATCCTGTCTTCTGATAGTGGCCAATGCCACATGCTTCAGAGGGAATGAGGCAAACAAGGCAATTATCAGAAGATCCATCCCCTGTCATGTGGTCTCAGATTCTGGCAGTTAGAGACTCTGGATCCCCAGAGAATGAGGTTGCATCTCTGATCATCTTGGCTAACAGCCATTGATGGACCTGCCCTCCACGAACTTATCTTAGCCGGTTTACACTACAAACTTGCATCAGTGCATATGCACCACTCCAGTGCTTCTGCTGAAGCCACCCTAAGCCAATGGGAGGGAGCTTTCATGCTAGCTTAATAACTCCACCTCCATGAGAGACGGTAGCTATGTTGGCTCTGTCTACATCAGGGATTAAAGTCGGTATAACTACATTACTCAAGGATGTGGATTTTTCACACCTGTGAGTGACGTAGTTATACTGAAGTGAGTCTGCAGCGTAGACCCGGCTTATGTCATTTTTGAATCCAGTTATATTTTCGCCCTTCACAACATTACCTAGCAATGAGTTCCACAGGTTAACTGTGTTGTGTGAAGAAGTACTTCCTTTTGTTTGTTTTAACCTGCTGCCTATTAATTTCATTAGGTGACCACAGTTCCTGTGTTATGTGAAATAGTAAATAACACTTCCTTATTTACTTTTCCCACACCACTCATGATGTTATAGACCTCTATCATATCCCTCCTTAGTCATCTCTTTTCCAAGCTGAATAGTCCCAGTCTTTTTAATCACTCCTCATATGGAAGCTGTTCCAAACCTCTAATCATTTTGGTTGCCCTTCTCTGCATCTTTTTCTTTTCTAATCTAACTTTTTTGAGCTGGGGTGACCAGAACTGCACGCAGTATTCAAGATGGGGGCATACAATGGATTTATATAGTGGCATTATGATATTTTCTGTCTTATCTATCCTTTTCCTAATGGTTCCTAACACAGTTAGCTTTTTTGACTGCCTCTGCATGTAGAGCAGATGATTTCAGAGAACTATCCACAATGACTCCAAGAGCTCTTTCTTGAGTGGCAACAGCTAATTTAGACCCATAATTTTATTTGTATAATCGGGATTATGTTTTCCAATTTGCATTACTTTGCATTTATCAACATTGAATTTCATCTGCCATTTTGTTGCCCAGTCACTTTTGTGAGATCCCTTTGTAACTCTTCACAGTCTACTTTGGACTTAACAATCTTGAGTAGTTTTGTACCATCTGCAAATTTTGCCACCTCACTGTTTACCCCTTTTTCCAGATCATTTATGAATATGTTGAATAGGATGGGTCCCAATACAGACCCCTGGGGGTCACCACTATCTACCTCTCTCCATTCTGAAAACTGACCATTTATTCCTACCCGTTGTTTCCTGTCTTTTAATCAGTTACAGATCCATGAGAGGACCCTTCCATTTTATCCCATGACTGCTTACTTTGCTTAAGAGCCTTTGTTTGGTGAGAGACCTTTTTAAAGACTTTCTGAAAATCCCAAAACACTATATTCACTAGATCACCTTTGTCGCATTTGTTGATTCCCTCAAAGAATTCCAAGACTGGTTAGACATGATTTCCCTTTCTTCATCAACAAAGTAGATTCATTTATGTGTCTGGTAATTCTGTTCTTTATAGTAGTTTCAATAAATTTTCCTGGTACTGAAGTTAGGCTTACTAGTCTATAACTTCCAGGACTGCCTCTGGAGTCTTTTTAAAAAATTCATGTCACATTAGCTAGCCTCCAATCATCTGTTTCAGAAGCTTATTTATATACCACAGTTCAAGAAAAATGAGTTTAAACTGGAACAGGTGAAAAAAGAGCTATTAGGAAGATCAGGCGATTGGCGGGACTATTTTATCAGAGGACTCTGGAAGAGCTTGGTTTGCTTAGTCTCACAAAAAATTGAGAGAGGATTATGAATGATCTCTGTAGATACATTAGGGGGTAAATATCAGGGAGAACAAAGAGCCATTTAAGCTAAAGGTCAATGTTGAAACAAGAATAGATATAAACTGGCCATGAATAAATTCAGGCTGGAAATTAGCAGAAGGTTTCTAACCATAGACGGATAAGGTTCTGGAACAATCTCCCAGTAGGAACTGGTGTGGCAAACAACTTAATAAGTTTTCAGAGAGAGCTGGACAAATTCATGAGTTCAATTGTAAAATGAGGTTGCTTGTGATGGTGGGAGGCAGGGCTCAACAGCCTTGGGGCTCACTGTAGTTTGTGTCTTATGTTTCTAATGCTCATGCTTCAGGGTTTCAGCCAGCCACTGATAAGGGTCAGGAAGGGATTTCCCTCCCCCACTCCAATGTACTCTGAGAGATTTTTTTTAATCTCCTTACTCTGAAGCATGATGGATGGCAAAGGCTGGAGATGGGACACTGGGGAGAGTGGGCCAGGGCTCTGATATGGCACTGAGCATTCTCTCTCTCTCAGATGCTTGGCTACCTGGTTCTTGCTGACATGCTCAGGGCCTAACTGATCACAATATGTGGATTCAGAAAGCATTTACCTTTATCAGATTTGCAGTGACATTGGAGGGTTTTCTCCTTGTTTTGCAGCACATGGATGCATGTCATTGGCCAGGATTATCTGTGTCTCTCTCTCAAGTAATCATTTCCCTGCCACTGCCACAGCCTTGAGCACTAGAGTAACTTGGGCCCTCCCATTCTCTGCCTGTGGCAAATATTAGTCCAGTCTTCTATGGATCTCATTTACTTTGGTCTCATTTCCATTGTTGGGTTTATTGTGAGGATGCTGGGTAGGTCTGATGGCCTGTGATATACAGAAGGTCAGAGTAGACGGTCTAGGAGTCTCTTCTGGTCTTAAACTCTAGGACTCTAACAAAAGTTTTAGCAGTTTCTGCTGAAACAGACAGAATGAGTAATGATTTGTGTCCAGAGCTGTCTATCCATGGCCAGACAACGTGCTTAAAGTGTAATAACATTTATTTCCCTAATATAAAATGAAATGACAAGCTTATAAAAAGCTTTTGTGATAACATCTCTCTTATCTTCACCCCAGAGCAACAGCAGATGAATGTTTATGATGTGTCTGTGTGCACATAGTTTCACCCACTCAGCCTCTAGGAAATACAAAGCAAACCTATAGTAAAGGAGATGAGTACACTGACTAATAATAAAAGTATGTTAAAACATGGGCCTAAATCAAATGAAATGTGTCATTATTAAACAAAAATCCTAAAATCTTTTTACAATAGTCAAGAGAAAGAAACAAACCTTACTTTTGACTGAACTAATGAAAATCAGAATTACACGTTTCCATGTCTAGCAGTCTGAAGAAAAACAATTACCATATTATGTGCCTATAAATGTGCCTACGTGTCATTTTAGAAACACAGATACTCCCATTTTGTTGAGTAGTCAACACAGCTATGCACAGGGGTAAAGCTTCCAAGATGCACAAGTGTTTGCAGGATCACGTTCTTCATTTGCAACACAGTTAAAAGATACATCTCTATTAAAATGGATTTTGAAGTGAGGACCTTACCTTAAGTGACAGAGCAGTGTCAGCATCAGTATCATGGTAGAGTATAACATTATTGGCCATGTCAAAGCTTTCACGCACTCCAAGGTGGTAGAAGAGTGATGGTTGTCTGGAAACATCACTCATATCCACTACTGCAACATCTGTAATGAGGGGCAGGGGAAAAAATAGATAAAACCAAAACTCATTTGCAAGCTTATTCTTATTTTAGAGAATTTAAAATTTAAAAAATGGAATTAAATTTGGACAACAGACAAAATCCATACATTCAATACAGCGATTGGTCTATTTAAAAATAAGTTTTCCCACCAGCTTGGGAAGAGACAGAGACACACACGCTTAGTACATAAAAGGAGTAAATGGCTAAAATGTTATCATCATTATCAGTCACTACTTTTGCCAGAAAAGAGAATGCTGAATCTGAAGGAAGTCCCATTTGTGTACCTCTATGGCATTCTAACAAGAAGTCTCAAGGGGCCACTTTGGCAAACCACACCAGAGCAGTCAGCCAGCCATCAGGGCAGTAGCCAGTTCATACTAATGAACAAGCAACCCAAATCACGTACCAATGCAATAAGGCATCTTCTGAGACCAACCCCTTTCACCATTCCTTAGTTGTTAACTTCCTTCAAAAATCGGGGAGGAGGGGGCTGTAGGGAGAAGAATCCTCTGTCCCCACAACCCAAGCCAGACTGGGTGTCTCCCAGCCACATATTGGTGTACTTTCCAACCAACTCAACTGGTCCTCTCAAAGCTTCCATTGCGTTCCCAGTTTTCTGAAGAATTCAATATCAGAATGTCACAGGGTCTATGTCTGTACTGCAGCTGGGAGGCATAATTCCCAGCTGAGGCAGACAAACACGCACGAGCCATGCTCGAGCTAGCGAGCTAAAAATAGCTGTGTGACTGCAGTGGCATGGATGGCAGCTCAGGCTGCCAAGCCGATTATAATGCCCATCGAGATCTTAGGTATGTACTCCAGGTGGCTCACCTGAACTGCCGTCCATCCCACTGCGGCCACACTGCTGTTTTTAGCACACCGCTCGAGCACACCTAGCATGTGTACATCTACCTGTCTATATCTGCAGCTGGGAATTACACCTCCCAGCTGCAGTACAGACATACCTATAGAAACCAGAAAGGTTTGATGTAGAGTACACAGTGCTTTGAATATACATCAAAATCTACATTTTTTTCTTGACAATAATTCAACACCACATTTAAGAAATGTAAACGGTGTATAACCAAGAGAAATGTAGAGAATATGCTTACAGATCCGCATTTTAACATTCAGAAAAACAAGTCTAAAAACTCGAGAACTGTGCCTTTGCCTGGTTTTCTGTCTGTGTAAATTGTTTTTGTGGAAACAATTCTGTGAAATCAAAATCACCTTCCTGATGAGAGAATTTAGACAGTGTGTGCAGGTAGGACATAGATACTGCATTCGGCAATATCCATGGTTGATGAACCATAATATAATTTATAGAAACAAAGTTATTTTTTTCAAATTCACAATGCATCACCACGCAAATAATATATTCCACAACTGAAATTGATTTTCTTTGCCAGCATGTTAAGTGATGATGTATGAAGCAGCAAGAACATAATTTAATCCATTAAATTGATATTTGATAACAAAAGCAGAGGCAAACACCTGCCTTTCAGGCAGACATTATTCATCACTGTATATTACTATTTTCAATAGGCAGAGAAGTTTTTTCGTTCAATTTGAAAAGAAATTTTCATTTAAAAGAGCTTCATTTCTCCCAGCCCCAAAAATAGGCTTGCTTTTCCTAAATGATTTCAAGTGACTAAACTAAACACAATGATATATGTGAAATGTAATCAATTAAACCATGTTAAAATAATAATTAGTGCCCCACCAAATTCACAGTAATGAAAAACTTATCACAGACTGTGAAATCTGGTCTTTTGTGTGCTTTTACCCTGTACCATACAGATTTCCCCAGGGTTTCTCAAACTGGGGGTCCTGACCCAAAAGGGAGTCACTTGTGCCCTCCGTCCCCGCCTTGCACAGCAAGCAGGAGTCTCAGGGACCAGCTCCAAGGCAGATGGCAGGAGCAGCACATGGCAGTGGGGGGAGGGACAGCTGAACTGCCGACAACTGATAGCCTGCTGGGCAGCTGCTGCACAGGGAATTTAGGGGAGTGCAGAGCTGATAGGGGGACTGCTGGTTCACTCTGGTTCCAACCACCCACCAGCTAGCTGCAGTGGGCTGCTCTTCTGCAAGCAGTGGACAAAGCAGGCGGCTGACAAACAATGTTAGAAGGGAGCATTGCACAACTTTAAATGAGCATGTTTCCTAACTGATCAGCAACGTATCAACGAAACAACATTAACCAGGACAACTTTACAACATTAACCGAGATGACTTTAAGTGAGGAGTTACTGTACGCTTTGAGGGAAAGATGATAGATGTTCTTCTGTTCCTTCCACCACATCACTCTATCCTTTCTACATTTTTAAGAGACAACTAGGAGCTCAAGCCAAGCCCAGAGATGAGGGCTTGTTTACACTACCAGCATTGCAATAGCACAGCTGCACCACTGTAGCGCTTACTGAAGATACTACCCATGCCAACAGGAGAACTCCTCCCTTCGGTGTAGGTAATCCACCTCTCTGAGAGGTGGCAGCTATATCAACAAGAGAAGCCCTCCCATCAACACAGTGCTGTCCACACCAGGGGCGGGTTAGGTCAGTATAACTGCATTAAGTTGCTCACACCCCGGAGCATTTATACTGACATAAGTTCCTAGTGCAGACCAAGCCTGACTTCAGTTTGTGGTGTGCACGTCTATATTACCAAAAAAAAAAAAAAAAAAAAAGCCAACTACTTTTCCACCAACCTGTCATTATCTGGTCCTAAGAAATGAAATTTTCCCAACAGAATCTGTCCAACACTTTAACTGGGAGCTGCAGTTCAGACTTTCGCAATAAAATCTAGGAGCTGTTAGCACTCATTAATTTCAATGCGAGCAGGACCAAGCCCGTAATTTAACGAACTGCCACAGTTTGTACCAGTGATGAAATGAAATTTGTACAAGTGATGAAATTTGTACAGGTGATGAAATGTAGTCTCAAGGAAAGCATATTACAGTAATTCAGTCTGCAATGATCAAACGACACGCATAACTATAGTGGAGTCAATAAGAGACCTCTAAAATGGTAAATAATGCACATCCCTGGTGGAGCTAATCAGACATGTAACCTAAAAAGTACTTTACTTAAATCTGGCTAGGGTTCATGAGAAACAGAAAATTACTTTACTGATTTAATCAGAAGTGGCACCATTCATCAGTTCAGCTGTTATCTGTAAACCTTTTGCAACAGAGCATGCTCCCAAGATGCTTTATGGTGTCATTGCCTGGCTAGCCTGATTGATTGGCTTCAGAATTACTATGCACTCACAAATCTCTCTTAAGCAAACAGAAGCTACTGTAGCTCAATACCTTTTAAAAATTAAGCCACCTTTTTCGGTGCCTAATAAAATAATACACAAGCAAAACAATAGACTGACAAAATTGACAGGGCTTTTCCTTCTCTAATTTCTATAATTCTGTGACTATATAGTGTATACTATACAAACAAATAAATACATAAATAATAACTCCAGCATAGGGTTACAGTCATACCCAAATGGTATAACTACTAAATATATACCAGCAGCATGGTATTGAGTTACAACTGTGCCCAAACACATTTACAATCCACCTTCTAGTACACTGAACATAGATTAAAAATAGAACTACTGCATATTTGTCACAATCTTCTTTCATTTATTAGGTCTCATAGGAAAAATCGGACACAGTTTATTTTTCAGCTTCAATGACTAAAAGATTGCACGGTACATTTAAGAACTAACCTACAAAGTAGACTATTTTGAGACCAATATTATTTTGCTCCAAAAATTATTACCCAAGGAATTATACTTAATTCTAACTAAAGAGATAACAAACAAAAATAGGTTATCAGCATTGCCAACCCTAGTGTTTAAAAAAACCACAGGATTTTTTAAACATTAAGTGTTGGATTCTTTTTATTTGCTTTGGTTTGAGAGTCATTAGGATGTGTTTGCTTCAGAATGTGTTTCAGCTCTTCTCTACCACCATTGAAGCTAAAAACTTTTTTTTTAAAAAAAAAAAATAAAGGTTGAGATTCTCCTGAAGTCTCCTGATTCCAGGAGCTGGGGTTTTAAGAAAAAACATCAAATTTATCATTAAATGAAGATATATTTCTGTCCACACACAAAAAAATTAACAACCCCCCCATTTCAGATGTTTCAAGGTGCAGATGTTTTATCTGTTGTTGTGTAAACACATTCAAATAATGATTGGGATAGGCAATATTTTGCTCTAATGTGCTTGAACTGAACATGGCAAAATATCAACAAGTTGTGTATCCTTACAAAAAACAAAACAATAAAGAACACCCCTCCTCAAATACACAAAGTAATGCAGCTAACATGCAGATGACAATCTATAATATATTCACAGTAGCTTTAAACCTTATTTCAAATGTCTAGAATCAGAGAGGTAGCCGTGTTTGTCACTTCTGCAATTCCAGACTAAGAGTCCTGTGGCACCTTAAAGACTAACTAAAGTATTGAAGCAAAGGTTTTGTGGGCTAATATCCACTTCGTTGGGTATTAGCCCACGAAAGCTTATGCTTCAATACTTTAGTTAGGCTATGGTTACACTTACAAGATTATAGCGCTATTGGTTATAGCGGTCCCCTTATACAGTAATATGTATAGCGCTATTGTATGTCCACACTCAGATGCGCCACCGGTATAGCATGGCCACATTTGGGGCACTTAATGTAGCATTAAGAGCAGCGCATTAGGGCAGGTATCCCAGCATTCAGCTGGGTGCAACGTGCTTTTTAAACGAGGGGGGTGAGGGGGGACGCGTTGTGTGTATGTAGAGGGAGAGAGACAGTGATTTTTCTGATCTTCTGAAAGCCTGTCAGCGAGCCTCCATTCACAGAAGGCTTTGTTTTCACACAGGCTCCCTCCTTAAACATTTGCATTGCTTATCTGCCGAGTTAAGAGAGAAACTCTAAAGAGGTACTTCCGCATTCCTCCAGCCGAGTTCAAAACAAAGGGAAGAGACGTCAATTGCCTTAAATGGCTCTAGGCATCTCCAGAGATCACTTGTAGCGCAGTGGGTGTCCACATTCTTGCTGTAGCGCTACAGCAGCTGCGCTACAGCCCTTATTCCCCATGCGGAGGTGGATTAACAATAGCGCTATAACTCGGCAGTTATAGCGCTCTACGTGCCTTGCCAGTGTGGACAGGGAGGAGGTTATAGTGCTCGTGGGGGCTTTATAGCGCTATAAAGTGCTAGTGTAACCAAGCCTTTAGTCTTTAAGGTGCCACAGGATT
Organism: Dermatemys mawii; assembly: GCA_007922305.1. Classification (NCBI taxonomy): domain Eukaryota; kingdom Metazoa; phylum Chordata; order Testudines; family Dermatemydidae; genus Dermatemys; species Dermatemys mawii. The sequence continues at coordinate 3,046,718 of ML677364.1, read as the reverse complement.
CTTTGTCACCTTTTCAAATATCTAAAGATAGAGACAGGTATTGTTTGAATAATGAAAGAAATAAATGCCATTTAAATCACCATTCAAAAGAAATTTGCAGTGTTATAGATGTGTTTGTTCCAGAATATTAGAGACAAAATGAGTGAGGTAATATATTTTATTGCAGTGGCTTTCAACCATTCGTACACATACCTCTAAGGGTACATCAACTGATCTAGATCATTTGGCTAGTTTTACGACAGGCTACATAAAAAGCACTAGCAAAGTCAGGACAAACTAAAATGTCATACAGACAATGACTTGTTTATATTGCTCTATATACTATGCTCTGAAATGTAAGTACAATATTTATATTCCAGTTGATTTATTTTTAAATTACATGGTAAAAATGACAAAATAAGCAATTTTTCAGTAATAGTTTGCCGTGACACTTCTGTATTTTTACATCTGATTTTGTAAGCAAGTACTTTTCACGTCAGGTGTAACTTGGGGGAGTGCAAGACAAATCAGACTCCTAAAAGGGGAACAATAGTCTGGAAATATTGAGAGTGACTGTTTTATTGCACCAACTTCTGCTCGTGAAAGGCAAGCTTTCAAGCTTACAGAGAGCTCTTCTTCAGGTCTAGGAAAGGTACTCACAGTGTCACAGCTAAATACAAGCTAGAACAAATTGTTTAGTATAAGTAGTTAACACATATTGTAAGAGACCATTTAAAGTGAAGTGGCCCATTAACACCTCTGCAGTAATAGGACAAAACAGGGGGGTAAACCACAATTAAACAGAAGAAAGCCAGGAAACATCATACTTACCTTCACAAATCCAGTAACCACTCTAAACACACCAATAAATCTGTTATCCGCCAATCAGATACCACAGAATATGCTCCTATGAGAAAATTTGGGATACATATCTTAATTTATTTAAAATTGCCTTCACCAGAGAAGTAGCTTGCATTATGGAAAGGGCCATTCAAATACCCTGAGAGAAACTGCTCCAATATGGAAAACAAAAATCTCTGACCACACATCCCTATTTGTCACCTATCATCCCACATGGAGACCATATGGGGTATCACTAAACAATTATAACCCATACTCAATGGGGACCACATCCTGAAAGAAATATTTTCTGAATCCCCTCTCCTGGCCTTCAAACAACCACCCAACTCTGCCAAACTCATGATCAGAAGCAAGCTTCCCAGAGACAGGATGCATCAACTTAAAGCGGTACCAGATCCTGCCACAACAACAGATACAAAGCCTCCTCCACTGCTACGACGATAAATACCCCTCAGAACACATCTGTAAGATTCAAGGGTCCTACACATGACATGCATATTGTGTCTCTCATCCAGTGCACTAAATGCCCCAACAGCAGCTATGTGAGTGAAACCAGAAAATCATTATGCTCTCAAATGGACTCTCACAGAAGAATAAGACAAAAACACCATATAACCTGTGGGTGGACACTTTTCACAAAACAGTCATTCATATCCGACTTCTCAAACCCTGTCCTCAAAGGAAACCTGCACAAAGCCTTCAAAAGACAAGCTTGGGAGCTTAAATTCATAATTTTGCTAGACATTAAAATCATACCCTTAATAAAGATGCTGGATTTATGGTTTATTACAATAATGTGTAACCCACTAAACACGAAAACAAGGAGTCCTTGTGGCACCCTAGAGACTAACAAATGTATTTGGGCATAAGCTTTCGTGGGCAAGAACCCGCTTCATCAGATACATAGACTGGAAAATACAGGAGCAGGTATAAATACATGAAAAGATGGGAGTTGCCTTAGCAAGTGTGAGGTCAGTCTAACGAGACAATTCAATTAACGGTAAGATACCAAAGGAGGAAAAATAACTTTTGTAGTGGTAATGAGAGTGGCCCATTTCAAACAGTGGACAAGAAGGTGTGAGTAACAGTAGGGGGAAATTAGTATGGGGGAAATTAGGTTTAGGTTTTGTAATAACTCAACCACTCCCAGTCTTTATTCAGGCCTAATGTGATGGTTTCCAGTTTGCAAATTAATTCCATATCTGCTGTTTCTTGTTGGAGTCTGTTTTTGAAGTTTTCTTTGTTGGAGAATTGCCACTTTTAGGTCTGTAATTGAGTGACCAGAGAGACTGAAGTGTTCTCCTACTGATTTTTGAATGTTATAATTCCTGATGTCAGATTTGGCACTAGCCATTACCCACAGTCCCCAACTAAAACCTCTCTAGAGCATCATCAAGGATCTACAACCTATCCTGAAGGACGATCCCTCACTCTCACAGACCTTGGGAGACAGACCAGTCCTCACTTACAGGCAGCCACCCAACCTAAAGCAAATTTTCACCAGACATTACATACCACACAATGAAAACACCAACCTAGGAATCAAACCCTGCAACAAACCCCAGTGCCAACTCTGTCCACATATCTATTCAAGGCCTTAGGGCTGGGGGACAAAGATCATAGGACCTAACCACATCAGCCGCTCGTTCACCTGCACATATGTAACAATGCAACGTATGCCATCATTTGCCAGCAATGCCCCCTCTGCCATGTACATTGGCCAAACGGGACAGTCTCTACACAAAAGAATAGATGGACACAAATCTGACATCTGAATATGCTGCTCAGTTTCATTTTTGTTTCTACTGCCTGTATCTCCCATCTCACATTAACCTCCAGATTTCTTCTTCTCCAGATCTATTCCGCCCCCAACAATCTTTTATTCATTGAACTTCTTGAAACTTTGCACTTTTAGAGAGAGATAAGGGACTAATTCTGTGTACACAAATTGTAAAGAGAGAATAGGGTTGAGGTCTGTTATTTCTCACCTCTCTCTATATATATTTATTTATTTAAAACATTTTTGCTGTTAACAAGCATGTTATTTCTGGAGACACAAATCCACAGTTTGGGAACTGCAAAACTAAGTATCTCTGATGGTATCTTCTGAATCTAGACTGAGCACTGAGTCCCATTGAATAGTTAGAAAGATTAATGTAAATGATCTATACAGAAGCCTCTGAAACCCCATAAGATTGGGTCCCCTAATCCATGAACTATTGGAACTCATTTACAAAACTTTTCTGAAACGTTAAATGAATATATTGTCTCATACTACAGAATTAGAATTTATAATCCTATTTTATGATGAGATAGTTTTAATTAAGATACGTTATAGATCAAAGATATCTCTAGATAGGTTTTTTCCCTCAAAAAGCATTTTATAAAAAACATCTGATTTAAATTAAAAAACCACTATTTATCTTTATTTATTTTTTAAAAATTTATGATTTTATCCACCCTGCCTGCTGTTGATAAATTATTCTTGTATCCAATGGCTATATCTACTTCATTACTCTGAAAATGTCTTTGGTGAAATCCTGAATCCGATTAAATTAACAGGAGCTTTGCCCTTGGCTGCATCAGAGCTGGGATATCATCTCTTAACTTATTAGCTATTTTTAAAAAAAGAATATAGTAACAGTTTTTCAACCTATTAGGACCTATTTTCAGAAGTGCTAGGGTACTCAAATTCCCATTAAAGTAAAAGGGAGCCAAGGATCCTTAGCACCTTGAAAATTAGGGCCCCTTATTTTCAAGGTGATTTGGGACAAATCCAAGAATGTACTGAAAGAAAAAAGCGCTTCCTAATATTCTGCCTAAGTCATTCCTTCCTATCTTCCATCACAATTATGCCCAGTTTAGTATTCATGAAAGGTCACAGATTTAGCAACTGTACTCCTCCATCTACAGAACAGGTTACAACACTGGCAATAGGCTTCCCCATCATGCACATAACCAGCACACCAGAATCCTATTTTTAAAAAGACCAAAAGTAGTCCAGCCTCCTTGCTTGTTCAATCCTTGCCTAGAACTGCCTGAATACTACATAAGTAACATCCACAAATTCTAATGGATATTTGGTTCAATGGCATTTTTGTTATTCACGAACATCTGCACAAATGAGCATTACGGGAGTGGCTCTTCTTTGATGCAGACAAACAAGAAGTCATTCACTTTTTATCAGCTGTTATTCTTTGGCTGAAGACATTTCAGTCAACCAACAGGGAGCACAGGCAGCATATGCTTTAGCTAGCTAGTCACACACTGCAGTTAATGAACCATGAATAGTTGAATTCAATAGTCAACAAGTGACCTATAGGTTCAAAAAGTGTTCATACAAACTATCAAACAAATAGTTAGCAACAATGAGTGTATAGTTAGAAGCCAGGATCTCTTAAATGATTCATGAACAAATAACTACATTTGTTAGATAATTTGCCTCCTACTGACATACTGCATGTACTACACTACTATAATTTTTTTGCATACAGACATGGCATTGCATGGCATTGCAAATGGATGCCTAGACCACAACTGCTAATGTTTTGCTTTTCCTGTACTTTGAATACATAAAACTTTATTTCCTAAATTCTTTTTGCAGTAAGAACCTATTAATTCTATGTTCTGGGTTCTGAGATTAATTCTGAATCTCTCTCTTGTCTTTACTGGGATTAACTCAAGGGAACAACAGAAGTAAATTGAAAACAGATAGTGCACACTTGCCAACTACAGTAGTAGATGTGCCAAGTGTCGCAAGAATATTTCCATTGCCATGTTAACTAGGGCTGGATGAACTAGTTTGAACAA
>ML677364.1:2805850-3042058 GCA_007922305.1 Dermatemys mawii | reverse complement strand
ATTTCCATTGCCATGTTAACTAGGGCTGGATGAACTAGTTTGAACAACAAAACCAAATCTGAATCAACCCTGAACATTTCTTGCCATTTGAAAAAGGTTAACTTTATTTAATTTAATTTTGCCAATATTCTGCATGTCCTATGCTAGGTCATTACTTGTAGTGAAAAATGATGAAGTACCTTGAAAAAGATTGTTCATGGGGTATTTTTGACTAAAATGTACTTAAAGTTATATGAAAAGGGCTGTTTTCCCCTCCATCTCCGCAATAATACATCCAGATGTATTTCTAGGCAAAAATTGAAATCAGCTCTGAATTTCTGGATAATTATCCAGACCAAACCTCTTGATGGTCACCCATCATTTTATAGCTTGGCTGGGTAGCAACAGAAGCCAGCCCAGGCTGCACATTTCCTTCAGGTTGGACACTGGCCATTCTAATTTAAGAAAAATATTTGAAAAAAATATTGATCAGTATTTTCCACTCACTGAAATGCAAATTGGTAACATGAAAGTGAACATAATACAATATCACAAGAAAAGACTGCAAAATATTTCCAAATTTCAAATTTTTCACTAGAGAATTAGATATTCATCTTTATTTAATATGAATTCTTTCAATTTTTTTCATATATACTTTAAAACACATTAAAACAAAACCTCCATATTCATACAAACATAAAATAACTTACTTCTTCAGGCTTCTGTCCTTAACAGACACAGAATTAAGCAAAAACCCAACCCCTTTCCTGCCCACCAAATTACAATTCTCTCTATAAATTAAAATGAAAGGTGTGCTGCTTGCACATGAATAGCTCAGTGGTTTGAGCATTAGCCTGCTAAACCTATGGCTGTGAGCTCAATCCTTGAGGGGGCCATTTAGGGATACTGGGCAAAAATAGGGATTGGTCCTACTTTGAGCAGGGGGTTGGACTAGATAATCTCTTAAAGTCCCTTCCAACTCTGAAATTTTATGATGCTATGTAACAGATTGCCAGTTCAGACTAACCAAAAAGGCAATTAACTGGCATGTGTATATCAAAGAAAAGCTTTTTTTTTTTTTTTTTTTTTTTTTACAAAAAAAGTCATAGGTAGGTATTCAAGCCAATTCACTTGTTAGAACAGAACAAAGTGTGTGTGTGGGGGGGGGGAAGTGTTATGACATTTACAAGGCATATGCCCAATAATTACATTTGCTCTAAATTCATGAAAATTAATGAAATGTTAATGACATTGTCTTCACTTACCTATAAACCTGTTGGTTGCTACCCTATTACATTATGTATTTTCTTGTACTTAATTAAACCTAGATCAAACAGATGTATTAGCATTTAGATGTGAGTTCACTTAATATGTAGAACTCCCTGAGACTTAATGAAAGCTTGTCTGAACAGCTGTATCTAAATGCATTATCTCTAAACTGCCCATTAAACAGGATTAGAGCCTCAGAACTGTAAATGATGAAACATTAACTTCAAAGCATGGGTCTTTGCATTCAACAATGTGAAATCCACAAACTTGGCAGGTAGTCAACAAAGCAAGAGTCCAGGATGTGCTGACAACACTTGCCAGACTATTTTCAACTACAGGATCTCCTCACTTAAAGTCTTCCCAGTTAACGTTTCATTGTTATGTTGCTGATCAATTAGGGAACATGCTTGTTTAAAGTTCTGCAATGCTCCCTTCTGACATCATTTGGCAGCTCCTTGCTTTGTCCACTGCTTGCAGGAAGAGCAGCTCGGTGCAGCTGGCTGATGGGTGGTTCGAACCAGGGTGGACCAGCAGCCCCTCATTAATTCCCCACTCCCCTAAGTTCCTTGTGTAGCAGCTGCCCAGCAGGCTATCATTTGCCAGCAGTTCAGATGTCCTTCCCTCCACTATCATGTGCTACTCCTGCCCTCTGCCTCAGAGCTGCTCCTGGGAGCCTCCTGCTTGCTGTGCAAGATGAGGGAGGGAAGAGAGGAAGACGGGGACTAATATAAAGGTGTCCCCCTCTCCTCTGCTCCTGTACTCCACTTACCACATCTTCCACAGAGCAGGGGAAACACATGACAGAGGGAGCTCGCCAGCAGCAGCTGGTCTCTGCAAGCTGATCTAATTAACAAGGCAGTGTACTTAAGAGTCAGCATACTTAAAGGGGAAATGCACCTCTCTGTCTCATCCACACATGGTGTGTGTCTCTGTCTGCCCTCCCTCCACTCCAGCTGCCTTGTAGAGTGTGAGAGTCAACTCCTGAGGGCTCAATCAATTGCTAGTTCATCATTTAGAAGTAAGGCATTCCCTGGGAAATATCCCACTCTCTGACTCCTCCACCCCAAACAAGCTTCACAATCATCATCACTGTGTACCAGTATTAAATTGTTTGTTTAAAACTTATACTCTGTGTGTGTGTGTGTATGTATATATATAATATAGTCTTTTGTCTGATGAAAAAAATTTCCCTGGAACCTAACCCCTCATTTACATTAATTCTTATGGGGAAACTGGATTCGCTTAACATCATTTCATTTAAAATAGCATTTTTCAGAAACATAACTACAACATTAAGTGAGGAGTTCCTGTATAAGAGGAACTCTAGGAATGACTCTGCATCTCTGGACTGATTAATTCTGACAGGGTGGAATTCTGAGCAAGTGGACAGAGGTCCCCAAAGCCATTTTGGGTAACTGAGAGATTTCTGGAGAACTAGCAGACACTACATCTTGGACATCATGTGGATTACAAACTTAAGATTCACCTGGAATGTATTTTACCTGCTTTAACCTTTCAATAACACTCATTTATTTTTCTCAGCTAATAAATCTGTAGTTAGTTTCCTAGAGAAAAATGACTACAGTGTTATTTTAGGTGAGGTGAAGAGTATCAACTGACCTAGGGTAAGTGACTGGCCCGTTGGGGTTGGGAATAACCTAATGAGTGGTGAACTTTGATTTTAATAACCTTTCATCGTTTAGTCTAGACTGTCTGAGGGGGCTGGAGAGCCTAAGGGGGATGGTCTTGGCTCCATGGTAAGACTAGTATAGTGATCCAGAAGTGCATACTTGTTACTGGTTTGGTGAAATCTAATAATACAATATGCTAACAGTTTGGGGTGTCTGCCCTGTTTTCTAACAGTCTAACCTGAGATTGGCCGTCACAGCTGTGACACCGGGATACAAGGGTTCTGTCACATACAAAGAATACACACACAAATTAAGTTGAACACTGTATATATTCTCCTTAATTTATATATATTTGTATATCAACAACAGTATGTATCTTAAAGTGTACCTAATTACAAAGCTTCCACCCACCTCAGGCTAAGAGACTGGAGTTCACATAACAACACAGACTCCCTGGTCTCAAAATGGAGTCCCTGGTCCCATCCTGGTCTGAGTGCTGAATAGATGTATTTTCAATGTGTTGATTTATATGTATCGCCATAGCATAGGCTCTTTGGAAGCTTGTGGACCTGCCACATATTGTTGCAGTAAACCTTATGCTCCACTGAGCAACATTATACACACACACACACGCATTCCTCTGGCTCCTACAGAACAAGAAAGATTTGTCTCCAAGTACTTAATCAGGAATATTTAGAATTTCTGTAGCATTTATAATTTTCAGAGCAACTTACAAACAGTATCTGTAACAGCTCTATCAGTGCATTAGGTATTACTTCTATTTTGCAGAAGGGAAAGTGAAGCAAACAAATGCATTGTTCAAGGTCACAGAGGAAACCCGGTCAGAATTAATACTCTGGACTTCCCAATTCCAAGGGCGATGATTAAAACCTCTTTAACCACATTCTCCCTCTCCTGATAGAACACTGGAAATAAATGTTTTTGTCAAGCCGTCTGGAGTGACTTATGAACATGAATACCAACCTCAGGGCAGACGGTTACAAACTGGGGCACAAACCCCAAACAGGATGTGTGTTCTATATTTAGATTTCACCAACCCAGTATCAAGTGTGAACTCCTCAAGCCTGTAACAACCTTAACATGGAGTCACAAACAGTCCCCTTGGGCACTGTGATTGATCCTGCCAGATGGTCCCTTACACCAAAAATCACAATAATATTCAGGTTACTCCCAGTCTCAAAGGACAAGTCACTTACCCAGGTCAATTGCATACTAGATGTCGCACCAAAGTCAACAAGGCTTATAGTCAATCCTATAATAACTAAATAAAGATGTATTAACTAGGAAAAAGAAATTAGAGTTAAAATAGGTAAACATACATACACAAATGAGCTACAGCTTTAGGTTCCAAAAGGTAATAAAAGTTGCTGTAATATGCAAGGAACTGAAGAACTCTTGCTTAGAAATCTTTGCCCTTTAGAGTCCAAGCAGCATAGAGATAACAATTTCTTCTTGATGAGGATTTTTAGTCTCTTCCTCACAGAGTCCAAGCTGAGGGGACAAGTGCCTGGGTCTTCTTCATTGGTGTGGGGGCAGCAATCAACAAAATATTTTGTCCACTGATGTTCCATAATGGCTTGTCTGCTGTTATGGGCCTTCCTTTGTTGGAGAGGAGATGACTTGTCATAAGCAAGTATTTCACATTTGGTAATGAGTCTCTCATCATTGTGGAGGTTTGCAGTTCTACAGCAAACACTTTTACAGTTACAGAGCAAACACTTAAATATTATTTTATATCATGGGGAACATACTGAAAGTGAGATTAATGCATGCAGCAATTCACTAGCATTTCATGAAATCTAAACACTAAACACATTTTTATAAATCTATTACTGCAAAGATGAGCCAGATGGGTTTCCAGCTATCCATTTGTCAGTCTTCAATGAGGCCTACAGGCCTTGGCATGAGCTGGCACCTGGTCTGTCAGCATCACAGTTTACATACCAGAACACATTGTCAGAGCATGACGATATCTAACAAAGATTATTTGCCTCCTTATACTCTTTCCTCTTCTTTAAAAAATCCTGTTATTTCTTTCAGGTTATTCTTTAAAATTATAGTTCAGAATCTTGGAAGTTACAGTTTCTTCTTTGCAAGGTAAAACATTCTTAAATATAGCAGTCTGTAACAAGAATTATTCCAAACTATGTTTTCAAATTGTTGCTGTGTGATGTTTTGTTTATCAAACTCATCTGCATTCCTCCCAGGAAGTGCTATCTTAGTGTTTTATACTGCGGCTCATCATCATAGTATCTGAGTGTCTTCCATATAAAATCAATAGCATTTACAAAGTCTCAGTGGCTTTCATTCAATCTCCAGCACTTCTCCTTTTCACACGGTCAGAATTCTGCTTGAGGGAGGTTGGGAATAAGATGGGTGTTTGAATTGTGAGACAGTGCCTCTTACAGTGGAAGAGCTTTCTCGAAAAGAAAAAGTTTGCAAAATTCCCTAAACATGATCAGACACTGGATTCACCTGTTCTCCTCTGGAAGAGTGCTCCATAGCCAGAAGCTCCGTTGAGACGATATTTTGTACCCAGTTCTCACATACTTTGTTGTGGGCTTTGTTGTCTGCTTTGTCTCTGAAGAGCACAGTTGTCATAGTGATTCATAGAGTGAATGTCTTACGTAGCTAGAGCTCAGTTCATTAATTGCTTTGAAAATTAGGACCACGGCCTGAAAGTGACACCAGAAGCTGACTAGAAGTCAGTGAAGAAACTCAGCCCTGCTCTACACTGGGTGTGGGGTTGAGGGGAGGAGGATTGACCTAAGATATGCAATTTCAGCTACTTGAATAGTGTAGCTGAAGTCGACGTATTTAGGTCGACTTACCGCAGTATCTTCATGGTGTTCCCCCGTCAATTTCGCCTGCGCGTCTCGCGGCAGTGGAGTTCCCAGGTTGACGGGAGAACACTCAGGGATCAATCACTACCTGTTCATCTGGCCTTAGAGTACAGTCCTGAAATCCTTACAGTGCCTTGGGCAATGGAAAAGGCAGGCAATCACATTCTGTACCAGCTGGAGGCTTTGCATTATCTTCACATTCAGCTTCAGATATCATGAGTTACAGTAATACAGTCTGATGGATTACCATAGCTAGGTCCTTGTCTGGGAGGAAGAGATTAAGTTTACCAGGGGGCTGGAAGTGAAGAGGCATGTTTGGAAAGTGATGATATCTGGTCATCCAAGCTCTTTGAGAAGTCAAACAGGACCCTGTCACTTCATACCACTTTGACAAATGGGGGCACTATGCTTTTAAAGAAAGGCAGAGCCAATGTCTTGGCCTGCTCTTTGAAGCGTTTCCTGTTTCTGACCAGCATAATTTTGGACTTGTCTGATTTCAGTTTGCAGGCATAATGGCCTTTTAGCAGTGGGGGAGGATGCATCTCTTGAGAATGAAGAACACAGCTAAAAGCCATCAGCATACTATAGGCCAGTGGTAGACAAATTTTTTGGCCTGAGGGCCACATTGAGGTTGTGAAACAGTATGGAGGTCCGGGTAGGGAAGCCTGGCCCCTGCCCCCATCCACCCCCTCCCACTTCTCACCTCCCGACTACCTCCTCAAAACTCCAAACGCATCCAATCCCTCCCCCACCTCTGTTCCTTCACTACCCCTCCTGAGACTCCCCACTCCTAACCACCCCCCTCAGAACCCCACTCCTTATCCAACCCTCACACTCCTTGTCCCCTGATTCCCCCTCCCGGGACCCTCCACCCCCACAGCTATGGTCGGGAAATCAGGAACAGAACCAGGGACAAGAAGCAGGAATCTCGAGTGAGGGCCAGGAAAAAGAAGGGAGCTGAGAGCAGGAACCAGAGAAACATGCTTGATAGTGTTCTCTGTCTGCCATGAGGTCCCATGGCTGCTGCAGGGTTTAAGACTATGCCTGCTGGAGCCTTCAGGAAATCAGGAGCCTGGGTTCGTTACCTGAGACAAACCATCAGTCTAAGTTCAATTGTAGTTCCCATATTGGGAGGCATTAACTATTCCCTTTAGTAGCAGCCATAGTTGTTCTCTGACTTTTACCTGCCAGGTGTGGAGAGGATCTGTTTCAGAGGTTGTGGCTCTAATATTTTTCACAGCTTCTTGTGCATCTTTGTGTGTGATGGGGCCAAGCTCAGCCAGGGGTGGTGGGGCAGATAATACAATGTGGTCGGGGTGGAATTTTCTTTCCCAGATAGCTCCATAAGTAATCTGTTGATCTTATCAGTGACATGTGCTGACAGATCTTTACAGTGGTTAGCATCTGGGTTATGCAGTCTGAGTTTATTTGCTGATTCTCTAGGTTAAACAGTTCTGCTGGGCATGATTCTGCCATGTTCACCATGAATGATTACGAAGCTCATTTTGCCTCCTTTGCTGCCATGGCAGAGTCCAGCTGTAAGTGATGTTTGTGCTGCTGACAGTGGGATTCAGAGTGTTTTTTGAGCCACTGGTATTCTAAATAACTATCTGTATACATCATCTGCCTTAGTTCATCTGTGAACCATGGTGATCTAAGGAACTGGTGTGAGGGAGTGGATGGTTTGGGGCTAATTAAGGCAGTGACTCTCAACCCTTCCAGACTACTGTATCACCTTAAATTCAGATAGGGAACTCACTCTAATCTTTTCTGCACTAAGTTTTGAACTCTTAACTGAATCAAACTAATCACCAAACCTTTTGAAAGTTCTGTTATCATTAATTGCAAACCCCCCCCCCGCCCGCCACCACAAAGTTGACTGTTTACTTCTTCTAAGAGTAACTAAGATGTGATTATTATTCCATTTAACTTGCATAAAACAATATTCCACCATCCTGTATTTACTAACCGAACCCCAAAATTAAATTTCTCCATTAATGGCTATTAGCCAGGCTGGGTAAGGAATGGTGTCCCTGGCCTCTGTTTGTCAGAGGGGGGTGACGGACGGCAGGAGACAGACCACTTGATCATTACGTGATAGGTTCACTCACTCTGGGGCACCTGGCATTGGCCACTGTCAGTAGACAGGATACTGGGCTGGATGAACCTTTGGTCTGATCCAGTACGGCCTTTCTAATGTTATGTTCTTATGTTCCCTTGGTTTTGCAAAACCAAAAATCATGACCTCCCAACAATTCAGATTCCAAGACAAGAAGGGACTGTTGTGATTATCTAGTCTGACTTTCTGTGTAACACAGGCCATAGAACTTCCCCAGAATCACTTGAACAGCATATCTTTTACAAAAAACTTCCATTCTTGATTTTAAAATCCTCAGCAATGAAGAATTCACCATGATGCTTGTTAAATCGTCCCAATGGTTAATCTCTCTGACTGTTAACAATTTACACTTTATTTCTAACCTGAATTTGTCAAGATTCAACTTTCATGTTATATTTTTCTATGCTAGACTGTAAAACCCATCATCAGATATTTGTTCTCCATGTAGGCACTCAGACTGTAAGCAAATCACCCCTTAATCTCCCCTTAGTTAAACTAAACTAATTGAGTTTCTATCTCATAGTCTACCACTATAAGGCAAGTTTTCTAATCCTTTAATCATTCGTGTAGCTTTGCATCCTCTCCCGTTTAGCAATAGCCTTCTTGTATTATGGATACTAGAAAGGGACACAGTATTACAGCAACAGTCACACCAATATCAAATACAGAGGTAAAATAACCTCTCTACTCTTAGATTCTCTTTATACACCCAAGAATTGCTGTGACCCAGAAACCTCTTGATGCCAAATGGCAGAGGATGCTACCGGTTTACAGGGATCCTCTGGGTCAGATATATGCATATTAGTTCACTAAAGAGTGGCAAGTAAGGTCTATACCAAGAGCCAGTAGCCCACCGGTCATCACAATCACTGCAAAACATACATAGGAATAATATTTAAATTATGTATCTATATGAAAATTGTGTTCTTAAGGTCTTCGAGAAAACAACATGCCTCGGACAGGTCCTTTTCAGGCAGGAGATAACAGATGTTAATCTTTCAGTTTGGGTCATAGGTGTATTCTGTGTTAGTCTGCTTCGCAATGGAGGTCTATGTACATACTTAGCCTGATGCTAATCAAAAGACTGCAAAATTGACAAGAGAGAAGGCACAGGGGAAAAAGAACAAAGGACTGCCCTGATATAGGAAAAAGTACCTAGATTCTTTGCTGGGGAAGCAAGCTGACATTGTGTTGTGTCTTGCAGAAGAGGGGGGTAATAGCAAACCTGGCAGTAAAGTGCTAGCGACCATTACTTTATTAGACATAAGAGTATCATGTAAATTAAGTCTAGGCTCTAGAACATTGGTTCTCAAAGTGGGGGTCACGACCCCTTGGGGGGTCACAGCCTCCTTATGTGGGGGTCGCAAGCCTCGACCCCAGCAGCGGGCTGCTGGCTTGAGCCCAATCTCCAGGCAGGCGACCCGGCCCCTGCGGCGGGCTGCTGGCTTCAGCCACGATACCTGCAGGCTGCCGGCTCTTTCCCCGACCTGCCGGTGGGCTACCAGCCCCAGTCCCGACCCCGCGGGGGGTCACGGCCCCAGCCCCGATCCCCGGGGGGGGGGGCCTGCCGGCCCCCCCCCCCACCCCCGGGGGGGGGGGGGCGCTGCCGGCCCCAGCCGCGACCTGCCAGTGGGCTGCTGACCCCAGCCCCGACCCCAGCGGGCGGTGGGTTCCAGCCCCGACCCTGCGGGGGGCTGCGGCTCCAGCCGCGATCTCCGGGGCAGGCTGCCGGCTCTTTCCCCAACCCGCCGGTGGGCTGCTGGCCTCATCTCAGACCTCAGTGGGTGGCGGACTCCAGCCGCTATCCCTGGGGCAGGCTGTCAGCTCCTGCCCTGACCCCAGCGGGCAACGGGACCCAGCCCCGACACCCAGTGGCGGGCTGCTGGCCCCAGCCCCGACCCCAGCGTGCTCCAGCCCTGACCGCCCTGGGCAGGCTGCTAGCCCCAGCCCTGACCGCCCTGGGCAGGCTGCTAGCCCTACCTCCGACTCCCAGTGGTGGGCTGCTGTGCCGGCCCTGATCCAGCCCCTGTGGTGGGCTGCTGGGCCTAAGCTCCTCCAGCCCAGCTCCACCACCAGCTCCACGCCACCTCCAAACAAAGGGCGCCAAACAAAAGTTTGACCAGGCACCATTTTGCCTATGACTGACCCTGGTAAGGAGACAACATTCACAGCTGAACAGGTACTTTTATTAACAGTCATACATATAAGTGCAAACTTTCTGCTGAAAATAATGGCCAGTTGTACTACTAAAACTGCTAAAAAACGAAAGTATCTCGAGTCTTACATTAAACTTGGCTTTACCAGTATCATCACCTCTGGTATTGAAAAACCGCAATGTGTCATTTACAGTGAAGTTTTGTCTGCTAAATCAATGAAACCCTGCAAAATGCAGCGACATCTTGAAACTAAACATCCTGAGCATAAAAATCGAAATGTGGATTTTTTCAAACGCAGAGAAGCAGCAACAAAGAAGGCCAGGCTTCATGCTGATGGAAGTTTCCAACAGCAAAAGTCCTCAGTTGTGGAGGCCTCTTATGTTGTGTCTCTATGGATTGCCTGTACCAAAACGCCACATACAGTAGGTGAGGAGCTTATTCTGCCAGCATGCAAAGATATTGTGGCACTTATGATTGGCAATGATACTGCCAAAAAACTGAATATGCTTTCCATATCTAATGATATGGTGAAATGCAGAATATGTGAGATGTCTGAAGATATCAAAAAACAAGTTGTACATGAAATTAAACATTCTGCTTTCAGTATGTTGAGCCTGCAACTTGATGAAACTACCGATGTTTCTTACTGGGCACAACTGATAACATCTCCAGCATGGACATACCATACGAATGCTAAGGATGAGTTCTTATTCTGTGAACAGCTTGAAACAACCACAACAGCACAGAACATTTTCAATAAGGTGAATGCCTTTTTTCAAAGCAATGGCATTGAATGGAAAAACCTTTGTGGTATCTGTACCGATGGTGCTCCAGCAATGATGGGTGCACAGCCTGGCTTTCAGCAGAAGGTAAAGTGTGTGTCACCTAATGTGACTGTCACTCATTATGGAACCCATCGTCAAGTCCTAGTTGCAAAGACATTCCCAATGTGCCTTAATGCTGTGATGGATGTTGTTATACGAGCAGTGAACTACATTAAAGCTCATGCTCTGAACGGTTGTCTCTTTCGAGAGCTCTGCAATGAAATGGGTGGTGAATATGAAGTTCTGCTTTTCCGCACTCAAGTCCGATGGCTGTCTAGGGGACGTGCATTAAAGCGCGTTTTTATACTTCGTGAAGAGATGGCAGAGTTTTTCCTGTGAAAACAGAAACAGGAGCTGAACAAAATATTCAGTGACAAGAAATGGCTTCTCTGCTTGGCATACCTAGTTGATAACTTTGGTAGCCTTAATGATCTCAATCTGTCACTTCAGGGAAAACGTTCACCATTAATAGACCTGACTAATAAAATCAAAGCCTTCCAGATGAAGTTGGATCTGTGGCGCAAGAAGCTGGACACAGACAGATATGGCGTGTTTCCGACACCTTCTTCGTTCAGCAAGGAGGAGGAAGTTAACATTGATAGTGCTCTCAAGTGTCCAATCAGTGAACATTTGAGAGCCCTTCATGAAGAGTTCTCACATTACTTCCCAGCGCTGCCAGAAGCACTTCATTCCCTGGTGAAGAATCCTTTCAGTGTGATAGCTGAGCAGTTACCTACTGATGATATTCACACACAGGAACAGTTTATTGACAT
The DNA here is from genome assembly GCA_007922305.1 of Dermatemys mawii. Taxonomy (NCBI): domain Eukaryota; kingdom Metazoa; phylum Chordata; order Testudines; family Dermatemydidae; genus Dermatemys; species Dermatemys mawii. The sequence goes on along the minus strand of ML677364.1, from coordinate 3,030,443 downwards.
GATCAATGATGATGAAGTGAAAGCAAAATTCACACAGCTGCCTCCAAACCAGTTCTGGTGTTCAGTTGCAAGTGAACACCCACTGGTATCTGAAATGGCCCTGAGAGTCCTTCTGCCATTTCCCACTACCTACGAATGAGAGAGTGGATTCTCCAGTCTTCTCACAATAAAGACAAACTCTCAAAATCGGTTTGATGTGAAGGATGACATCAGATGCACCCTTTTTAAAACACCACCAAGAATAAAACTTCTTGTATCAAATAAACAGCATCATCAATCTCACTGATATTTGGCTGCTTCAGGTCATTAATTGCTGTCAAGTATTAAAATAAAATTCTATTTAAAAATAACTTTTTCACTTATTTTTAATTCAATAAAATGTGTTTTGGTCTTAATTTAAAAAGCAGTGAGAAAAGGTAAATCCATTTTAAGCAATAAGGTTTACATTTAGTATTTAACAGTATTAAATATCAAAAATGTGTATTTAATTTCTAGAGGGGGTTGCAGTCAGAAGCTCAGTGTTTGAAAGGAGTCACCAATACAAAAAGTTTGAGAACCACTGCTCTAGAATGTGTGTTATGATTTCATTCTATGTGACCATTTGTTTCTAAAGCTGCTTCTAGCTGTCACTTGAATTTCTATTCTTCATTAAATGGATATATTTATAGAAAATGCCATATAAAGTTTAAGTGGTGTTTGTTAAGTGGAGTGGTGATCTGAGGTGGCAAGTTGGGGTGTACTGTTTCTCTAGAAGCAGCAAATCTGTGAGTGTTCAGTGGATCAGGGGCTGGACATTTCAGAGAGACACTTGTAGGGCTCGGGGGGTTGCAGTGTGCCTATTGCTAACCCGTAGAGACACAACAGGGCCTGTGTAGACCAAGATGGGAGTGCTTCTGTTGCCTGTGGCTGGTGGAATTGGGGAGCTGACCTACAGTAGGCAGACAAGGCTTTTTCATGCTCAGGGAAGGGGATAGTGAGCTACCTCACAATTCTGGGCACTCCCAGGAAGCATCACAACCACATTAGTCCCTTGGCCACAGCATTGCACTGGGAGTCCATCCCCAAATCTTTTTCAGAGTCTCTGCTTCCTAAGATAGAGTCCTTCATTCATTCATTTCTTTGTTCCTAGATACACACATTTAAATATAGCCATATTAAAATGCAGATTGTTTTCTTACAACCATCTTGCCAAGTGATCCAAATATCAGTGATCTGCCCACTTCATTACTTACCACTCCTCCCAATTTTTGTGTATTCTGCAAACTTCATCAGTGATAATTTCATGTTTTCTTCCAGGTAATCAAATAATAATATTAACTAGCACAGAGCCAAGAACCAACCCCTGAGGCACCCAACTATAAACACCCCCGCTACAAGACGATTCTGTTTACAATTACATCGAGCCTGTTAGCCAGCTTTCAATCCGTTTACTGTGAGCTATGTCGATTTTATATCATTTTAGTTTTTTTAATGAAAATGTCATGCAGTACCAAATCAAATGGCTTACAAAAGTTTAAGTGTATTATATCAATACTATTACCTTAATCAACCAAACCTGTAATATCAACAAAAAGATCCTATCAAACTAACTCGATGTACTTTCCATAAACCCAGGCTGATTTGTTACATCCTTATTTTCCACAGAAATTCAATCACATTATAATCAAGAAGATATAATTTTTCAATTTCTACACTTACTTTTGTTCAGATGCAATTTTTGACATTAAACAGAAAAGAATGCTGGCTATTAGCCATTTTTAAGTTTCCTTCCATTCTTCTTCACACAAATGCACTTTGCATCTTCTCCACTTGACTAAGTAAGACTGATGATGTCAGTACAGTACCTTGTGGAGCATGAATAAAACTATTAAAAACAGCAGATGTAATGTTTGGCTTTCAGCTTAATAGTTACATTCTTTTCTCAAATTTGTTTTAAAAGATGTAATGAATATAAAGTATCCATTTAAATAAAAAAAGAACACCTGAAACAAATAATTCAGACACACAGACATCCAAGCACACCAACAGAGAAGCAGCCAGTAACTGAAGTGGACAGTTGGCCCAGTACACAACAATGCACATAGCAATTCTGCTCAGCAAGGAAACCTGGTGCCAGGAAGTAATATCACTGTAAACATTAGTTTTTCCACTGCCGATTTTCATTTTCAACTTAGATTAGAGCAGTAGAGCTGACTGGTCTGGCACTATTCGAAAATGACACACACAGTTCAATCCTATGACCTACTTTCATTTACAAATTCCAAACTCTCATTTCATCCGGTCATTCTCTTTCCAGGCAAGACAAATATGACAGAACAAGGAGTAGTGGTCTCAAGTTGCAGTGGGGAGGTTTAGGTTGGATATTAGGAAAACCTTTTTCATTAGGAGGGTGGTGGAGCATTGGAATGAGTTACTGAGAGAGGTGGTGGAATCTCCTTCCTTAGAGGTTTTTAAGGTCAGGCTTGACAAAGCCCTGGCTGGAATGATTTAGTTGGGGATTGGTCCTGCTTTGAGCAGGGGGTTGGACTAGATGACCTCCTGAGGTCCCTTCCAACCCTGATATTCTATGATTCCATGATCTAACAACTTGGATCAAGAGCTCTTTAGAAATAAGCATCCATCTTGACTGAGAAATGGTAACAAGGCAAAGAACAGAGTGCTGAGATAATTCAAGAAATGATAGTAGGTGAGAAGAGATACTTGATTGAAAAGTAGTAGTAGTAGTATACTGAAGTGTTTCTCCATAATGAAATCAAGGTACACTTTTTATCTGCTTCAACCATCTTCAGCACTTACTGATTAAGTCTTAGATCCTGACAATTAGCCCATGCAGATGGATCCTTACATCTACACAAAAACCACTGAAAGTTAATTCCACATAATTTTATGTGGCGTTCCCCTCTGGTGTTATCTGGACCAGTGATCTGCAAGCTCACTCCAATCCTTGACTCTGGGAACCAGCTTTACCCTGCTCTGCTGTGAGAACCCCCATTCCTGGGCTGTTCATGCACAGCTTCTGGCAAGTAAGCTGCTCCTTGGATTGTGCAACCGAATGACACTAGCCAATATCTCCAGTCCCAGACACAACCTAAGGACCTCCGTCTTGCAGTGTCAAGTTATGCCTGCTGGACGCTGCAAGCTTATATTGGTTTGTCAGTTTAACAAAGAAACGGATATGTACCAGGCTTGTTATCCCAAGGAGAGTCTTTGACACACTTCAAACCAAATGCACTGCTTCAGACAGAACAAACAAATAGATTTATTAACTATAAAGATACATTTTAAGTGATTATAAGTCAAAGCATAACAAGTCAGATTTGGTCAAATGAAATAAAAGCAAAACACATTCTACACTGACCTAAACACCCTTCAATGCCCTTGCAAATGTACATGCTTCTCACCACAGGCTGGCTGGTTGCTCTTCAGCTAGGCTCTCCCCTTTGACCAGCACTTCAGTTGCTTGGTGTGATGTCTGCAGGTGCAGGTAGAAGAGGGAGGAGGGAGTAGGAGGAGCAGAGGTGAGCTGGGGGGGCGCACAGAGGAACTGCTTGCTATAACATGAATTCAGATATAACGAGGTAAAGCAGCCCCACCCTCCAGAGCGCTGCTTTACCGCAGTATATCCGAATTCACGTTATATCGGACCGCGTTATATCGGGGTAGAGGTGTACATGAAATTATAACCTATAATCTTACTATAACATTACTGTAACAATTACTATAATATCACTATAACCACCATGTTTGGTGCATCATGAGCCTTCCAAAGACACCCAACATGACAAACTTTGAATTGGAAACCCCACAATCATTTTATAAAGATGAACATGGGGATGAAGGGTGTTCCCCTGAGGTACAGGGCATATCACCTTACTTCTGTTGAATTATACTCACATCCAAATCCTGTCCCTATCTTCCTACATTTGACATTAGAGAAGATATTACATGGAACACGTATGAGTGCAGAGGCAGAAAATATCTTCCAGGTTACACACTGGAGCTCAACATGATTAGTATATGAAAACTAGATATTTGCTTTAGTCATTTTTCAAAGATGAAAAGAGGCAAGATTACCTGCTCCAATGGCTGCTGAGTAAACATATATATTCACTTAATCAAGTAGAAACATGCTTATTTATTAGAAAATTCTGCATGCTGTAAATCTGATGCCACCTGCTCGCATTGGAATAAAGCACATTTATATCTTCTCATTAAAATGAATGTGTGATGCAGACCAAGACATATCATATGATCTGTCTTCAAGGAACTTCATATTCATTGGAAGAAGAAACTGTTTGATTATGAGGGCAGAGATGAAGTGATGGAAAGCTCAGAAGAAAAATTCAAGGTGTTTTTTTTGCTCACTCATTGACACTGCTCAAGTGTCCATTGAACAATTTTGGACAAATGAAGCACTATGAAAAGACCCGGGGGGAAAAGAGGGGTGCTGTAGAGAGGTGCTATTGTATGACCTTAGTAATGTGCTGGCAGACACTCTTGAACAATTGTGTGGACCTTCACCAGACACTGATACATGGGGAATGTTTGGATGTCAATGATAAAGACTTTATGTCGAATTGGACAACATCTGCCACATTTTTCCATACCAGAGCTTTGCCACTCAAGGTTCTCCTATTCATTCATGCTGCAGTTGAAGGATACTTTTCCTAATACGTGGATAGAAGCACAGAATATCAGAGTTGGAAGGGACCTCGGGAGGTCATCTAGTCCAACCCCCTGCTCAAAGCAGGACCAACCCCCGACTAAATCATCCCAGCCAGGGCTTTGTTTAAATCTTTGTTTAAGATTTAAAATATCTTAAATTGTTATATGGAGATTAAAATGCGTTTGGCACAACAGATTTGGATCAGGGGATTGGATTTGGGTTCTATGCCTTGCTCTGCTAAAAACTGCATGACCTAGACAATTAGCTTAACCTATGTGTTCTTCAGTTTTCCATGTTATAAAATGGGGATAACACCATTTTCTGTTCTGGACACCTCAGTTCCAGAAAATGCAGACAAATTGGAGAGAGTTCAAAGAAGGGTAAGAAAAATAATAAGAGGTTGAATGGTTTCAACTGTACGTAAAGACTGAAAGCTGTATAATCAAACATTCAAAATTGCCATGTACCACTTGGAAGAAGTTATATTTAATCCAGTGTTAGCTACGCTTACAAGCACAAATATTATAAATACTATATTCATTCGGCATTTTAAATAGTGAAATCTATAGCATGGTCAACCAAAGATTAATGGAGTCAGATGAAGCATGATAACTGTATACAATTTTTGACTAGTGTAAAAACCAAGAATCAAAAGATATTAATTAGGTGTCACCAGCTTATTCAAATCCAGTTTAAGTCTTTTTCCTTCCTTCCCACAGTTCAAGTCTTTAAAGGAAGGCAGGCTCCACCGATGCCCAAATTCCCCCTGGTTCAGTACCTTATTTTCCAAGCATCTGCCATGTTCTCCAATACTGCGCTTCTGGGCTCTGCTCTAGCCTTACTGACTTACTTGTCAATTTCCACATATCCAATTTTTATAGGGTTGCCAGTTTTGGTTAGATGCATTTCTAGAGGTTTCATCAAAATCACATAATCTTTCATTCAAGAATAATTTTAATTCCTGGAGACTCCAGGACAATCCTGGAGGGCTGGCAACCCTACATTTTTACCAGTTCCCATCTTCAGCAACAGAACACCTTTCCTGAAGTTGACTCTAGCCCTGCCCACTCTGAAATGAGCTGGATCTGCCTTATATAGACCCTAGACCCCTTCCAATCCTAGCAGTCTTTGGGTATGTCTACACTGAAATTAGACACCAATGGCTGGCCTCTGGATAGTTTTGAGGGTTAACATTCCAAGTGTTATGGTAGGTGACAGTCTATTTAATATTGGTCCACCCAACATTGGTGGACAGTTCAATTTCTTGATGTTATTAATTTTAAGAATAACTGAAATGTACTAAGTTTCTATAAGCTTAGAGGAAATGAAATTTCATTTGCTCATATATTACATTAATAAATACAGATTTACAGATCCTAGCATGCAAATTTATTGCCTTATCTGACAGGGATAAATCATGCATGCAAATCATGCAAAGTTTGAAATGCAATAAAAAATAAGATATGCACTTTAACAAATGGAGGGGGGAATGAAGATGCTCCTCGCCTGGGGTGCCATTTGGTCAAAGGGCCCGCCCTGCAAATGTCAATATTCATGGTAGATGCATCATACCAGGGTTTTGCATTTTTTCAACTTGACTCATGCTTCTGATATGAGAGGGGATAGTACATTAATACATAATGTAATTTGGGAGAGAAGACATTTACAAATTAAAATTTCAAGCTGTTGGTACAGATGGAGAAGAAACGTGTAACGGAGGAAAATGAGGCCCTACTGAAACAGAAAACCAATCCAGTTTTGGTTAAAAAAGCAATGATAATCTCACAAGCCCAAGAAAGAACAGGTGCCTCACCACAGTCCATTTCAGCCTGTGAAGATAGACTGCAGCATGTGCGTGGTGATAGATAAGGTACTTTCACCTCAACTGCTGAAGTGTGTCCAGGGCCCCGTAGAAACCAAATGGAAGTCCAGATATTGGCACAGTCCACATGGAGCGACAAATGCTGTTATATCCCTGGATTCCAGGACCAAGGGATTTCTGCCAGTACTCTTTGGTGAAGTTCAGATTGGTTCTATACCCAGCTTTTCCTAATATATCTAACATCTCACCTACCTAAGGCATGGGATAGGAATCACATTCTCCCTCCTGAAATCAAAACAGAACCAGATACTCTGATCCAGTTTTGGGACCAGCAAAGTCAGGCTGCACCACTTCCTCTAGGACTCTATTACCCCTAACTGGAGTGGAGTCTAGTCGTTCCCATAGATAGAAGGCATCCTGGTTCGCATTATGTGTTGTGGTATCTTTCTCATGCAGGTCTCTTATAAGAGGTCCAAAATACTCCAGGTCTGTCTCTCAATATAACAACTCAAATGATGAGAAATCCAGGAAGGACTGTGTGATCTTTTGGACTGTACACAATAAGTACGGTTGCACACTAACCCAATTTTGGGTTTGGTAGTCATTGTTTTTTGCAGCATTCCCTCCAGTATCTGTTAAAGTGCTCTACTCGCTAGTCTATCTGCAGGTTGCACATAGGTTTTGCCTATCATATATTAAGGAGGGCATATACCTTCTGGAATAGCGAGGCCATGAATGCAGTGCCCCAATCTATTAAAATCACCATCAGGATTCCTAATCAGGAAAATACTCCAAGTAATTCATTAGCTATCACCTGTGCCAATGCCAAGTAAAAGGGCACAGCTTCCAGATATCAAGTGGCATAACCCACAATGATTAGGATTAATTGACCACCAATCAAACCTGTCTCTAGAGGTTCCACTAGGTCCACCCCAATCCTTGGAGCACCTGCCAGCAGGAGGAGGACTACAATGAGTCTTGTAGGCAAGCCTCAATACCACCAACCAGCACTCAGAGGAGGAAGCGCAGTAGTCTTTACCTCTTAGTAGACTATTGGCCAAAAGAATTAGTCTGGCACCCCTCTTTGAGTCTACTCTACTCCTAAATGGCCTCACTCCAGCTCATCATGGACTACATTCAATGCTTATCTCTGGTACAGTTTGGGAACAATGAGCTGAGGTTAGCATGCTCCCCCTCTGGGTATCAGGACAACCCTTACCAGGTTGTGCCACTGAAGCTCAAACTGGGAATACTGAAATTCTGGAGAGTCAACCAATATCCCAGATCCCCTATCAAGTCATCTATAGAACCAACAGAACACACCATTATCCTGGCTTTGAATAAAATTGGACCCACTAGGCATGGTCTCAGCATCTATCTCAAGATGGAGGTTGCTATTGAGTCCAGATTACTCAATACCACTGTGCTTTACCTCGCTCTTTTCCCTGGGGTTTCGTGGTTGTCCAGAGCCTCTCTCCTGGCATGCTAAGGTGTTCTTTTAGACATAGGCAGCTCACAAAAGTTTTGGATCAAAGAAGGAAAAGTCTCCCTCTGGCCAATTCTCCCTCTGGGTTGTGATGCCTGGTTTTGCCTTGCTCCCTCCCTTAAGAGATCAGATACAGGGCCACAGTCATTGCCTAGCACAGGAGTTCTCAAACTGGGGGTCACAAGGTTATCACATGAGGGTGGTCGCAAGCTGTCAACCTCTGCCCCAAACCCCACTTTGCCTCCAGCATTTATAATGGTGTTAAATATATAAAAAAAAGTATTCTTAATTTATAAGTGGGGTTCCACTCAGAGGCGTCCTATGTGAAAGGGGTCACCAGTAAAAAAAAGTTTGAGAGCCACTGCTAGCACCACTGAGTAAGACAAGTGTTTAGCCACAGCTACTATAATTTCAGTGTTTTATCCCACCCACCAGCAACTAAATCCTGGTCATGAGATAGGGTCAAATGTCCTCCTGGATACTGTCAATGTATAGCCATTTTCCTATCCCCTTGCAAATTCTCCAGTTCCTGCACAGCTGTCTCTCCCAAGCCTGAATCCACCAGCTCTGACACCTGAGCTCCATTTACTACAACAGAAACCACCTACGTTTTGATCCAAAGGGTCTATTGAGGGTCTCAGATGTATAGGCTCTAGAATAAGAACACTTCATATTGGGTCAAACCCAGTCCCAATGGATTTCCTGCCCCTAGACGCAAATTAGGGGACTCCACACTGGGATTGTGAAGACCCCCTTTTCTTTAGCCAGGGACCAACTCAGCTCAGGTCCATCTTCTCCAGGAATAAGGTGTGATGAGTTGAGAATGTGGTTGTACAATTTACAAATTCTGGTTGATATTGTGAAGTTGTATTATGAAAAACATAAGTTGGATCATGAGCGCCCATATGTATGTGGATCCACCACTGCTGCCAGGGCTTGTAGCAGTACACACCAGAGAGAGACAATGCAAGCATGAATGCATTACACACTTTGCACAGAGGCTGTTAGATGCTTCACAGCTGCTGCATATCCCTGAGAGAGTTGAACCTTGAGCAAAAGCTTCACAGCTTTGGGATGGAGTTCTGGGAGAGGGTGCATTGAAGTAGCAAGGGTATTTCAGGAGCTCGTGCCACCCATTCCTTAGTCCCCTGATGAGTCATGTGAAATCAGAACCTCACTCTTTAAAAATAAAAGTAAATGGCTATCGACTTCTTGGTATAGCTCAGAAATGCAGAGAGTCAAAGTACTGAGTGGGGAGAGCAAGAAGGCTGAAAGAGCGGAAGTACATGGGAAAGAGCATAAACCAAGAAACTGGGAAACCAACAAATTAAGTGCACTATAAGAACACATTATTCCTGACCGAATGGAATAAATTAGACAGCAGAACACTAAAAGCAGAGATGAGTATTTTGTCTATGAAGTCTCATGTACATCCATGCTGCTATTTGAATAACAATACTTTATTTTACTTAGTTTACACTCTGGAAGCTTAATACCTTTCGGTTTCAAACTTTTATTAATAAGATAACAGAACGACATGACATACAGACAACAGATATGATTACAGATCCTCCATCCCCCTCCTTTAAGATAGGACATGGAGCAAATAGTGTAGAAAATAAAATTATATTTTGTAGTTAGTGGTAGTATGAAGGTTGAACTGTAACTCTCAAAATGGTGAAAAAGAGAGAAAAGGATAGAAAAGGGGCAGAATTAGACGGGTGCTCCATGTTTTGTACATCAAAATATATTTTAAACTAGATTTGAGCAGTCCAAATAATCAAGAGAAAGCTTTCCAAATGTCATAACGTGCCCTATTGCTCCATAGGTTACTCTCGCATATATCTCAGCACTTGAGCGGATCATGCTCTATTCTATACCATAATGAAGGAGGTCTTTCCAACACCCAAGGAAAACTGCACGCACACCTTTCAGAAAATTCTATACCTTTTTGTGCCCACTGCCTTCTCTGCTTCTTTTGAAAATTAATATTTGATGGTTATACACATCACTGCATATTTTATTTAGAATAAAAATAATGAGATAGGAAATACAGCATCCGTTTTCAGATCTTCAGCTCCCTGGGGCATATTGTCATGAAACAAAGATAACAAAAAATAAACTGAGTGGGTGTACATGAATTGAAGGAAACACAATAGTTATTAGAATTTTTAATAGGGTCAGAAAAACAGAAGAGGTACAGACCTATTCACACCTCACTGGCATAATAGCCCCTTTAATTTAGACCATTGCTGGACTAGGATGCCATGAATCATTCAACAGTAATATCTCTGCCCTTTTAAAGAACAGTAGCACTGGCTACTTCCAGCTGGAACATAAGCAGCATTCGACTGGAACCGGAAGGATGGGGGCTCTCAGAAGTAGAAAATGTAAAGCAAGAGAAAATGAAAAGTACATTTAAAGCAATATATTAACTAAAATAACTATTTTTTTTAGTGTTATGGATTCACAAATTCAACAGCAGCTAAGTAAGCTTTTGAAAATTTAAATCCACTTGTTCCTCTCTAAAATGCAGTCCTCCTTGCTTTCAAAGTCTGGCTTCCCCCGCCATCTCAAGAGAAAGAGGGGACCTCTGGGAGATTGTTTCAGGTGTGACAACAGGCTTTTAAATACAGCATTTTATAAAGTAAAATTCAGTTTCTTTGTGCAGTGTTGGATTAATGGTCCTAGAAAATGAAGAAGGCTAAATCAGCTCATCATATTTAATATATTAATACACCATCGCTAGGGTTTTAAAAAAAGAGCAAAAAGGAGGGGAGTTAGATGTCCAAATGAAGCTGTCAATGAAGCTCAAATGCCTAACCCCCTTCAGTGACCTAAAGACAATGGATTTTATGTCCTGTTACCAAATGACCTCAGTCCTCCAACCCTGTGCCAGTGCAACAGAAGATGTTCCCAGACTGTGGATTCTGGAGCACTTGTGACTAACCAGCTCTCTGGAAAGTACATTTCCTCCTCTTTCCAGCTACCAAATCTCATTAAAATGCAACTGTACAACATTAAACATTGTTCAAACATCACTTTGCCATGGAAGCAATAGCTGTCCCAAGGATATAAGGAATCACAAAAGGTTGGGGGGGAGTGTGTAAGGTGGTCTGCAAGATTATCAGAAGAGAGCTGTCCATGAGACAGCCTCTCTAAGGGTACGTCCTCACTACCGCAGGCAGCAGTCGATGTTTTAGCGATCGATTTCTCGCGTCTTGTGAGGACACAATTAATCGATCGCTAGCGCTAGCCCCGTTGACTCCGAAACTCCAGCTCCCCGGAGGAGTAAGCCGGAATCGACGGGGGAGCGCGCCGCCGACTGCAGTCACCGTGAGGACGAGAGGTAAGTCGGCTGCAGATACGCCGACTTCAGCTACGTGATTCACGTAGCTGAAGTTGCATATCTGCAGTCGATCCCTCGCCCTAGCGAAGGCCAGCCCTAAAAGATTTACACAATGAAAAGGTTTGACAACTCCTAATATTGAGGAAATGCAAGAGTTCCCGGGGTTGGGGGTGGGGGGGGAAAGAGGATTTCTTCAGTTCTCATTGTCAAAGACATTCTGGGCAAGAACTCTTACTCCCCTCCACAGAAGACAAAGATATTACCATGCTCACCCCACTCCCTTCCAAGAGGCCCCCATGCTCTCATCTGTCCATCTTGCCCACTTTTTAAAAAAATGCTTTACAGCCCCCAACGGCGGCTCCTTTGCCTGGCATGGGTTGTCATGTTTTCACACATCCCTGAGGCAGGCTCTGTTCCTGCCACTCTTCTCATTTCAAGGTATGCGAGGGGATCACCATCTTCTACGGCCCAGACAGTGCCCAGTGAGCCAGCGGGATGAAGACTAAGCAGAGCAGACTCTGAACCGAAACCCTAGAGCCAAGCACCCCAGTAGCCAACATCAGAGGATGGAGGACAAAACCCAGAACCAGAGGAGGCCCTAGGCATAAGCAAACTAAGAAACTGGTTAGGGCCCCATGCAGGTCTGGGGGGTTGGCAGGGAAGGAGTCTGATTTATTTACAGAAGAAAGGCCATACTGGGGCAGACCAAGGGGCCAGCTATCCCAGTCTGGCCAGGCTTCCAGCAGTGGCCAGTGCTTGATGTTTCGGAGGAAATGAACAGAACAGGCAACCATCCTGCAACCCATCCCCAGTTTCTGGTCAGGGGACCCCACAGCCCAGGTAGTGTCCCCTGATGATCTTGGCTAGTAGCCCCCCATTGCTGGGGCTACTGATCACCCCCAGCCCTTCAACAAGTGTCTGAGGAGGGGCTGGGGCTGGCTAGCCGGCGGTGTGTGGAAATAATGCAGTGGGTACTGGGGGAGGAATAGCCCCGTTCCGGGTCCCCGATGACCTAGCCCCGCCTGGGACCGCTGCTCTCCGCCCCGCTCACCTGCGTCGTAGAAGGCGTCCAGCACCGCCGTCTCCCCGAAGTCCAGCTCCCCGAAGTTGACCGTGGCGAGCTGGGCTCCCTGGGCGTCGCAGGCTCGCACCAGGCACTGCAGCGCCCCGGCCTCGGGGCTCCGCGCCCCGGCCCCGGCTTTCGGGCTGTCGTTCAGCACATACACGGCCCGCAGGGAGCGCTGCCGCGGGGCCGGGACACCGCCGCCGCCTTCCCCTCCCGGCCCCGCCGCCGCCGCCGCGCCCGCCTCGGCCCCGGGCTGCTGCTCCGCGTCCCCGCTGAGGAAATGCTGCTCCGCCGCGGCGGCGCCCCCGCTGGGCTCCATGGCGCGCGCCCGCCCCGCGCTACATGGGGGCGCTGCCCCGGCCCGCGCGCGCGCCCCTGGCCCCGGGGCTGGAGGGTCACGCGAGGGGAGGGGGGGGTGCGGTGGCGCGAGCCCGGCTGCGGGGCGGGAGTCGGGGAAACTTTTCCCCGCGCAGCGCCCGCGGGGCTCCGGCGTCACGGCGGGGCAGGGAGCGGCGGCGCCGCGGCCACGCCTGGGACGGGGCGAAGCTGGGGCCGCCCCGGGCTCCGCTGAGCGCCCCGAGCCCTCGGCACCGCCCGCTGCAGGCGCTGGGGAGAGACCGGCCCCCGGCTGCGCCCTGCCCGGGCAGGGTCTGCAGCCTGGCCCCGCACCAGAGGGTCAAACAGCTGGGAGCGGGGGCGGGGCAAGACTCGAGCCACGGGGGAGGAGCCGCGGTTGGCAGCGGGGCCCGGGCACTGCCGGGCAGGGGGGATCCCGGAGCGGGGTTGCGGGCGCTGCAGCGGCTGCAAAAACAGGGCGAGGAGGGAGGATTTGCCCCTCGCGGGACGGTTCGTCTCAGCCCCGCTTCTCGGGGCGGGGCCGCCAGTCCGAGCAACATCTCACGTGCGGGCCCCGCTCCCCGCCCCCTTCCCCGTGGTCAGACCCAGGTTTCCTGTTTAACAAGTCCCGGTCCCGAGGCCGCAGCGCCTCCGAGCGGTTCCCCGACGTGCCCGGGCGGCTGGTCTCAGCATCTGCCCCGGCAACACAGTGTCGGTCCTTTCCCTGCGCTGCCCCCTCAGCGGGGTCTTGGCTTTGCTCGGAGCCCTTCAGCGTTTCCCTACGAGGCCCTGGTGCCGCTGGGCGGCGTGTGCCACTGAACTGACATTTTAACAGCAAATCATCCCTGAAACTAGCACGAGCTGGGAAAGTGTCGAGCAATCACCGCCCAGGGGAGCGCCCCCGGGGACAGGGCAAGGGTTGTTTCTAATTCTACAGTTGTGATCTTTTCTCATATTTTTAACACACAAGTTTATCCTTTAGGATCATGTGGCTGGCGGATTTCCTGGTTTCGTGTCAAAACTTGTTCAGTTTCCTTTGATCGCCCAGCGGCCATTGCCTTCTCAAGGGGCTTTTGCTCTAGCCAACGCCGCAGTGCTATTGCACGTGTTGCCACATGTGTGTAGAACTTGGTTCCTAAATATTCACCACAGACCAGATTTTTAAAGGATAAAACCACCTAGATGCTTTTGAAAATCCCAGTAGTTGCCTAATACTTTTAAAAAATTTGACCCAAAGGTCTTGGCATGAAATCTTTCTGAAAGGTAAACTCCTACTTGTAGATTTTACTTAACATAGGCATACAGCCCAGAGACAGGTTGGCAACAAGTGTTCAAACATCATGAGATTTACATCCAAAAGTCATGACATTAAAATAAATACAACTGAGGTTCTTTTAATTTGCCATCTTGTTTCTGAGCCTTTAGGGCATAATAGCTTCATGCTTTTGCTGTTACCTCTGGCACTGAAAACTTATTTCTGTAATTCCCCATCTTGCAAGGACTGAAGTGCACACTTTACTCTTCAATTACTTCCTTAGTTGCTTATATAAATGTTGAGGTTTTTTTATACTTGTAGTTAGTTGAATAGTTGTACTTTCATAGCCTTTTATGTATGCTACATATTTTCTTATGAGACATTTCAGTGATGTTTTTCATTCTGGCAGGTTTAGTGTTTTGTACTGCCACACTAAAGGATTTTTTAAAATGAATTTTCCTGTCACTGTGTTGAATTGGTTCCCTTTTGAGAAAATAAAGTGTCTTGTCTCCACTATGTTTTCTCAGGGAGATATCTAATGTATGCTAATTGTTCCACAATAAAAAACCACATATTTTCTTAATGCTAAGGATACAGATCATAATGTTGACTCAGATGTTACATTAACCATTATTATTCAGAGCTTTGCAACTCTGATACTGATTGTTTGCCTAACACTGCTCCTTTACCATCAGAGGTACATGAATCTGAGTGCCACAGCCCCCCATTTGTGTGGGTGCCCTGGAAAACCAGTTAATGCATTTTAAACTAAAGGAATTAATAGAGGCTCCCCCCATTTCCCTTATTAAGGGCATGTCTATATGGTGGGACACTAAAGGTGAGAAATTACAGCACCGTAAACCCCTGTGTGCACACTCTGATTTAGAAGTAAAGTTGACCTTAGTTTAGACATGGTCAGTCAGGTCAGGAAATCATAGAAGATTGCAGGAGTCCTTCCCTAACACACTATTAATCAGCAGGCTTTTTACATCTGTTGGGCTTTTTTTAAAAAAAGATTGTATACAGTTAAAGTGTATCCCCCCATTTGATTTTTTAAGTCCAAAGAGAAGGAGTGAAGTAATGGAGCACTCAGAGAAATGTAGGACTGGAAGGGACCTGATAGGTCATTTAGGCCAGTCCCTGGCACTGAGGCAGGACTGAGTATTATCTAGGCCATCTCTGACAGGTATTTGTCTAACCTGTTCCTAAAAAGCTCTAATGACAGAGATTCCACAGCCTCCCTAGATAATTTGTTCCAGTGCTTAACCACTCTGACAGGAATTTTGCCTAAGGTCTAATCTAAATCTCCCTTGCTGCAATTTAAGTTCATTACTTCTTGTCCTGTCCTCAGTGGACAGGGAGAACAATTTATCATCCTCTTATTTAAAACAACCTTTTATGTACTTACTTGAAGACTATTATGTCCCCCCCCCACGCACACAACAAACTCCATTTTTTTCAATCTTTCCTTGCATTGTCAGGTTTTTCTGCTCCCCTTTGGACTTTCTCCAAAATGTCCGCATCTTTCCCAAAGGGTGGTGCCCAGAACTGGGCATTGTACCCCCGTGGAGACCTTATCAATGCTTAGAGGAGTGGAAGAATTACTTCTTATGACTTGTTTACAACTCTCCTGCTACTACATTAAAAAAAAAGCATATATATGTATATATTGCAACAGTATTACATTATTGACTCATATTTAGGCTTACAACCATTACAACTTGCTACCCCCAGATCAGATGGCGAAAGGTGAGAATTAGCAGATTGTGACAGGGTGCTTATGTGTATCACAGTTTGCTGCCTCTGGACCAGATAATGGGGAAAGCTAGAGGTAGCACTCACAGGCTAGTAACTGCTGTGGGTAGCAAACTGTGATGGTAGCACTTTGTAACATTACAACTGTCACAAAATTAGCTCCTTCCCTTGGCTGTTGCGAGCAGAGCAGCAGCTATTCTTCCCAGCACAAAACTCAGCCCAAGCCATTCTGTATCTTTGGCTTCACAAAGAGAACTTGGACCCTGCAAACGTTCCGCTGTGTGCATGGGAAGCCCAGT
Source organism: Dermatemys mawii (assembly GCA_007922305.1). Lineage (NCBI taxonomy): Eukaryota > Metazoa > Chordata > Testudines > Dermatemydidae > Dermatemys > Dermatemys mawii. The sequence continues at coordinate 3,014,409 of ML677364.1, read as the reverse complement.
CCACACTTGCTTCAATAGGTGTGTGAGGAAGAGAGATTGGTGGGGTGGGATGGGGCAGGGGTGCTTTGGAGACATACAGAGAAGTGAAAGCAGCTGGGCTGTGCCCTAGGCTCTTCCCTGGCTCACTGCAGCCTTCTGAAGTGATGCCTAGCACAGTGGACAGACCAGATGCCTGAGATCTTTTCCTCCCTTATTACAACCCGCTCAGTCTTTGATAAATTTTGAGAGCTCCAGTAAAGGAAGAAGTGCATGCAGCCTATAAAGTTCCCATTCCAATGTAGATATGAGCTCATGCATTTTGAAAAGATGACCGCTTTTATCATTAAAACTACAGTATTTCTCCCAAACAGGACCACACTGAGCAGGCAATTGACAATTTAGGAGGCTGGTTTGGATTGGGAGGTATAGAGCAGATAAATACTTTAGTCTGGTTCAGCCACTTTTCTTGCTCCAATGTGGGGGCAGCTACCCAAATGTTAATGCACATTCAACTAAATGTAAGCAGTGTCAGGAATGAGATATATTCTGACATCTGGTGGCGAACTATGGGAATTACAGTGAGCCTTGCAAAATAAGTCTGGGGCTGATCAATTTGCATAGACACACCCACTGCGCCTAGCCTGAGCCCACAGCAGCCCACATGGCCACTTCGGCTGATGAGGAAGCCCCAGTTTCTATGTTATTGGGGCAGGAATGATAAAGTGATGTTACTGTGATTATGTGAATGAAGGACTATGGACATGTACTTGGCCCTTGTTATGATGGAGGGACTCGCCATCATCTAGGTAGCACTCACTGGGCAAGGGCCATGCGTTTTCAGAACACTGTGAGATTGAGAGAGGTGATGGACAAGCACCTATACCTTTTGGTGAGGGCTCTGTCTGAGGGCCTCCCAGGCCTATTGCACCCTGCCTCTCTCCACTGTGGAATGTCAGAATTGAATTTTGCTTCTATTAGGAGCCTGGTTTCAGGCTGCTGAGCTGACAATTGCTTTGGGCTCACTGGTGCACCTGTACTAAGGCTCCCCTACTGTGAGCTGAAATCACCTAAGAGCTAAAGAAATCACTGAGCGCTGTCTTAAGTAGGGGGGACCTGGAAAAAAGTGCAGAGTGGCTGGTGCAGCAGAGCAGTCTGTGTGTCGGCTAGCAGGACGGCTAGCGGAGTGACTGGTGCAGCAGAGCTGTCTGTCGACTAGCGGAGGCGTGGGTGCTGCAGGCAGAGTGACCGGCGCAGCAGAGCTGTCTGTCTGTCACCTAGCAGAGGCGTGGGTGCTGTGGGCAGAGTGACCGGCGCGGCAGAGCTGTCGGTGTGTCGGCTAGCAGAGCAGCTAGCGGATCGACGGGCAGAGCGGTTCATGGGACAGCCAGCAGAGCGGAGCAGAGCCGATTGCGGTGAGAGCTGCAGCGGAACCTCACGGAGAGGCGGCGCGGTCGGCCTCGGACCACGTAAGGTGCCCCATGCCCTACCCTCCATCTCCACCCAGGCTGGAGGTAAGACTCTGCCAATTGACTTTTGAACTCTGCACGGACCAAGGACAGAGACTCTTGGGCTGTTGGACTTTTGGGACTATTGAGTGACTTTTTGGGGTTGTGGAACTCAAGAGCCAAAGGGAAGGCCACGGCCTATTTGCTGGGAGGGGGGCTTCTGGTTCATGGTTTGGTTTATTAACCTTGTTTGTGGTGTTTCCCCAATATAATGCCACATTGTTTCTCCCTGTTATTAAAAGGCTTTGGTACACTCAGACTCTGTGCTTGCGAGAGGGGAAGTATTGTCTCTTACAGACGCCCAGAGGGGTGGTATATGGTTGTCTCAGGTCACTGGGTGGGGGCTCGAGCCGGTTTTTGTATTGTGCTATTGGAATGGAACCCCTGGATACTGAACCCGGCCCTTGTTGCTGCCAACTCTGATGGGCAGAAGGGTTACATAAACATTCAATTTTTTTAACCCATTCAACTGTTCAGCTTCAATATAATATGTAAACAGGGGGAGGCTAGTATTGTTAGTAATTAAAAAGTTAACTACTAATTAGTAAAGCTAACAAAACAGGCAAAAGAGGGAGTACAAAAAGACGGAGTGATTCTAGACAGTGGACCTACATAAGTCCCCCAATAATACATTGTATTCTGAACCTTTTCATAATGTTACAAGGTGTCTAATTTGTTTTTCTGTGTCGTACCAAAAGCAACCTGGCCTGGTGGGCTTTATTTAACATACACTTTGCCTACCTTGTTTTGGGCTGACTAGAGTATTGTCATTATCTGATGCAGTAAATTGGTTTTGAGTGTATGTGTTTCTATTTATTCACTTTAAGATGTCACCAGCCTAACCTGAGCTGACTTCAGTTTTAAAAAAAAGGATGTTCCACACCCGATGCCATGTAGCTGGCAATGAACGAGGCAGGAGTACCGGTTTCCATCTCAGCACTTGCCAGCTATTTCTTAGCTAACATTCTAAAAAAGTGCTGAGGACTATAATGGCTCAGTGGCTTAATACTTAACTAATTACAGAAGGTCCTAAAAAAAAAATGCAACTGACTTAAGTTTGTTAACAAATAGAAGCAACCAGGGGAAGTTCCACAATAGCTTTTCCTAGATGTGTACTGGACAGATTGTATTTCTGCAGGTTTGATTCTTCATCTGACTGCCATGTAAAATGAAAAATATAGCATTCTGGCATAACCTTTAGAAACAAAAATTAACTGTCCATTATTTCTGCTTTCTTGCATTCTTTGTTATTTACAAACAGATTTTATTTAGTGATGGTATAGCAGGAGTTGATTTCAAGTCTCAAAGCTGCACAAATGAAGGTCATTTATGACTAAGTTATTTTCTATTCTCTTTGTACCTTTTTTAAAGTAAGAGACCCATAATAACTTTTGATCACTTTATGATTACCTGTCTGTTCATCCCTTTGGGGCACCTGCCATTGGCCACTGTCAGAGGACAGGCTACTGGGTTTGATGGACCTTTGGTCTGACCAAGCATGGCTATTCATATATTCGTATCTTCTTTCTTCACCTAAGTTAGCACATACATAACTTTTTTTGCTGCAGTAATCCTATTTCTTGTGCAAATGGCATTTTCCCGTTAACTGTGCTCACCAATATTTTATTAAATAGTCTTCATCACTGATCTAATGTAAAATAGCAAAAATTCACTTTTAAAAATCTATTTTGTCTTCTCAAAAGTCTCCTAATTTTTTAATGAGACTGTCTTCTAGACATATTGTGGTAAGTATGTAGCATTTTTAGAGGGCAAGATAACTTATTTTATGGTACAAAACATTCAGTTTAGGAATAAATATTAGATTCTTCGATCACCAGGTAAACTGACAATAGTTTGTGGCTGGGCTGTGACTGCTGTACACTGTGCTGCTTGCATAAAGTGGCCCTAAAGCAAGAATGGACAGTTACAGGAGGATCAGAACCTAGTTTACTCTAGGTAGGATAAAGTGAGGCCTAGTGGCATGCAAAATTTATTAACTTGGATCTATTTATAATTTATTAATTACTGTTTTTATGTGTATGGTTGAAGTGAAGTCTTTCTTGGCCTATCGGGGGTGTGTGTGTGTGTGTGTGTCTTGGCCTATAGTCTTCCTTGGGGTGTTGGTGTGTTTTGAAACAATAACATGTCTTTTTTCTTTATTACATCCACACTCTGTAGAAGCAGCCTTCATGGCAGCCGTTAGCCTATTTTTCTAATCAAGTGTTGTGTTCTCAAGTTCCACATTTTGCAACTTAAGCCCGGTTCAGTTTGTTGATGATGTTACTTTACAGCAGGTAGCAACAAGTCCTTTTATTTTACTTAATATATTGGTGCCCTTTCTTCCTACCCAGTATTGCTCCCCTACTGAGCAGCAGCAGCTGATGCTAAGCCTTGCCAGTGGAGCAAGAAATCAGCAACAGAGTGCAGGTATATTCATAGTGAATAAAGGCAATAAAACAAGTTACAGTCAGTGGCTTCTGGTCCAATAGGAAACAATATAATACAATGTTATAGATATTAGGAAACTATATCAATCTTTGCAGACAACTTTCCTAACAAAATATGTTCATTGATGACTCACTGGGAAAAGGGCCTGGATAGACAAGTTAGCCCAGAAAACTGGGGTTTGATCTGGAAAATAGGACCAGCAATGTCAGTCTGTAGCACAAAAAAAGAAAAATTCTTTAAGATACTGTTTCAGTGGTATCTCACACCAGGCAGGTTAAAATATACATAGAGATTGAATGTGGATAAATGTTGGAGAAATTGTGAAAGAAATTTTATGCATATATACTAGACATGTCCTATCATCAGAGTGTGTTGGATATTTTCCCTGAAGTTACTGGATTTTTATATAGTGTTTCCCATTCCTCAGGGTCCCCTTTACTAACAGGCTGCATCTGTCCTCCAGCAGTTTAATTAGTTTGGCTCTTTTATTTAGGAGTGTGGTTGGGCTACTCAACAGTAATTTTCACACAGGCTTGTGTATTTGGCTAACTGTTTTTCCCCTGACTTTCTGGAAAGGACAGAAAGACACACAGATAGCTACAGTGATTATGACTTTGACGCTACATTTCTATCCCACTCTCATCCATGCACACAACCCGAAACAGGAATGTTTACTGAACCTGAAAAGGAGAAAAACCCAAGAACTCCAGACTCTCTTAAGGAGACAGACCGTCCTGTCACAAGGGGACACCTGACTGGCCCATTTTCCCACTTTCTCTTAGGAACTTTAAGGGACAACCCAGCAAGCTTATTTCCCATCCCCCAAAACGAGTTTTTCTAGAGGCTTGGCTCTGCAGCTGCGGAACTCAGACTCCCCTGGGTCTTGCTGCTTTCTCTCTCACTTTAAACATTCAGGTTTGTTATGCTGTATGGCTCATCAGGGTGTTGGGGAATCTCTGTATTCCATGTCTTGTGACCAGCTTCCCTTTGAAGAACCTCAAAAGCCACTGGACTTCCCACTTTTTCCCCCACTGTAGAAGCTAACATTAGGTAGGAAAGATCTGGACTCTGCTGTGGGTGACAGATGTTCTGCGGAGGTTCTTGAACTGGATACTTTCAATCTTTTGATATTCACCAGCATTAATTGGTGGACTTTAGTCATTCTCTGACCTTGGAAAGGCGAAGGGGATTGACTGCAGGAAAGATGAAAAGGCAGCAGCTTATAGTTAAGTCTCCAAAGCTCAGGCTAGTTCAGTTCATGATTCTTGCCACTGGTCCCAAGCAAAAGCTGATTTCTCATTAGTACCTTCAAATACCAGTAACTGAAATTGAATATGGTGATTCCATACACTTGCTGGAATTCTAAACAGCAAGTGTTATTTTGTTATAAAAATCTCTTAAATGGTCTGGCCTTCTCTCCTTTTTGAACAATGGTAAGTTACAGTTCCCACCTACTACTGTTAATGCCAACAACCTTGAGGAACCCTCCCCTCCAAATCATGAGGTGATTTCTTGTTGATTATATTGTGTTTTTAACCTCTCTTGATTTTTGAATCTCCCTGCCTACTCCAGTGTGGTAGCTGCAGCATTGCCTGCTCTCAGCCCCCTCCCCACACTTCTCCCCCTCCCTCGGTCTCTTGCCCAGCTCCGTGGGTTATTCCCCACAACTCCTCACCAGGCTGGTGTTGCAGAGATAGAGCAAGAGAAGTACCGCACTCAACAGCTGTGCTCTTTCAGCCCTGATTGGCTGCTCTTTCCTAGGAGGTAAGGAATAGGGAAAGTGAAGGCAGTCAAAGGGATTTCTCCCTCTCAGGACTGGAGCCTCTCACAGGGAGAGGCACTTCTGCAGGGCCAACATTTCATTAGTCAGGCTGAATTCACGAGCTGGCAACACTGCTAACATAGTGCAGCACTTCGACACAATCAAAACAAATAGTAGATACTTATAAAACACATAAGGCCTGATCCCACAAGCTGCCACATTTGACCCCTGCCCCCAGCTGCCATTGAATCCAATGGGTTTACACCAGTGGTTCCCAAACTTTAACAACCGGTGAACCCCTTTCACTAAAATGTCAAGTCTCACAAACCCCCTTCTAAAAATGAATATTTCCAGAGATTTTCTCCTTTACCTGAGTATAAATTATAAAAGCCATGATCTTGGAAATATAAAAATTTGTTTTTATGACATGCTTATTACACATAATTTATTATTATTTATCATTAGTCTTTTTATTACATTATGAAAATCGCAACATTCTTCCAAGCTTCTATCACTTTGAATAGCCCTGTTATAAGACAAGGCTCCTATGTTTCATCAAGGAGTATCAGATGTGGAACAGCATGAAGATATTTAAGAAGCCAACTCAAAGAGTTCCTTCTACACAAGCATTCAGGTTTTGAGCAGTCCAGGAAAACAATGCAACTTACAACAAAGCTTAAACTTGTTCTTCATAATTTTACAGACAATGCTAGCTGCCAATTTAATTTTAAAAACAGCAAAAGATATCCACCTCCCTTTCCATTTCTTATAAGAAGTCATGAAGTTTAAATCTCCTCAGTGTGATAGATATGCTTGCTTTGATCTGCTTCGCTCTTGGAAGTCCAGGGGCTGCCTTGGGTCTCTGGGGACAACTCTGTCCGCCATTAAGGAATTTTTTTCCCCGAGAACCCCCTGTAACAATTCATGAACCCCCGTTTGGGAACCACTGTTTTACACTTTATATTAAATAAGTGTATTATATTAACATACATATACTTTATAATGTCTAGATGTTACAAGCATGTTACAGACGTGAACAGTTTGCATTATAGACCATTTTAAGCACATCTATTGAAAGTTTTATAGATCGCTATAAGCAACCTGTAGGACTAACAGTTGATTTATAATTAATTTATAAACGGAACATGATTAAAATGTTTGACCAAAAAATGAAATTTCACTACTAGAATTTAATCCCTGCTTTGAATACTTTTTATATTATGGATTCTATTTTCACTTAACATTTATTCTTCTAGTAATGTTAACAGCAATTATGGTCACACAGCTAGCAGAAACTAGATGTTGATTTTTTAAAAGTATAATTTTGAAGGATTTTCCAGTGTTTTCTACCAGTTGCATAAATATAAAATGAACCCAACAGATTTAACAAAATGCATTTGTTAAAGTTATCTGTAAACTGTGGGGCTCTGTTTATTATGAGTATGCTACCTGAGGTATACATAATTTCTTTCACTGAATTATATAAAGCATTATCGTACACAAAACAGGAAAAACATCAATGAATCAAATTATATGTAACATAGTGTGCCAGATACAAGTGATTATAGAAGAAAAAGGAACTGAACTATTCATAATAGCTGAAAGGCATAAACGTGATGCTTCATAGCAATTTCCACAGAAAGAAAACAATCACAAAATTGCATGTTTGCCACCAGAGTGTTTGTGTGTGTGCACATGTTAATGAAAAGTAATTTTACATGACTCTTCAAACACATTTAATCATTTTCATTTCAAAATGACTTCGTAGCTCCAAAGCATTTTCTGTTTTCCTTTGACTACAAAAATGAACCTTTCTACAAGCAGCAGTTGATACCCACAGGTCCTACTGAATCATTTATATTTTAAAGGGGGATTTCATGTCCTTTTTAAAATTTTCTATTATTATGTTGAAATGCAGAGAGAAGAACAACTACTTGTTTTTCCCAGAAATCTTCTTTCCAGAATAATAAAGTTTTGAACAAAATATTTTCATAAAATCTCATTTTTTCTTCTTTTACAAAGCATGATATGTCAGATTTCTAAGTGTAGCCTTATAAAATGACAAGTTACCATTTTAACAGGAGAAAAAAATAGATGAAATATAATTTCAGGAAAATTCATACTGAGTTCAGACAGGTTTTTACAAAAGCAACTTTTCAGATTTGCTTCTTACATTTCAAAGTCCAGTCCAGGAAACAATACTTTAATTTATCACTGGCACCATAGCGTTTTTCCCCATGGGTGAAGTTAGGAATCTACTGCATTATGAAACTCTTTAATTCTGTATACATGTTTAAAATATACCCAGTTCAGAACCCCAGCAGAATCCTTACAGGCTACATCCTAAGTCCTCCTATTATTCCCAAACTACTATTTGCCTCATAAAAGATACAGAAATTAATAACCTAAAGATCTTTATTGCTGGAAAACTATGATGGGACTATACATTTCATTTTAAAAAAGTCTCAATGCAGTTGTTTAAAAACATTAAATAAAAGCATCTCAGTGACAAAATAGGCAATTAATTACAACTGAGAATACACTGTAATTTAAATCAAATATGGTAAGTTTCACTAACAAAAGTTGAAATCTCAGACACCTCCATTATGTAAACAGCACAAGCAAAGGAAATTGACCCAAGGATAATGTTCTGTATTGCCATGCAGAACACTTAGTTGAGAATCCTTCAGGTAACACAGGCATATACTGGGATGTTTGTTTAAATATATATAAAAGAATTCTCCAAATAACCAAATGAGAATCCCTCCAGCTGTTCATGAATGGTACTGACAGATTGAGAAATAAGTCTCATCCACCCCTTAGCAGGAAGAATAGTAAACTGTGATGCAAGAATTCCAGGGTGGTATCAGTTAATAACACCTGATATGATGAATCCTTTGTGTGATTTTATCACTTCATAGTACTAGGATTATCAATCACAAGCTGTGCAAAAATATCCATATTTAGATGATTCAGATAAACTCAAACAGATATAGTGGGCATTTGAGAAACATATTAAAACCATTCTCACAGGCTAAATGAAATCTGCTGTCATTTAAATATGAAGCCAGAGCTTTGTTTTCAGATTGCACAGGAAAGAAACAGGTTACTTTCAAAGGCTGAAATGCTCCATTACAAACACACACATGAACACACAGAGTAAACCTGAATTTCATAAAACCAGGAAAGAAAGCACAGCAGCTAAAATGTATTATAAACAAACCCTTCTATTTCATCTATGTTAGAAAGCTTACAACAGAATGTGGCAAATGACATCACATAAATAGCAAGTTAAACAACATCACACAACAAAGAGAACCTTGTGTATGAAATAATACAACCTTTTAACCGATGATATTTAGTTAATTTTATTTATTTTTGCTTTAGTAACGCATATTCAGTTCACTCAAAGTGTGCAAAAATGGGGACGGAGGCAGGTGTTTAACTTTTCTAATGAAAATCAAGCAGAGATGAGTTTTCTAGCTGAAGGGGATTCCTATTAAACAGGAAAGCTAAAAAGCCACAGCTGGTAAAACAAAGCTGCTCCCAACCTTATGCTGCCTTAGCACACATCTGGCTACACTGTGAGCCGCTATACATTAAAAGAGTGACCTCTAGTGGACCTAAGTGACTGGTGTCATCATGGCAGCTACATTATTGAGATCAGTGGGTGGCAAAAAGAAGGCACAAATCATTGTAAAGTCAAGATTTTCTTTTTTAAAAAAATATGCCATTCTACGCAAACTTAAATTTATCTCCTAAATTATTTTTGGACATAAAATTGCATATGTAATAGAATTTAAAACATAACACAAAAAGAAGGCTGTTCTACCTGAAGCAAAATAACACCCCCGCCCACCAAATATCAACATTCATTCCTGGCTATATGCAGTACAAATATTTTAGGAATCTGTGACAAAAGACAATTAAAAAAAAGTCAAAATCATAAAGCTTGTAAACGGATAATCTGAAATACATTTTATTTATGGAAAAATATCATCAAAATAGTACCACTATGGACTAAACTGCCTGAGTTTTCATGTCATTTGTGATCTTGAAGTAGAGAATTTAGCACAATAAGATTAATTTCAGTCACAACTAGTGCCATACAGCAACTGCATCCCATGGAAATTTTTCCTCTTCATCGGAATTTGTGTTGTGCTATCAGAAACTCTTGTGCTAATCCTTCAAAGGGATATTGAGGCAATTCTTAAATCATTTGGCACAAAGTTATTTTGGCTGGGGCATAAATTTGAGTCTCAGTCATGATGAATAATGTAACATTCCACTTATCAAGTATTCATTTTGATTGAAGAGCTTTCTTTATGTCGTTAACTTCCATCTGCAAAGAAAAATCTGATTAAAAAGGTTTATCGGTGTGTCAAATTTAAGCATAGTGCCAGTAGCAAATTTAGTTGCATCTTATGTCAGGGTGGGGTGGACTTGAAAGTAGAGGTTTCTCTGTTATCCCCATATTACTCCCACCAGCAAAAGCCTCACAAATCCAGGTGCCTCTCATTCCTGCTAAAGAGAATTGGAGATGGCTCCCTTCTTCCAGAGCCAGGCAAAGATAGTCATTGGAACATGCAGTGAACCTGCTCAAACTCTTCTCCATTGAGTGGAGACCGAACCTTTGCTGCACTCCAAGCCTAAAGGCTTCTCTTAGCACAGAAGTTGTGCTGGTTTAACTTACACTGGTTTATTTTAATCAGTACAACTCGCGTGCGTGTGAACTCTCATATCTATTTACAACTGATAATATCAGTTTACCTACCAAGCTCAACCAATATAAGCTAGGTTAAAATGATATAAGAATGTCCACACACAAAAGTTATAAAATTGTTATAAAGAAATCAAACCTTTAGTTACAACAGATCAGCTCTCTATTTAGACCAGACTTAGCTATGTCCCGAGGAACTGGAATCCAGAACTCTGAATGGTACTGACTGTTAGGCCAACCCAAGAATTTCTGTGAAAGATTTACTAACCTTCGCTGAATGGGTTGTTAATTATTAAAAACTAGGGCCTTACACAGATCTGCTTATGCAAAAGCAACATTCAGAAGGCCCCAATTCTGCTATCTTTACTTGTGTTGAACAGAATGTTATTAAATAAGAGCAGCCCATTGAAATCACATTTTGATTTTCCATCACCAGTATAAAAAATATAGTGAGGAGGTGGTTACTGACCCCCACCCTGTGCAGTACCTGATGTTCTTCGAGATGAGTGTCTCTGTGGATGCTCCACTTCAGGTCAAGGTGCTTCTCAGCGCCTTCAATCAGAGATTTGTACAGCAGTACCCCTGCAGGTCATGCATGCGCTGTGCCTGCCTCATGAGCTGTCAGTGTTTGAATAGAGCTTGCATGGCTCGGGCTCCTCAGTTCCTTCTCTACAATGGAGTACATTCCAGAGTCCGAAGTAGAGGGGAGGAGGGCAGGTAGTGGAGCACCCACAGGGACACTCATCTCGAAGGATGCCAGTTACTGCTCAGGGTGAGTAACCTTCTCTTCTTCGAGAGAGATATCGCTGTGGGTGCTCCACTTCAGGTGGCTGAAAAGCAGTAGCCCTTAAGATAGTCGGGACTTCAGATGATGACAAGATAGTACTAGCCATCCTGGTGTTGGATGCTGCTGTGTGCATGAGAGCCTAATAATTGGCGAAAGTAAGGTTTGATGCCCAGGTAGCTGCCTTGCATGTGTCAGAATGCGGGACGTTATGGAGAAAGGCAGTGGAGACGTTATGGAGAAAGACAGCTCTAGCAGAGTGTGTCCTAACTGATGTAGGAGGTTATATGTGCTTCAGTTCGCAATCCATTTGGAGAGTCTCTGGGTAGAGATAGCTTTTCCGTGATCGCTGAGTGGTAGAGATGAAAAGTTTGGGGGGGGTTTCCTAAGTAGTTTTGTTCTATCCAGGTGAAAGGATAGTGCTCTGCGCACATCAAGAGAGTGCATTGCTGTTTCAAAAGCATTAACATGAGTTTTTGGGAAAAATGTTGGTAGGTGCATTGGCTCATTGAAGTGAAAGGAAGAGTGTATCTTAGACAGGAACTTTGGGTGTGTGTGGAGTGTGACCTTATCACAGAAGAATGTGGTATACAGAGGTTCCACCATGAGTGCTCCCATTTCTCCTAGTCGTCTGGCATACGTGATTGCTATCAGGAGGCAGTCTTCATGGACAGGTGGAGAAGGAAGCAGGTAGCCACTGGCTCAAAGGGTTTATCAATCAGGGCTTCGAGGAGTAGGTGGAGGTCCTAGAGCACAACAGGTGGTTTTACATCTGGATATAATGTTTGGATGCCCTTCAGGAACCTTTTGGTTACTGGATGGGCAAAGACCATAGTGTTGTCGATCTTATGTGAAATGTGGGGATTGCCACAAGGTGGACCTTGAAGGAACTCGATGAGAGACCTGATGTTTTAAGGTTTAGCAAGTAATTTAGTATCAGTGGGAGTGGGGCAGAAACTGGGGAAGTTGGGCCATGTACCAAGATGTGACCCTCTTCCACTTATGTAGGTAAGTAGTGTGCGTGGTGTGTGTCCTGCTGTGTAGTAGGACTGTCTGCACTTGTTCAGAACATGCTAACTTCTCATTAGGGTGGGGAAGGGGAATCGGTGGCTTGACCGACATCTGAATGAGGAAGAGATACCATGGTTGTCTGGGCCACAATAGGGCTATTAGAATGATGTTGGATCTGTCTGTTCTTATCTTCTATATTACTCTGTTCAGAGGTATTGATGGAAATGCATACATGAGTGTGTCGGTCCATGGGAGCATGAGGGTGTCTCCTCAAGAGTGTTTCCTCAGGCTGGCTCTGGAGCAGAATGTTGGACATATTTTGTTTACTGCCATGACAAATAGATCTAGTGGGGATAACCCCAGGTCTGGAAAACGGTGGACAGGATGGCGTTGTTAAGTTCCCACTCGTGCTGTATGGGGAAAGATTGACTGAACTCGTCTGTGGTGGTGTTCTGAGAACCGGCAGATATGAGGTGGAGATGTGGATACTGTGCTGAAGGCACCAATTCCACAGTTTTACTGCCTCTGTGCAGAAGAAGTGGGACCAGGCTCCCCATGTCTGTTCACACAGAACATGGATGCGATGCTGTCTGTCATGATCTGAATTCTGCAGTTTTGGATAATGGGAAGGAAATGGAGGCAGACATTGCGTATGGCTCAGAGCTCTATTAGATTTATATAAAGCTTGGTTTCCGTAGAGGACCAAAGGCCCTAAGTGGGGAAGTGGCCCATGTGCCCCTGCTATCCTGTGAGCGATGCATCTGTAGTGATGGTCAGTGAGGGTGGTTCTTGTCGGAAGGGAATCCCGGCACAGATGTTGATAGGAGAGGTCCATCAGAGGAGCGAGTCCTTGACTTTCAGAGGCATAGTTAGCAATTTGTTTAATCTGTGAATATTTGGTTTGCATACCGTGGCTAGCCACCCCTGAAGGCATCACATGTACAGGCGGGCATTTGGGACCACGAAGGTGGAAGCGGCCATGTGCCCTAACAGCTGCATAGAATCTTGGACTGTAATCCACGGGCTGGCATGTATCTGGGTAATTAGGGTATCCATTGTGTGGAATCTGTCCTGGGGAAGAGAGGCAAGACCCATGGTGGAGTCGAGGTATGCCCCAATGAAGTCGATTTGTTGGGTAGGTTATAAGGTAGATTTGTTTGTGTTTATTTTCAGCAAGGGTGTGAAAGCAATGCACAGTTGCAGAAATCGCTCGAATTGTCTCCAAGTGATTGGGGGACTTGAGGAGACAATCATCCAGTTAAGGAAAAATGAGGACCCTGTACTGGTAGTGTTCTGTGAGAAAATGATGGGCAGGGTGGATAGTGACATGGAAATATGCATCTTGGAGATCAAGGGTGGAAAACCAATCTCTCTGCTCCACCATCGGAATTAGTGTTGGTAAAGTAACCATCCAGAATTTCTATTTCTTGACTAACTTGTTTAGACATCAAAGGTCGAGGAGAGGGCACCGTCCATCGTTGTTCTTTTCTGTCAAGAAGTAGTGGGAGTAAAACCCTTTCTCTCTGTGTTGAGCTGGCACCTGTTCTATTGCTCCTAGTTGTATGAGGTATTGTACATCTTGATGGAGTAACTGTTTGTAAGAAGGGTCTCACAGGGTGAGAGTGTGGGGTTCAGAGAGAAAGGGGATGGCATAACTTGATCTGATAATTTCCAGAATCCATCTGTCTGTAGTGATAGTTTCCCAATTGGCAAGGAACGGGCGTAGACAGTGTCCAAAGAGAAGGATGGTTGAAATTGACGCTGAAGAGGGTGGGAGGTTTTCTATATCCTTGACCAAGGCTTTAGATTTGTTTGTTTGAGGCAGGAGGGTGGGTCGCCGTCATTTGTGGAGGGCGATTTCATTGGGTTCTGGGTTTATGTCTTTGTTGTTACTGTGTATCATATTGTCTGAAATGTTGATTTTGTGCAAAAGCATGGTAGTGTGGCCTTTGGTATGGGTGATATCTGTACTGCCTCTTTTTTGGAGCAGGTGGCTGGATGCCTAAAGATCTGAGTGTGGCACGTGATTCTTTCACTGAATGGAGGACCTCATTGGCTGTAAAAGCAAAGAGCTTGTCTCCATAGAAGGGAAGTTCCTCAATACTGCTGTGTATCTCCTTGGGAAAGGAGGAAGAAGTAACCATGAGGCACGTTGCATGACGATGGCCGTGGCCGTGAATCTGGCGGCTGCATCCACAGCATTGAAAGCAGCTTGAAGAGCTGTGCAGGAGATCAATTGGGCCTCAGACACCACTGCTTTGAATTGTTGTCATTTGTCTTCTGACAAATTATCAATAAATTGCATTACTTTAGCATAATTTTTGTGGTCATATTTTGACAAGAGGACCGCATAATTTGCAACTTGAAATTGCAAAGTGGAAGAGGAATACACTTTATGCCCAAAGGAGTTCAGTCTCTTGTTCTCCTTGTCAGACGGGTTAAATCGGAAAGGCAGGTGCTTATTTTTCTAGTTGGCCGCCTCGACCACCAGCAAATTAGGTGATGGGTGAGTAAACAGAAACTCCGAACCCTTTGACAGGACAAAATATTTGGGATCCAGTCTCTTGCTAGCGGGGGCTATTGTGGCTGGGGTCCGCCGATAATTGTAGCTGGTTCCATGATGGCCCCATTAATTGGTAGGGCTACTTTGGATGAGGTGGTAGCTTGTAATATGTCAGTGAGTTTGTGGTGGGTTTCTGGTACTTCCTCCAGGGTAATCTTGAGTTCATCAGCTACCCTTTTAAATAATTCCTGAAAGTGAATGAGCTCATCAGTAGTGGGAGGTGGCGGGGGCACTGTGACCTCCTTTTGTGGTATTGCTGTAGGATGGGGAGCGATGTTCCGTGCAGGCGGAGTGGCTACTTCAGGTCTTATCTGCATATCCGTGTGAGAGAGCATCGGGAAGTGCCTGATAGCTTTTCTGGGAATGGCACGGTGAACGCTCAATTGTGCCGTGGTGTAGTTCCATGGACTCCAGTGTGGCCATTGCCTAGGAAAGGGGGTAGGTGATCCCATATCAGTGTGGGTAGCCATTGAGATAGGAGGAGCGTGGTATACTGCATCTCGCACTTGTAGGTAAGTGAACCTGGGAGGAATATTGTGAGGAAAACATATGGTCGTCATCCTCTTCCTCCTCTTCTCCACTTAAGAGGCTTGGAGCAGTAGGGGAGTACTGCAAATAGGGTGCTGAAGGTCCCAGTGATAAATCGGTGCTGAGTAGCGGAGATTGAGGGGTATGCGACACTCTTAAGTCCCCTGGATGTAAAAACTGAGGCGGTGCAGTGACTCCAGGTGCCAAATAAGGCAGAAGAAGAGTAAGGGTTAAGTGAAGTGGAGCTGGTGCCGCTGCTATTGGTGCAGGCAGAGTCTGCAGAGGCAGCTGCTGCACTGAAGGTTGCACTGGAGGTGCGTACTGTGCTGTGGGAGTAGGTTCCCCAGATGTGGGCACTGTTGGGCAGGCAGGCGACATGAGGCAGCTCGGTGCCGGGGGCGTCAGCTGCGGTGGGTGTGAAAGTGGCTCTGCAAGATCAAATGGCGGTGCGGTGACCTCTGCTTGTGTTCTCAGCACCGTGCTGTCAAAGTTTGCTGCCAGAGAGCTGAAGGAGGCAGGTAGCTTAAAGCCCTGAGCCTCGGTACCAGGAAGCTTAGCAGTCGGTGCCTGAAGTGCCTGCAGAGTTAAAAGTGCTGAGCTGTGGAGCGGGAGGCACTGGTGGGGGGAAGTCATTTGAGACTTCTTTGCTGAGGAGCGGCTCTTGATGGGAGGAGGAAACTGGCTGTTTCTTTGTTTTACCTTTCTCCCTTGAGGGTTTTAAAGAACTTTGCTGAACTCTGTCTCTAGCCAGTAGAGAAGGAACTGAGGAGTCTGGGCCATGCACACTCTATTCAAACACTGACAGCTCACGAGGTAGGCACAGCTCGTGCACAGCCTGTACGGGAACTGCTGTAGAAATCTCTGATCGAAGGCACTAGGATGCACCTTGACCTGAAGTGGCGTACCCACAGGGACACTGCTCTTGAAGAAGAACATTTGTCACAAAATAAAAGCAAAAATATCAAATTAATGCTAAAGCCTTGCTAATGACATGTAAAGCACGTATGTCAATCTACAAATCAGGAAAAGCAGTTTCAAAGTTACTTTATATATGAAGCAGTATATCTGATGTTCCATTTAATGGCTCAGTTCCACTACATTTACTCATGTTGCCTATGTCAAGTACTGCTCAAGTGACTGATTCAGTAGGATGACTCCAAATAAGGTAATATTCAATATTAAAGAAGCAAGACCTGGACTCTTAATGGAAATAATATATATTTTTTAAAAATGATATTCTTTTAGATCTATCAGATTGGTGCAAGAGAGACAGCAGAATCTTGTTAGCTGAAATTAACTTTTCAGATTGTTGCAGGGTACTCAGTGTCCCATAGGAACGAGGCACACACACAGCTGTTGAATAAAAGTAGTGAGTTTATTGAAGGCAAAAGTGACACACCCACAATGGGGGCTCCCTTCGTTGCTGCCACTGAGACGGGCTTCATCCCGAGCATTGCTCTGATGCGTCGGGCTTTCCCCGTCTCAGTGGCAGCAACGAAGGGAGCCCCCGTTGCGGGTGTGCCACTTTTGCCTTCAATAAACTGACTACTTCTATTCAGCAGCTGTGTGTGTGCCTCGTTCCTACGGGACACCGAGTACCCTGCAACACAAATAAAGACCAATTCTTATTTAAAAAGTCATTGGCAGACTCTAAATCACATTGTAAAACATAAATTCTCTCATGTACTTTAAATTAGATGATTAAAACTAAGTATTTTAAAAACTGATTGAACTTTTCACTAGGTAAACTCTGTTTACTTTTTTGTATTTTCCTCAGCTTAGACAATAAAAAATAGACTCTTCAGCTTCCAGATAATTTTTATATTTTCATGCAATAACATAATGCAACAGCATATAGACTGCAAACACTGCAACGGGAATATTTGTTTATATATCTATATCTATTTATATATTTGAATTTCTTTTTATATTAACACAATGTATTTATCTTAAGTTTTATAAGAGCTTGTTTGCCCTAAGTTTGAGGCTAAATTTGACCTGCCAGTATCCCTGTAAAGTTGCCTCCGACCACATAAGATTCAAGTACCTGTAATCGTAGACGGATCTTTTTTTCTTCATCCAATTCAGACAACAATTGTTTAATCTCTTTTCTATAAAAAAAGAATGAAAAAATTGCAAAGCTTCATATTATTAAAATAAGGGTAATTATCTCTCAACCATTTCCCCACCAAACCAGTTACTGTATTTTCTCAGTAATGATTTATCGAAGTATTTATATCCTTAAAACATTTTGCATTAGTTTAATTTGAAACATATATTAGACAGAAATGACTTCATTTATGCTTTTGGAAAACAGCTGTGTAGCAGCTGGCCATTTTTGTTCAACTTACTAAAATAGGACTGCTTATAGGTAACAAAATAAAAATCCAAAAATCTCGTATTGCTAAGGAATAAGGTTCTCTATTGTCATAGAAGTCCTGTGTTTACAGGTTTAGTTCTTTAGCAATCAAAATTTGCTCTGGTCAGTAACATCACCACTGACTCAGTCCCCAATTACATTTTTTGTATCCGACAATAGGAAATTTGGATTAGTCCATTGGTAAATTACAGGAACTGGTAACATAAGTGATCACACATTTAAACGGTTTTAAAGCTGTTTAACACAGCACTATTTAAACTGCATCTTAACTTAGAAAGCTAGTGGAGGTCTCCCAAAAATGGCCTGTTGCCCAGGGGAAGGGAAACAAAATGGTTTCTGTCCTCTGAGAGGTAAGACCAGGATGTGATTATTTCGAGGAGGAAGTTTCACTATATCTTTCCCATAGAGAGATCCTCTCCTCTGCCCCGGGCCTGTGCTCTGAACATAATACATCTTAGAGAGACAAGGCAGGTGAGATAATACCTTTTATTGAACCAACTTCTGTTGGTAAGAGAGACAAGCTTTCGAGCTTATACAGAGCTTTTCTTCAGGTCTGGGAAAGGTACTTAGAATGTCAGAGCTAAATATAAGGTGGTACCAGCATGGCTACAGCAACACTGCATGTAATAAATCTTGTCATATTCCTGTTTACTGCCCTGTCCCTCAAGCCAGAAACCCGCAGTTGGAGGCAGCTTCTGTTAGAACAGTGATTCTCAAACTTTTGTACTGGTGATCCCTTTCACACAGCCAGCCTCTGAGTGTGACCCCCATTATAAATTAAAAATACAGTTTTTTATATTTAACCCTATTATAAATGCTGGCGGCGAAGCAATATTTGGAGTGGAGGCTGACAGCTCACAACCCCCAAATAATAACCTTGTGATCCCCTGAGGGGTGATGCCCCCCCAGTTTGAGAACCCCTGTGTTAGAAGGTCAGGCCAGAGGGCTCGTGGGGCCAGTGCCTATGCAAGGCAGGCTGGGAATAGGTGTCAGTTAGCCCAAATTGGGCCACATTCACCTTGACAACCCCTACTTGACAGCCCTCCCCAAGTGTTCTTTTATTCCCTTAGTCTCCTTCTTCGTTCTGTCACATTCCTCTGCCACTACAGTGTCTTTAACAGTACTCCTACAATCCTCTTCCCCAAACCTTTACATTCCCCTGTCCCTTTACTCTTTTTGGCCTGGCCACACATGGCAGACATCTTTCCTGTGGGCGCCCTAGCTTCACTCCCACTGGGAACAATGGAAGATATCAGCGATATTCAGGAAGGGCAAAAAGAATGAGAAAATCCCAGCTTCTGAGACTTGAGCAGTTTAAACCCTCCCAATATCTCCCCCACAGAATAAAAATAAATTTAAAACTCAGAATAATAACAGGAAAGTTTTCAACTCATTATTAATCACAATTCAGTTGCAGTATTGCCAGCCTCACGAGATCAAAAATCATGAGCCAGTTCCTAAAAAAAGTAATGAGATTGATAAAACATCATCAAATTATGTTTTTTTAGTCTGTCTTGACTTTTTGCCTCCCTCTACTCTTCTGATAATGTGAGTATGATCATTGCAGGTTGAAAAGTCAACCTTTAATGCACTCCTGCTTCTCCCTGGCTGGACAAATGGAGATGCTGGAGGTACACAAACATATTTAAGGAGAATCAGAATGGAGAAGATGCAAAATGGTTACATATTTGTTTTATTTAGGCTAGTCCTAAGTGGCCTCTGTTAATGTTATCTCTTTATTAAGATGGATGCCCCTTCAAAAGTATCCCTTCAAAAACAGAGAGAATGGACAGAGAGGGAAGACACCCAGGGTGATGGGAAAGAGGGGGAGCACTTGTGTTAACTTATTGTGCACGGGTATAATACAGGCGTGTCGCGTCTTGCGCGAGAGTTCTGTTCTGCGGAAACCGCATATAGCCAAAACCCACTGACTTCAATGGGAGGCGAAATTGCGCTCCCTGCAGGAAGTTTAAATTTTTTTTCTCCTGTCTTTTTTTTTTTTTGCGGACCGCGTAAAGTGGAAATCGCATAAGTGGAATCAGCGTAAGACACGACATGCCTGTATATGTACTCAGTGGAGAGAACTATAATGTGATAAATATAAAATATGACAAAAAATCTAATTCACATGTATTTGAAAACAAAACATACAAGGCCTGTAAAATGGAGCTGGAACATGAATAATGAACATCTAAGAAACACAAAGTACTCTCGCTATGTATCAAGTTTTCCAATTATTTTTCAATAAAGAGTTATGTGAGCTGCAAATATTTCTATGTACATGAATATATGTTTACAACATCAACCACCTTTCAGTGCTTACTATATTTCAGTGCAATAATGATACTTATTAATCCCTAAATATTATTTTTTAAATAATTCAGTCACATTCAAGTATTTAACAAATAATTTTAAACCATTCTTTGTGTAATTTGGATAACTGTAAATATATACATTATCCAGTAGTTACAATACATTTTTTTTAAAATCTCATAATTGTCCAAATAACTAAAAAAAATCATTTTTATTTTAATTCTTCTTTCCTTCTGCACTTTCTGGAACTTCTCCCTTTCCTCGAACCCAGCAGCACACCCTAGCCCCCATCATCAGTTCAGTCCCCGTTCCCACATTTCAGCATCCCCCCAACAGCTATACCACTGCTCCTTCTGGGGTCTTCACTCCCCTTTCCCAGGCCTGGGGAGTGAAGACCCCAGTATCCCCTATCATCTCCCCTTCCTCATGAGCTCTTCACCTGTCTCTGCTCCTTCCCAACACAGGTGCTGCAGGGGGATGCAGTGAGGAACAGAGGCACCATCCTGGCAAGTGGGACAGAAGGAGTGGAGCCATGCTGGTCTGCTGTGCTCTTTGCTCCCTACCTTTCCCTCCCCTCCTGTGAGAACACTGCAAGCAGGACAGAGAGGCTCTGCTGGCTTATAGCAGAGCTGAACTTCATGAGGGGGCTGGAGAGTCTCACGTCCTGGTGAGATGGGCTCCAGACCCTCTGAAATCCCATCACTTGCAACAAAATCATTTGGAGGAGCAGCTTTCTGGGCAACTGTATTAATGGTTTAACAACTACTGAAGAATTTTAGTATAAAATCCCACTAGAAATGCTTCTCAGCGTTCAGAGTAACATATTTAAGAGTCTCTAAATGGCCACTGATGTATTAGACAGCGAGCACCTCATCAGACTCCTTAACCTCTGTCAATCTACAGTTCAGTTTTTAAAAAGTCCAAGTAAACATGTACTTATACGATAAAACAACATAGCTCCAGAGAAGCTGTTACAAATTGACTGTATCAGTGTTTTAAAATTTTTCTCAACATCTATTTGTCTTCATGAAATCTTTTTATCTGACAAAAAGATCAAAGGAATTTCACACACACACACACATTATATGGAAAAGATTACTACAAAGCATAGTAAAGATGCTTAGAGTGGATATTGTGGTTTCTAATGCTTACTTTTGCTGGTCTTTCATTGTTTCAACGATAGTTCTTAGCTCCTTAACTTGTGTTCTCAGCTCCTCCAAGGCTGCCGGACCCTGGCTTGAGAGCTCAGTCTTTGGCTTTCCTTCAGTACTGAACAAAGACGGGGAATTTGACCTATGGCCTGTTGTTCCCACAGTTAGTGACTGAAGTGCAGGTGAGGATGAAGATGCTTGTACGTTACTCCCACTAGTCAAACCCCCTGGTTTTGGAGGCAATGACGTTTTATTATCGGACACCTGCCAACAAAAAAAACCAACGAATATTAAGTTCCCAGTGATAAGAAGCTTTGGTTTCCTGAACTGGAAGCGCATCTGAGTATTAGCTATATTTTACTCCCCTGCAGTCATGCTGATGGGTTTGGTTAGAACCTTTACACGCTTAAACATGGCACAATGGATATGATACACCACTGTTACTCAAATCTGTCTTTCTGAACATCCACAATATTAAGGTTGAGCCTGCCAGAGACCCTCAGCCCAGCCCATCACTGAAATTTTTTCCATCAGTATTGTTGCAACTGACAGGAAAAAGCAGGGTCACTAATAACGTAGGTACAAGAGTGAAAAGAGTTAAAAACAGAGATTTTAGATTTTATTAAGATGACACAGGCAATTCTCTAACAAAATTAAATGCTTGATACACGTTTCACACAGAACTTTGTTATAAGTCAGAGTATGCTTAACTAAGCGGACGTATTTCTGAGAGAATTCAACTTGCATCATGCAGAGAAACTAAGTAGGATTTATTGCAGAACCAAATTAGTTGTGATTTTCAACTAGCAATTGAAAGATTCTGTCTGCAATCCAAAACACAGTTAAAGAAAAGGAAAAGTTACTTTACCCATATTATTACTTAGAGTTATATACTCCTTAAACCTCCCTGACTTATCCTCCATCAGAACAAATGTACCATATATTGCAGGAAGTATTCATCTATCAATGAGAAACATAATATGTTCAACTACTTTAAAAGAATTGTGTAACTTTGGTACTGACTCTCTGCTCATGTCTACATCTCCACACTTTCATACAGGAATTCTGGGGCTTGGAAGTTTCTCGGTGTTAATCTACCTATGTTGGTAATTATATGGGCCCACACCGCTGAAGTGTCTGAATAAAAAAATAACAGATTTTTATCCACACAACATCCCTGTGAAGTAGGTAATTGAGGCACAGGTTAGACTAAACTTTGTCACTTACTTATGTTAGCAGAACTCTGTGAACAGTATTTGCTGATTACAATGCTGCATAGAGCACAGGGAGCTCAGAAAGTGTTCTTTCAGTAACACCATAACAAATGTGGCTCTCTTTCTTCTTTAAATATCCAATCTAGAATTTATATTTTGTGTTAAGATAGTGCCTAGAGGTCCACTGTGTTAGGCACTGTACAAACGCACAGTAAAAACAGGTACTGCCCAAAAGAATTTACAGTCCAAGGCCTGGCCTACACAAAATTTGCATACCAATTTATTTCAGATAGGGGTGTGAATTTATATTGATATCTTTAGAGTGGTATAACCTCTGTTGTGGGCACATTTCAACAGTTTAAAGATGCTTATATATAATGATAAATATAAAGATGAATATATATATAAATTATTCCTGTAAATTTATATTTATGTCTGTTTCTAAACTGATTTAGTGAAAATGCAAAAACTACTTATGGACAAGCCCTTGGCAGACAAGACACAGAGTGGAAGACGAAATAGAAGCACAGGCAGAAGGTGTCTGAAAAGGTAGTAGGGGTAGGAATAGAACTCATGTCTCCTGACTCCTAGTCTGATATTAACTAGATCAGAGGTGGGCAAACTGCAGCCCTTGGGCCACATCTGGTCCATGGGCCCTTCCTGACCGGCACCTGAACTCTTGGCAGGGGAGGCTGTCCCCCCTCCCCTGCAGCCCCACCACGCCATGCTGCCAGCGCTCTGTCCCGGCAGCGCTGACTCTGGCGGGGCTTGAACTCCTGCCGCTCTGAGTGGCGTGGTAAGGGGGCGGGGCTGCAAGCTCCTGCGGGGCGGTGCATCTCGCTCTGGTGGGCCTGAGCAGCGTGATAAGGGGGTCGGGGCCGGGCTGAGGCCTTGGATAAGGGACGGGGAGTCCTGGGGGTCTGTTTGGGGGGAGGGGTGTGGATAGGGGTCAGCGCAGTTAGGGACAGGGAGCGGGGGATTTGGGTAGGGGGTGGGTTTGGGGGAGTTTCAGGAGGGGGCAGTCAGGGGACAAGGAACAGGGGGACTTAGATGGGGGGTGCGGTCCCAGAGGGTCATGGGACAGGGAGCAGGTGGTTGGATAGGGGGCAGGGTCCCTGGGGGTGGTTAGGACAGGGGGTCTCGGCAGAGGTGGTCAGGGGACAAGGAGCAGGGGAGATTGAATGGGTTTAGGGTTCTGGGGGGGTGGGAAGTGGGAGGGAGTCGGATGGGGGCGGGGCCAAGCTTCCCTATCCTACCCAGCCCTCCATACAATTTTTAACCTCGATGTGGCTCTCGGCCAAAAAGTTTGCCCATGCCTGCACTAGATTGTGTTAGGATTTTGGTTTTTCCCTCTTGAAGTGTGCTTCATACATGTAGGATCCAGAGAAGCTGAATCAGAATAAAACAATTTTTTAAGTTAAATGAAATTTGGTGCCTAAAACCTTGTCAATAGTCCTCTGTGATGTGCAGCTCCCTTGTGAAATTTAGCTAGAACAGTAAGATAGTTATAGCTGTCTGTATTCATTATTAACATGGTTCCATTTTCTCTATACTGTAGTACTATGATGATACATTATCAATATGACATGTTCTTCATTAATGACTGTACCATTTAAAGTTTTGGTACCAATATTTAAAATCATGAATGGTTTGGAACTCATTTATATCATCCTCTTCTCCCTTTCAGATTTAATTCTTGTAGTTTGATGGCTTTTGCTCTTGAGTTCTGAATGTCCATAGAATATTTCAGTAGGGATTCATAACCTCTGGAACTGGTTTCCAATGAGTCAGCAATTGACAGAGTTTGACTGTCTAAAGGACATGGTGCCAGATTTACCTCTTTGATTGGGCTTGTGACTGATTGGGGTACCATAGTTGAGGCAGATAATAGGGTAATTTGTGTTGATGAAATCTTGATTGAGGTCAGTATTTAATCATCATAAATAATACATTGTAATTGTACAAGATTTTTCCTTTGAGGATCTCAAAGCAAAGATAAAATGTTACGCAAATAGACAATGCAACATGCCTAATAAGTAAACAGAAAGGAAAATGAAGTGAAGAGAGATTTAGTAACTTTTCTACACTCAAACAGAACTTAGATCTTTAATTACTAAGGCCAGGCCTACAATAGAAACTTCTGTGGCATAGTAATGTTGCTTAGGGATATTATTTCTGCAACCTTTTTATACTGGCAAAAGCCCTGGAACAGATGCAGTAACAACAGCAAAAAAGTGTTGCTAGTACAGCTTATTTTGTTCAGGGAGTTGGTATAAGCTATAATGGGATACACACTTTTTTGTCAGTATAAAATGTGCCTACAGTGGGAGGATTTGTCCAAATAGCCATACTTGCATAGCTGTAAAGGCAAACTTTTTCTAGTGTAGACTAGGCCTACATCTTGTGTTTCACTGTAGGACAATCCTTCAGTATTACAGTATATGTATTTTTTAAAAACTAACTACCCTGAGATGTCCAGTTACCGTGATGATGGGTACCATAAAATAAATGACAATGCATGTACATGAGGGTAAGTTAGCAGATGAAGAATAATTAAAACAGTCTGATTAACTTACTTGTGATATTGTAACAGTCTTTGTTTTCTTTGACACTTCAGTTGCTTTATGTATAATGGACACATGTTCTTCCTTTTCTTCTTCAGGGCTTGGTGAATCAAAAAAATCAGGACTTGAAAGGGAGGACTATATAGGCAAAAAAATAAAACCAGATATTTTCATTCTAGAATACTTTTAAAAGAAGAAAATGACATAGCAAATAATATAGAAAGTTATCATACAAAACAACTTACAACTCAGAAGGAAGGCTTTCAAAGTTCTGTTTTAATTAGTACCTTGTTTTAAAGTGTGGTGAATGGAAAGAGCAATATTGAAATGACAAATGCATAATGGCTATATTGCAATTTAAGGGCACTCTTTGTTCAAAAGAGGGTATACTGTGCCTTCCTGCCCCCCAGATGAATCTTAGTTTAATGAGGCAGAATTTCCCTCTGCTGCTGTTACTTCATTTCCACCGCACTGGGACAGGGTGCATTTGGCCAGGTCAGGTGCAGGCCTCACTCTACTACTTTTGGAGGGTTAGGGCTGCTATCTGTACACAACGCCTGCATTCCAAAGCCGCATTGTGTCTAACCTCTGTAAAGAAATGTTGATACTTTGTTCCTGTAAAAACATAATGTGTTTATTGCCAATATAGCACAGAATTCAACTTGTATAATTTGACAGTGCGGGCAGTTTTGAAGACTCCGAAAGAGACCAAGGAATATTATCCTTGGGGAAACTTTTTAAAAGTACTTGTTACCTCGAGTACAATCTGATCTATTCCAAAAACTCAGATGAAGTATTTTTATGAGCTCCAGTCACGCTTGGTAGGGATGATCTAGCAGTATCCAAAGAGTGGGTAAAACTCTTTCTTGGACAGAGAATGTTCTTAAACTTACATTCAAAATTATGGCATAATTTTAAAAAGAGGATCCCTGAGAGGCACTTCCAGCACCTCATTAGTATGTGTGATGCAGCTGCCTATACGTAAAATGAAAGGATTGAATAACACGGATACTTACCAAGAAAAAAATATTCAGAAAGTAATTTGGAAAAAAAAGGAAGAAAAAATGAACGTACAGATGTGAGTGACTGGGATGGGGGTCGTCTGCCAGTAGCTTTTGGTCTGGTTGTAGTTGGATGACTGAGCTTCTCAGCAACTGGTACTACCGAGTCAAAACCTTCCACATCTTAAAAACAAAGATCACACTGAGTCAATTTTGAGAATCATTCTCCAAAAGAAACAATACAAAACTTACATTAAAGACAAAACAAAACCCCTGCCTTCGGTAAATCTCAAAGAAATTAAGTCCCTATTACGTTATGTTGCTTCTGTTATTTTTTCAGAATGTAGTTAGCCTTATATTTAAAAAAAGTTTAGGGCAGCTGAAATCTAGGCACTTAACTTCTGCCATGCATGCTTGTTATTTCGTATCAGTTATAATCAGGCATGGAAAGAGAATAGGAACCTTTTTTGCCTAGCAGTGTAATTAAAGCTGAATGACAAAAGTGGCCCAGTTATGTGAAACAGAAAATGCAGCTGCAAAATTACCTTGTTGCTGCTAGAGAGGCTAACCTTTCTTCTAGGAGTAATTTGAGGTAGAAAATACCTCAAATTGCACATTCTCCTAATGTTTGTATCACCAATTCTAGATTTGCACTACAGCATCTGATAATGATCACTAGTTGACACCTATAACAACAATGAAAAGAAAACACCTCAGTAGACTCCTAAAACTCTACAGGGCCCAGGAGAAGTAGATTCAAAGAATAGGAACCTGGCTTGGCTTTATGTGACATGAAACACATTGATGGAGTTTTTACTGAATCAAGCCACATGCTGGAAGGATGTGATGAAGGGGGGATATGACATCTGAAGGAATATTACTGTTCTTGAACACATTTGAATCAGATGGTTTAACGTCACTCATCTGTTTTGTTTTACAGACAACACTCTTTCAGTCACCTCAACTTAAGATATTCTACTGCATTTGTGTATGAGATAGATATATCACCCCTCCAGTCCCCCTGTTTTATCAAATTATTGGAATATGTGATTCAAAAATAAACTTGATAAAAGAATGCATTGGCTGTGAAACAAAAGCTGCAAATCCTTCATAAAATATATATACCAAAGAGTTAAATGGGATTGTATTCAGACCTAGTAAAAGAGCAATTAATCTTCTGCAGATCAAGCTATGTTACTATAATACACAAGGGTAATCTCCTTGAAATGACAGATGATGGAAAATAAAGACCCATTATATGGATAAACTGTTGCACATGAAGTAGGAGAGCTAAACTGATTTCAGATGAATTTGGTGGCTGGGAGTTAAATAGGATCTAGACTTTAAACTGTGTATTTCTGTAGTATTAATATCCTACAGAATCCCTAAGGAAGATATGTACACTACTTTCAATAACCCTATGATGGTCTAAAGGTTATTCACCTCAGATTTTTACAACATATTAAGAATAACTCTTTCTACACACAACAAATAACTGCCCGTCCTCTAATGAATATGCCTTTAGTGTGTCTTTTGTTGGATCTTGTAACCTACATCGTAGCCTTGTCACTGTGGCATGTAACACATTCTGCCACTCAGGATCTGACAGTCTACAGTTACAAGTTCATCTTTGAGAAGGTCAGGTGATGCAATGGGCCACTGTGGAAGAGCACGGATTAAAATTTAAAATTCCAACCAGACAACATATATCTGAAACCTATCCTTTGCCCTCTAGTGCTGCGTTTTGTTTGGGTGTAGTTTATTTTCTCTGGAACTCTTAGTTCAAATGTGGCATCTGATTTTCAGTAATACCCCGCTTCTATCCAGTTTTCCAGCTGAGGTGAATAAGGGATGATGAGGTTAGGTGACGTGACTAAGATCACACAGTTAATGAGTTGCCCAACTTGAATTAGAACCCATGACAATTGTATTAACCACTATGCACAACGCTGCCTTAAGTTTTAAAGATGGGGAATAAAAGTAAATTCTGACCCTCTTGACTCCCATCTCTTCCACCACTGAACCAAGAAAACACACTGACAGTTTCACTGTTCTCAGTCTTGGGACTTTTGTCCAAAGTGCCACTGTTCTCTCCTTTTTTCTTATAAAAGATAATTAACTACTACAGGTAATTGGGCTATCATGGAAAGCAATCAATGTGAAAAGGGTGACGTTATTAATTCAAAGTGCTGGTTAGTATATAAAAAGATCACATTTGATGAAGTCAGCTCTCTCTATTTTTAAGAGTAGTATTGCTAATAGTACTCATGAATTATTATCAGATGCCTGTTTCTAGGTCTTATCAGAATAATCAAACATTCATATTTTGTTCATTTTAATGTAAAAACATGAGAGTCAAATCAGAAACTAAAGGCATGTGTCACTGAAGTCAGTAAGAGCTGTGAGCGTCTGAATGAAAAAGACTATTAACAAAATTAGATGGGCTATATCAGTTTTATCCACGGTGAAATGTGACTTCTGTGAAAAGATTCTATGAACAAGAAATAGACGTAAGGGTTATAGCAATAGCCCAGTTTTTAAAGTTTCTGAATCTATAGCTGATTGCTAGAAAAATAGTTCAAAACATTCTATATGAGAAATACAGACTATAAAAGAGAAATACAGAAGCAACCACAGGGTGGAAAGATTTAACTTCTGTTATATGCTGCCAAACTAGTGAGACTGCGAAAACCTAACTGACGCTGTAAATAAAATCCTATTAAAGTGCAAGTCAGAGCCCAAAGAGAAGGACCCTTACTTGTACAAATCTAAAATAGCAAACTCATTTATAGAACTCCCTTGCCCTTTTTTAGATCTTCTTATTTAGACTTTTTGTATCTTTTTCAAATCCTTCCCTTTCCAAGGTGATCAACACTTCAGAGTCAGACTCCAAAGTACTATTCACACACAGAGAACAAATTATATTAATAATTGATTAAACTGGTACAAGAAAAACAAAAACTGCAATTGCTCAAACTAAAGCCAGGTCTCAGTGGTAGCAGAGTTGGTGTATGAATGTACAGTGTAGAATGCTGTACAGTTAGGGCCAATTTTTTATTTACACTGCTTATTTTTCTGATTATCCTTGTCAATGAAATATAACGCTACAATGGTTTTTCAATGTTCTTAGCCAGGTTTCCTCTTTATGAGACATATCTTATACACACATTATATAGGGGCGTGCAGCAATGACAGCATTAAATGCTAATGCAGGCATGTGATTATAAAACAGAATTTATATATAGCTAAGGAAGATTATATTTTTGGGTTTTACATCTGAGTACAGTACACCTTCCTTGTTCTGGGAAATGTGTGATGGTATAATAGAAAAAGGAAGCAATTACTGTAGCCAAAGTCTTGCTAATTGTGCTGCAGGCCATAAAGCAGCCAGTGGAAGCGAATTATCAAATTCTTCTCACAAGAAGCCCTTCTCTTCTCTGGTCTGACACCAGCCAAGACCAGGGCAGAAGGCTTCACATCAGTCTCTGATGAAACCTTCAAATGATTCAATGCCTTAACGGAAAACTAGCTAATAATTACTGAGGATAGTAATGCATTAGACTGAGTGAGACACAGGGAGAAAGACCAGCACAGAATAGTTTCTTATGATAAGGCAGCCCCACCTGGAGTGCCCTCTTGCAGCAGGCCGTGGCATGACACATGCACCTGCCTTAATTTCCCTCCTCCAGATTCCCCAGAAATAGTCTAAACAGTCTTTCTGAGTTCAGTTGGCCCTTATCGGGTTAACTGATTACAAAAGAATGCCCTGGGATCATAAACCATAACAAAATAAGTTCCAACACCCAGTCCCACATCCATAGTCCAGACAGAATATCAAGTAGAACCCTGGTGAATGAATACGTACAGCGCTGTGTTGGGTGATGCCAGCCAAAGGGGGTTTCTCTTTTCACTATATCTCTCATTTGCCCTCAGCGTCTGGTTGTCAGTGAAGTACTACTTTTTCCAAGTTTTACAGATGAGGTTGCCAAGGAACAAGGGGGTCTAGCTATTTGCTTGAAGTCACAAAATGAGCTAATGGCTTATCCAGGATTTAAACACAGGACTACCTGTTTCATAACTCTTTCTTCAAGGATTCTCTAACTTTTTATATAGTATGGACCATATTTTACTAGGGAAATCATTTCACTGCCACTTCCCCTCCCATCCACAATCACACTGACCATCTCCCCTCCCACTTATGAATGTATATCAGCACTATGGCAACTAGACATCCATTATGAGGAAAATAGCTTTTTACTGTATTTTTAACTGTCTTCATGCAATTTAGCACGTGGAAAAAAAGGAGTAGAGATGGCAGCATGTGCCAGTCAGCTCTCCATCACTCACTAGCAGGTGTCCCTCAGACTACAGTTTGAGAACGACTGATTTACTGTATTTCAAGAGCTTATCTCCCCACAGCTCTGAAAAATCAGTTCTCTTCTGTTACCTTATAGAATCTCTCTTAATAAATCTCACGCCAGTGCTACATTTTTCAGCAGAAATCAGTGAGTACTTAGGTGTTTTTTGTTAGTAATATTAGAGATAGCTAAGATCCTACAGAGCAAAGGGTATAAAAAGACAAGATAAACATTGAAACAGATTGTGTCCTCTTAGATGCATGCATGAATTGTGCGCAGTGTTGCCAACTCTCATGATTTTGCCAACTCTCATGATAATTATTGTTTTCCTTAAAGCTCCAGCTCCTGGAGTCAAGTGGATTTGTGATTATTTTAGCCTTAATTTTTTAAGTAAAAGTAAGTTTCTAGCCCTTGTTGCTGTGGAGAAAGCTTCAAAATGTGACTCCCAGTGAAGGCTCAAAAAGCAGAAGGCATATCAAAAAACAAACCAAATGTATCATTCGTACATAATCTCATGATTTTTGGTGAGCCTGACTCATGATTTTTGAACATCTGGAGTTGGCAATACTGTGTATGTGCAGTCCATTATTTGCTGGGAGGTACAGAGACTACTATTTTATGTGAATGATTGTGTGCTTCTGTTGTATGTAATTTAATAGTATTTACTGACACTACAGTAAATTAGATTACAGTTTAAATTACATAGTTCAAATCCACAAGACTTCCAATATCAGATAATTTTTAAAAGGTCAAATTTTGGGTTTAAAAGACTTCACTGTATTCTTTTAAAAATGTATATAATAATTCCTAACTCAAACGAGAGAAAATCCTCTACATTCATTATTATTGAAATTATTCTGTAATTCTTTGAAAACAAAATTAGATCTTTATCCTTTAAATTACCAAATTTGCAAGTTTTCTTTTGTCAATCTACTAGCCCACAAAAATGATCACTGTTATAAAATGGATCATATTTCGAGAGCTAGTAGATTGACTTTTACTGGTCCAAGATCTAGGATCTATGGATGGAATTTTTAAGACAAAATGCCTTACCTTGTACTCATACTTTGCTATATATTCACAAGGTGCGAATTTAAACCCCTATAGTTATACCAGTATAACTTCCCCAGGTGACACTCTTATTCCAGTTGTGGTGGTTTGGGAGACCTGTCTATCTATACTGTATGAATTTTGTTTGGTGCTATGGCCTCTCTGAATGTTTATGCCTGTATGGCTGACTTTGCTGTATTCTTACATCATATTTCTAGTGGTAGGGAGAGGGGGACTGGCGCCAGGGTGTCTGCTTCTGAATGTGACAATCATTGAGGACCATCAACAACTGAATAAGTCTACCCTAACAGAACAAAGGGGTTGTTGCAATCTAGGTGAAACCCAGTTCTTTCCAATTTGTGAGCAAAATGGAAGGAAAATAAGAGCAAAGAACCAAGATATTAATGCTGCTTTTAAAACCAGAGAGTGGGAGGGTCAGAACTGCAAATGGAGCTTGGGCAGGAGTGGAAGGAGTCTCTATGATTTCAGAAGAGAAGCTTGAGCAGGACAAGTGAGATCCAGGAGAAGGGACGTGAAACTCTGAAAAAACACTGACCAAATCTCTAAGAATGTTCAAGAGTGAGGAGGAAATTGAGGCAAAGAATTGCACACAGGGTATCTTAGTTTGCATGGATCTGTATAAATCTTTTGTGCTATATAAAGTAAAGAGTGAATGATTTAGAAATCCAAAGTCAAGGCCAAAGCTATACTTAGCATGCTGCATCAGCGCAGCTATACTGATGCAGCTGCACTGCTGTAATGAAGAGGCTCAACCCAGACAGAAGAGAGCTCTCCCATTCGTGTAGTTAATTCACCTCCCCAAGAGGGGGTAGCTATGTCAATGAGAGAAGCTCTCCTGCCAACATAGCGCTGTCTGTGCGGGGCATTAGCTCGGTATGACTATGTCACTCAGGGATGTGGATATTTCACACCTCTGAGCTACTTTGTTATACAGGTATAGATCTGTAGTATAGATCTGGCCTAAGACAATCAAGTGTCCCTGAAGGGTTAAATTCTAAACTAAAGTACCCATTAGGATTGAGCTCTGGGAAAAAGGTGTGCTTGAGCTCCTGGGAAATCTTGGGAGGTTGGCTGGATCATAGTGTCCCACTTCCAAGAAGGGTATCAGACAGAGAGTCCACGCCCCAGGTGGTCTGTAACACTGGTATAAGAGTGTCTTTTTCTGCTTTAGCTTATGATGGTTTGGAATTGGTTTAAGCTCAGCTGAAACAGGCCACTTTTATTTTGGAATAAGAGTATCCACAGATGGAATGATATATATTATACTGGTGTAACTGGAAACATTTCCCATGCAGGCAAGCCCTTAGTTACTTAGGTACATAAGTCTACTGAAAGTCATTGGGTGTTTTTGACAACCCCACTTTATATATTTTACTTCAGATTAGGTAACAGCTCAAAGAGGTTACTAAATAGTCCTTCTGCTGTGTAATATGTAATGATGCCACAATGAAATGTATGTATTATACTTTATGATGGCACCATTTGAACATAAAGACCCGATAAACAGAAACCAGGTGTTGATTGATAGTGCATGCATAAAACATATACATCAGATAACCTAAGAAAATTCCATAGAAAGAGGTTATAAGAAATTGTAATGATTATGCTTTTGTTGCAATATTATAGTGCAATATTTTCCATCACAGTCCACTATCTACCCATTTGCAATTAGAAAATATGTATCACCAAAATGCACAAGAGTAGTTCCAAAGAATACATGCTGTTCATTCTTAGCTAAGATAAATGTCAGGACAGAAAAGAGATGGAAAAAAGCCTTACCCTCATCAAGTGATGAAGAGTTACCCATGGTAAAGAGATGTGAATGGGAAAAGCTTGATGAAATAGGAGTGGAAAGGAAAAGAAAGGCATCACTAAAAATAGGGAGGGAAGGAAAAAAAAAAGAAGTGAGGAGGAAAGGGGAATAGTTTGTTTTTCTTGTCCCTTACTGTACCTATAACTAAAATATTACATTTTGTAAGCAAGGTGGTAATAGCTGTAAAACCAGTCCTCTGCTTTACTGAATGGAATTAAAAAGACAGTCATAAAATCACAGTATCTCAAAGTTCATTATGACTGTAGATAAGCAATATATTTTGCACACCTTGGAGGCTTGTTTTCACTAGCAAATTCTATCAAGTTGGAATAGGAGCCTGAGGAGTCGTGTTATGATGATCCTGACCACAACTTTTCATCCACACAGAGAGGGACAAGACATGTAATGGATAAAACCAAATGAGCCTAGGGTTTATTCATGACCATCTAACTCCATGCAGAACATGATGTGTCTCTGACTATACAGACTGCAAAGTTGCAATCAGCATCAAGTTAGCTAACTTCTCAAGGTTAACTTCCAACTCAATACAATTTGCTAGTGAAGACGAGCCGCCTTATTCTTTGGTATCTATTTAACATTAACTTTCTGACATACAACATTAACTGAACTATACAATATCAATCTAGTGAAGCTCAAGCAATGACAACTCAGTTATAATGTGTGCTAATACTCAACTCCCCTCTGACATGGAGTATAGCAGAACCTGACTGAGAGTGGGAGTGCCCTAGTGCAGATTAGAAAGGTTTCAAAATGCCCCATGCCAGGGGGCCAAGGCAGTGCCAAAGCACCTCCCTGTGCACTAACACTTAATAGCTTCATGAAACCAAGCTAGGCCACGTATGTTTGGCTACTGCTGGTGCACCGCTTCCTCCTCCTGCAGGGGGTTCTCAGTGCCCCAGAACAGCTATGTTTAGGCAGGGATCGGCAACCTTGGCACACGGCCCCCCCGCAGGGTAAGCACCCTTGGCGGGCCCGGCTGGTTTGTTTACCTGCCGCATCCGCAGGTTCAGCCGATCGCTGCTCCCACTGGCTGTGGTTCGCCACTCCGGTCCAATGGGGGCTGCGGGAAGCGGCATGGTGCTGGCCACGCCTGCCAAGGGTGCTTACCCTGGGGGGCCGTGTGCCACGGCTGCCGAACCCTGGTTTAGGCTATCGTAGAAATGTAAAGTAACTCAGTGACTAAGATTACAGTGAAATGGGTATAGCAAGAGCTGTTAGAAAGGCCACTTAGGTTCCCTCCTCTTCAATGACTACTCCTACAACAGCTACTGCCTCTGCTTGAATGCTTTCTGCAGTACTGAGTCCTACCATGGGTCTGTGCTGAGAAGATGGTACTTAGATCCACCTCTTTTCCACTTTATTGGAAGCAAAAGGGGAAAGGGAGGCAGTTGGGGGCTGCCCTCTCCCCTCAGAGCTCATCAGCATATAGGGTAAATCCTGCCTTAATGACCACCTCTGAAGAAAGACTACCTGTCACGCACGACTACTTCAGAGGCTGTGGAACACTCCCGCTCCCTGGTGCATAAACCTCTGAAGAGAGACCACCTTGCTAACTCCCATGAGTGATCACTCTTGGCAGGTTTTACTGTATTTCTAAAGTTAAGACAGGTTTGACAACGTTCACTACCATACATGTATCCCAGTTTCATTCACTCTGACCTTGTGCTGCCCAATCAGTCAGTGCTTTTAAATCCATCTCTCAATTCTCTAATATTTTTTACTAACAATTTATTATCAACAAAATCTCACCAATTTACTGTCCCTTCCTCTCATGAATGATTAATAAATCTGCAAAATAACAGTGATCCCTAGTAAACCCTGGGCAGGTAATCCCTCTCCATTGTAAGGAGCAGTCATTCACTGCAACTCATTTTAGCCTACAAAATTTTAATCCATCACAGAACTTTGCCCTCTACAAGGTGGCTTTTTATTTCTTTGATCAATAGCTTTTTGAAAATCCAAGTGAATTATGATCACTGGGTCACCTTTCGCTCCCAAGTTAATACTTTTTTCTATGAACTCCAATGGGCTAGAAAGACATGGCTTTTAGATACCATGCTCGTTTGACCCTACCAGGTTATATTTTACTTTACTTTATCCAATATATTTATCTAAGTGTTCACACTAGTCTATCCTTAGACTCATTTAGTTCTTTCTATGAAAGTTACTAGCAGCTCAGTGGCTAAAACCTTCTGCAACATTTTTGTATGCACTGTCGTTGGGTGATTTTTGTATTTGTTTCTGTTCTCCCTACCAGTTCCACCTCAAGAAATAAAAAAATCTGAAATGGTTTTGGAAAAGAACAGGAATTGTTCTTCAACAACATCTACTCGTTATCCCATGACACCATTTTTTTAAATCTGTGCTTTTATCACATCGCACTCCTTGTTAACAGTGTTAGGATACTTGTATCACACCATTATATGCTGTCTGATTGCACAGCATTTTTCCTTCTAATACACAGTGGCCTACAGCCTTTGAACTAAATTTATAAACATCAGTAACAAAAGCTAATAATATTAAATGCTGAAATTGATTGCATTTCGACATTATCCTGTTGGCTTTAACATAATATTAATCAGAAATCATCATAATGTATACCTGTAAAACAGTTCATGCAATGTGTTTTGCTACGTTCACCTTCATTACAAATAAAAAAAATATACTGTTTACACCTGTAGAATAAGCTTGCTATCATAGAACACACTGACAGCAACACATTCAAAAAGCTGATACATGAGCACTGAGAGCAATAGTCAAGGTTATCTTCATAAAACTAAGAAAAAATATAAAAAATATAAAATATTTTATAAAATCGCTTTTTATATTTTAAATGATATATACAAGTTTTCCATTCAAGTCTGGAGAAAAGGCAGACTGGTTGCTGAAAAAATGTGTTAATATTAATGTGCTCTCTGAAAAAAAAACCACATCAAATTATCTTTCTGTGCTACTAATGAGTTCTAGTAATGCTTACATTCAAGGTACAAAGATTCTGCCTCTTACAAAAACATGCCTGCTGCCACACAGTTGTTACTAAACTGAGTGACTGGAGCAGATGGCATTGGAATACTTCCACATATAAATGACTCTGTCCCTGGGTTTGCTTTCAGCAATAAAGAAGAGTCAGGACATCTCATTTTCAATGCCTCAGTTACAACAACATCCTGCTCAACAAACATCTCTTATGGATTTCAAACTCAGCAATGGCAAAAAAAATAAGAAAAACAATCTAATCTTCAATTTCGCTCCTCTTCAAGGTGACGCAATGATTCAACTGTACGTGTTTTAGGGATATCAATTACCATCTTAACTACAGCCGAGGTCATGTTCATTTTAAAATTGGAACAGACACTTCCTTTAACACTTTTTAGCAAAACTGATTTTTTAAAAGCAGTCTCTATTTCCCTTGTATATGAAATGTAAAGATTATTGATAACTACACCACAAATGCAAACCTTTAACACATTACAAATACATAATATGCATTAATCTTCACCTTACCAAAACATAGCACAATTATTCATTTGGCCTAGCCAATTATTTCAGGCTTTTAACAATAAAATCAATTTCCCATGCCGAAAAAGGTAAGTTTCATATTTCTGTGCTTTTTTAAAAAAAGTTTATGCAAGGAATGTTTGATTAACCTTGCATTTAAAATTTACTAAGAACCTATTAACTGCCTCTTGGAGCAAAGCAAGTACTACTAAAATGCAGATATCTAAATCATAACTTTGTTACAGGAACAACAAAAACATGGCAACTTACCAATGTCACTGCTTCTTTCTGAGTTCTTCTCCAAGGTTCCCGATACTGTACTGTCCACTAACTCTACTTTTGTACTATCATTCCTACAGTGAGAAAAAGAAGAGGAGACATTTATTAGAGTTTGTCTGTGGGTTACAATAAATTGCCATCTTGCAATTAATAAAAAGAAAGGGGACGTATTCCTCCTGTGTAGCACTGAGTTATAGCAATCTGTCACAGAGAGTCATCACTAGTAAGCAGACATACTGCATGGATTAACCTTATCTCATTTCTCTTTAACACCTGTCAAAAAGCTATTTTAGACACAGTAGTGTCCTAAATTATTCCTCAAATGTTCACAGTATCTCAACATGAAGGAAATCTAAGGGCAAAGAAATACCCTTCAACAGCTTATTCTTAGTTGCTTACAATTAATAACTGGTGCCTAGATATTATGGCTAGGTGAACCAGAAATCTGCAGATAAATGGATGAAGAGAAAAAATGTCAAGCTGGGATAATGGGATCCAACAGTGTTCTGCTCTGTTCATAGAAGCAGCTTCCTCACTATGATAAGTGCTTTCCACTAGCAAATGAAGATTTTGTACATATTACTCATCACTAGGCTATGAAATCCCTTTCTATGATTTCAAAGATGTCTTCCAACCCAGGAACTGTAGAGCAAAATTTTCTTGACCATAGAAAAATAACAGAGGAGTGGTGATACTTTATATGGGGGGCGGGAACTGACATTTTTAAGAGCAACAGGGATTCAGCCACGCCTAACTCTGTTTTTCTTCCATGCAAAACCTCACATACCACATACTGGTTAAGTTTATCAAATATGACCACTCAGACAGAATAAAATTGGATCAGCAGAAGGAGCACATGGTTAAACTGCACAGGTCACACACACAGCATCCTTGTGAAAATT
Organism: Dermatemys mawii; assembly: GCA_007922305.1. Taxonomy (NCBI): domain Eukaryota; kingdom Metazoa; phylum Chordata; order Testudines; family Dermatemydidae; genus Dermatemys; species Dermatemys mawii. The sequence continues at coordinate 2,976,544 of ML677364.1, read as the reverse complement.
TACTATGAGATTTCAAAACAGCTTCAGTTCACTTAATGGAATAAAAATGTGTATTATAGTCATGAAATATTTTTCCCATTTCATGTTCAGCCTCACAATATTGTATAATTCCCACAATAATTGTCACCATACATACATAAATAGTATTATCTATATAGTGTTATTGTACACATCTTTGCATACTGGGCAAAATATGCCAAGAATATAACTGTCCCTGCAACTAATGACCTAGATAGTTAATGTTTCTTAAAACAGTGGTATTAGCTATTAATAAATTAGAAATAAAGCATGATCTTCTGAAGACTTAGCATTTGTTCCTTACTTTTCACTAGCAGATTCAAGGACATACCACCTGCTTGCTTCTGGTGGCGTAATCTGGCAAAGGATGGTTTAGATTTAGTTAATGATGCTAGATTTATAAGGATGAAGATGGCATTAGCTGTTAGAACAGGTTCAGACTAAAAATGCTGTAATGGATAGGAAGTCTGGAAAATTTTGTTGAAAACTGGAAGAAATTACAAAAAATTGGATACACACAGGTAAGAATGTAAAAAGACAAAAAACTCAGTTGATGATCTGGAAAACAAGATCTTATTATGGAATAGTAAGTTGTCAGAACATCCCTGTAGGTGAGGAAGCAGGAGAAATTAAGACATTCCTGTCACACTGGATTAGTAAAATACTGATGATAAATGAGGATGTTCAGAATGATCTACTTGATCAATACAATTCTCTTTTTTTTTTAATCACTGGAAGAAATGTATAACAAAGTAACACTGTCTTGGTGGTAATCCCCAAAACTGTCGTCATTGTATCTCTTTGCCCAGATGTATTTAGTGGCGAAGAAAGACTGTTAATTGAAAGTGTTCTAAGAAAGGGATGTATGCTGTTTGGGTTGGGGTTGTAAACTATTATGATTTTAGGGCTGAAAGATACTGAGGCTGAACTTGATGTTGGATCCTAAAAGCTGTCTTAAAGAATGCTAACTGTCCTCAAGACTCTATATCTTTAAAACGTTCCCAATGAACAGAATCTGTCTGTCACACACACATGCAAGTTTATTATAGGGTTATTCACAGGGGTGCTAGAACATTTTTTATAGTGGAGATGCTGAAAGCGTAAACCATGTATTTGGTTATTACTGCTTCAAGCCCAGGGGGTGCTGCCGCATCCCCAGCACCCCAAGTTGCTCATACCTTACATGCTCAAATGCTGGCACCAATCTTTTGCCACCTGTATAGGCTTCTGCTATTCCTTCAAAAAGCAACACCAATCCTTTGTAATGCTCTTAATTTCCAATAGATGAAAGTGAAAAAAATTGCTTCAGATGAATATATCTCAGAAAAACAGGGTAAAACCCTGGTTTCAAAAGAGTCATCTCAACAGATAATATGTGCCTTGTCTATATTAGAAAATTGAACTACTGGAAACTGGTATAATTACCAACAGTGCAGCATACACAAATAAGCCATTATGTCTGGGGACGGGTCAGTTGCAGCTTTGTCCCACATCCAAACCGGTTGCAGGGCCTTCTTGGTACCTAACCCACATTCCTTGAAGCCCTATCCAGCCTCCAAAAGAAAATTAATTTAACTGAAGAAACTGATTTTTATTACAAAATATAAAAACAGACCAATGAAACCCATGAGATGTCAGACTCATGACACACACTAGAATAAGGATGCCATTGCTAAGCAACAGCAACAGAAATCTAAGGGGAATTTTGTTAAAATCCACAGGATTTTTCCCTTAGAATCTGCAAAATTTCTGTAGTTCTATTTCTATTTGATATTCTAATTGGCCTGAGTCTTACAGATCTCAGTATAAAATACCAGAAGGTACTTTCAAAATATTTATTAGTTTATTATTATGAAATCATTGTAAAAAGAAAACACCAAACATATCTTGTAAACTTTATTTAACAAAAAATCATTTTTACCCTAATTTTCCAAGTTTCTGAATTATCCAAATAATTAAAAGATTATTTTATAGATTGATCATATGAATGTCTAGCCTTATTCCTATAAAATGTCCTTACAAATAGGCATAACAGAATACAAAAGTGACCCTGAATAACCCATTAGTTTAAATGAGCTGATAAAATAGTGAGTGGTCAAACAGTTAGCAATTGTGGCATTTAAAGTGGCAATAGCAACTTAAACACATTTTTCTGTACTTCTGAAAAAAAGACAATTACTGTTACAAGTAACACCCATTCCCATAAGAAATTAGAGGACTACATATTTCTCTCTTTTTTTGTGTGTGCTACATTATGATCTGGGCAGCACTCTGAAGCCAGTTTCATTGTTTACCCTTCTGTAGGTCTTTCAAACAGCTAGTGGAGAATCAAAAACAGTCAAACATAGAAACATGAGATTGTATGTATGCATTAATTATTTTCTTTAAGAGTGTTCAAGCACCTCCCATGTGTACTCAGGTGAGGAGAGATAGACATGTCCTAAGCACTTCAGTAAGACTTCAAAAACTGACAGGGATGAAGGCGGGCATAGCATCTTAAATTACCTTTTTAATTGACTAGATTTCAAGGAAGTATACGATCACCTAAAGTTAAAAGTGAAGGACTGAGAGACAGGACATCTATGCTGTATTCTTGTCTGTGCCATGGACATTGTGTGACCAGGAACAAGTCATTTAACTTCTGCATCCCCTGTTCCCCCACCTGTAAAACGGAGTCAATGATACTGATCTACCTCGCCAGTGTGTTACAAAACTTAATCAAAGCTTGTAAAGGACGTTGGACAGCCACTGGTGGAGATTATAAATTATTTTTCAAGCAGCATTCTAGAGTCGTACCTTGAGTAAGTCATTGTATAAACAAAACACATTTTGTAACTAAATTTGCAACGTGGTTAGACTTGGACTACAATATCCAGGGAAAATGGACTGAACTCAAATTAGCACCTTCCTAGGCACTACAGTGTTTAAAGGGGGAGCATACTGGCTAATATTATTCCCTATTGTATTTAGCTACCCAGGAGAGTAGAAAGGCCACACAGTGGCTACGGCTAATCTAGAGTTGTTGGTCTTGCTGTAACTGGAGTTAACAGAGTGCCAATTAACTTAAGTTAACTAACTTGATTGTACATGCTAATATAAGCAACAAAGACTCCTGTGGCACCATCCAGACTAAAGATGTATTAGAGCATAAGCTTTCGTGTGTGAATACCCACTTTGTTGGATGCATGCAGTGGAAATGACCAGAGGCAGGTATAAGATCCAGACTAACACGGCTACCCCTCTGATATTGAACATGCTAATATAGACACTGCACATACTTCACAGAAAGAATAAACATCTTCAGGTGTCTAGTTTTCAGTCAATTCAATTGAGTTACAATAAAACCAGAAGCGCTAGTCTAGGTAAAACCAGTGTGACAGTGTGATGATACAGTATCTAACCAAAGGGCTTTAATATTATTATTTCAAAGAAAGTTAGAATTGGAAAAGAACAGTAACATCAATAGAAAACCTGCACTCTATGAATTTGCAATATTTAACAATACCTTGTATGAGTCAGAGGCACAGCCGGTCTTTCCGGTCGTTTTGGGGGCAACATACCAGGTCTGTTCAGAGAGTTTGTTTTGGGTGGTCGAGGTTTCTTCGGAGGTATAGCAGGAACTGAAGGCTTGTGCAAATCTACCAGTTTTTGCTCTCTTTCTGGTCTTTCTTTAAATCAATTTCCCCCCCCAAGAAGAATGAAGACCTTATTAAGTGGAATTCACTGGTACACACTGATTTACAATATACAGAAGCTATGAATAGTAGTTAAACCACATCTGACAAATAAGTCTGTATTTGTTCACCGTTCTGCCTTTCTTCACTCTTTCCTGAGAATAAAATGTTCTTACCAGTTTTGTGCTAAACACATTTCAATAGTTTGAATTTGCATTAAATCTACTCTTGGATGACATGTGTAAACAGTGTATGAATCTGAGTGTAATTTCTGATTTTAATCATTAAAAAAAAACATGGATTATCTAAATATCTATTAAAGGAAGATGACGACAAGAGAATTACACATCATACAGAAACATTTTCTCCAACTCCACTTTCATAATAATTTTTTCTTTGTTAGATAGTACTCAGTTAGAAGAGCACAAAAATAAGGATAATTTTGTGTATTCTCAATGCTCTTTTGAAACATGCAAATATCTTCTTTTGAAAATGTATTTGGCAGGCATTTAATACAAATATATTTAAATGGGTCAAAATATAACAACTTGTGGGCCAACATTTAGACACTCAGATTCATATTTAGGCACCTAAATAAAAGTGGCCTGTTTTTGTTTTACAAATTCGGGCAATTGGAGCCACATGAAGCAAGTATCTCTAAAAAGGAGCGTAAATATGGATGTGGGTACCTAATATTTAGGATTCCAAGTCTCAATAGTGGTTAATTTGAATTTAAACTCATTATTTTTCATAGGAAATTCTACAGTCTTTAACATGCCAATACCTGCTATTGCTAGGGTGCATATAGAGCACATACAAACAGCCTGAATGGTCCCATTATAAAATACGCTGTAAATGTATATTGTAAAATATAGCTGAACGCTTTTATCACTCTTGATTACTTGGATGAAAGCTGGCTCCATTGAAGTCAGTGGCAAGTCTCTCACCCCTTGTCTCATAATATTCCAAACCCACCAGTGACAAGATGGTCTACAGTATGTTGTGAATACACACAGGGATCCCTATGGTATACACTTAAGAATATTACACAGAGCCAGGTTACCTTTTCATAGGTTTTAAGATACTAGGTTTGAAGGAATCATGGACCACAAAAACAGCCATTGGCCATTTGTCTTTGTTGCTAATACTAGCAGGGAAAAAATTAAATAAATTGGCAACATAAAAATGTGTTCAAAGGTTTGATTTCAACTCACAAAAGCAGTGGCATTCAAGTACTGGGGACTTATTATTGCTGTGTTGTCTAAGTGATGGAAAATAATATAAATATTTTGTATTTCACAGGCATATTTGAATGGGCTAGTGGTTTAGGTTAAGCATAGTGTCAACCAAGTTATAAAGTGTATAAAAAGAAAAAGAAATGGAAGTGCATAGGCTGTGTGCCATAAGAGTAAGCTATGGCATATCATAAGTCAACTCTCATATGTACAGAAAAATTAATAGAGAGAGCATAATTGAAGACAGAAGATCTGTATTAGGTCATCTTGCTCACCCGTGGCAGGGAACTATTGTTCACTACAAAATACTCTTTATCCAGTATACTTTTACATGACTAGCCAAGGTACTGAACAAACACAGAACAAAAAAGAAGATCCTGCCTCTAGGTATATTCTTGCAACATACTACCAAATCCTCTTCTTCTTTAGTGTTCCATAGAACCCAGAGATAGTTCTTATCTCCTCTTACTCATTGTAGATATTTATTTCTGGTAGTGTAATATCTTGTAATTCTCATTGTTTTTATAGTTGACTGTATAACTCAAAACTGAAATTGAAAAACATACTGTATTGTTGTTAAGGTGTATAAGCTAGCTGCTATTCTCCCCTCACCCCTTTTCTTCTTTTCTATGGCCTGTATAGTTTGCCATGTTATTAGTACTGTATGGAGAGCTAATAGGGTTATTACATACTACAAAGCTTGTACAGTAAGACTGTCATCCTAATGATTCTGATGTGACATAATTACATCAAAACCGAAGTGAATTTTTAGATATATGTGTAAAAAGACATTAAGACTTTAGCTGTGCTGCCTCTTGTATCAGGAGCCCTCTTTATATTAATAACAATACTAAGCGGGCTATATAATCCATTTCAAACAGAATGCAAGGAACACCAAACAATCAGTATAAAAAGAGATAAAATATTTAAGAAGCCAAGTGTTTTTGTGTCATTAAAACTTAACACTCTCTGAAAAAAGTCTATTCTGATACATTTTTTAAAAAGTAAGTAGAAATGAGCTAAGACACCTAAGAGCTAAGACAGCTATTTGAGGTGAGTGGATTCTATACCCAGCCTATGTCTGTAAAACTATTTTTCTTAAAGTTTCCCACCATTGGATCTTCACCAGTGGTAGCAACAGGAGTACCACCAGTGGAAATGGACCCTCGTTGTTTTAACCATTCTGTCATATAACTACTCAAAGCAGGTCTAAACCGCTGTAAGATCTCTAGTGTACTCCCCTCTACACCACTGGGAGAGAGAGCTCTCCTATTGACATAATTAATCCACCCCCAATAAGTGGTGGTAGCTAAGTTGGTGGGAGAAGCTTTGCCTACACCAGCGCTTGTGTCTGCGTAACTTCTGTCTCTCCAGAGTGTGGTATTTTTCACTTTCACATTCAGCCTCTAGCTAGTTCACCTAATACATGCCACAGAGCCATAACAAGGAATTAAATACATTCCATGCCCTGTTTAGTAATTCTCGAAATGGTCATGGAAATCTAAAAAAAGCCAAGTCTCCCAGCCAAAGTCCAATATAAGATACTATAGGTGCAAGTCTATAAACTCTTGCATAACATCACTGCAACAGATACAATGCAATATGTAATAAACCCAGTATGATTCTCTTATCTTTGTTCCAGAAATTACCCCAGAAACAATTATAAGATCCTTGCAAAATCAATATAATCACATATGTATGAGAGTGGGAAGTACACATCCACACAATACACTCAATTAAATCTATCTATTGACTGGAAAATGAAAACTTGAATCAACCTCCTTCTCTATTCATCACTGTGTAAACAGAAGAGACAGAAGCACATTCCATACCTTTTTCCTCTGTTCGATTAGGAAGACATTCTGGCCTTTCAGGAGGTACCTTTTTGATTTCATGTTTTCTGTCTGTGGCACCTGTCAAAGAAAGGAAAATTCAGGATTCTGCAAAAAGGTATCTTCAAACAAACCAAGCAAAAAGATACACATTTAAATTTGTCACCCTTTATTTTGATTTTTTGATTCCCCAATTTTGAAATTTTCACGCTTAAACTAAAATGAGCCCATTTTCAATTAAAATTATTTACATCACAAAAGCAGGCAAAATGTCATGACTGTGAGGTCTTTGCAGCCAAGTTACATGGTTTCCAATACATCTCAGAAGAGCAAGCACTTGCAAAATGAAATTGTAGAATATTTTGTGAAATGTGCACACAATTGTTCCATTCCAAATATCAAGGAGTCAGAAAATTACATTTTACAATCCTTACACTCTGTATCATTGTTAGGCTCAAAAATAAGTCAATGGGGAGGAAAGTTCAGTAGAGTAAGTCAATTAAATGGAATTTTTTGATGCTAAGAAAATAATTCCACAAAGTTGGATATCCAATTTATTAATTTAATTGCTTTTTGTATAACAATAATTAGCACAATAAAGCACTGTTTGTGTTTAAAAGTAGTTCTGAACATGATTCACAGCTAAAGGGGGTATATATTCTAGGGTTCTTTAACCCAACAGGTTTTTTATTCTTTTTCCTAGCAGTTCATTTCCACAAATGTTAGCAATGGTAGTAGCTAAGCAATGGCAGTGTTCTGGGTGGATGCTGGCATTTTAAAAGAATGTCTTGCCTATAGCTGCTCAGGACAAGTCTATGCCACACAGTGTTCAAAATAATGGTGACCACCAGCATCCTGTCTACACTAGCCATCCCACAGTTGCTATCAGAGAGGAGATGAACCAAAAGTGGCAAATTTTAGCAAAAATTTATTAGTGTAGGCAAGATTTAGTTCTAGTCCCTACACAAATTTTATAAGTAGGGCCTTACCAAATTCATGGTCCATTTTGGTCAATTTCATGGTCATTGGATTTTGAAAATAATAAATTTCATGATTTCAGATATTTAAATCTGAAATTTCAAAGTGTTGTAACTGTAGAAGTCCTGACCCAAAAGAGGGTGGTGGGGGGGTTGCAATGCAAGGTTATTGTAGGGGGGGTGTGGTATTGCCACCTTTACTTTTTCACTGCTGGGCCCTTGGCCAGCAGTGGCCGCTTTCCTGCCACTCAGCTCTGAATACAGTGCAGAAGTAAAAGTGGCAACACCATGACCCCCTTACAATAACTTTGCAACCCTTTCCCCACCCCCACAACTCTTTTTTGGGTCGGGACTCCCAGTTTGAGAAATGCTGGTCTCTCTTGTGAATTTCTGTAGTATAGGATAAAAGCACACAAAAGACAAGATTTCACAGGGGAGACTAGATTTCATGGTTTGTGATGTGTTTGTCCTGGCCATGAATTTGGTAAGGCTCTATTTACAAAAATTAATGTAAGAGGTTTTGGCTTCATTCCACTAGCCAACTACAAGGTGTTACACACATTTTAGCTTAGCAGTGTTTAAAAGGGCTACAAAACACTATTTTGTTCAGTCTGTTTCAGTGTGTGTTATGCAGAACTCAAGCACATTTACATTTTCTGACTATGACAATACAATACTTGCAGCTGGTCCCTAACATTCACTATTCGTCAATGCTAATTGCCTCTCATTAGGGGTGACTACTGGCTATTGTTTCTCTGTAACTGCTCTATTCAACATGCAACACTTGTATAGCTCATCATGCCCATAAGTATTATTAAACTGAGACACTACATAGAGGAAGACACTACTGCTAGCCTCCTAATTACAGTCACTCTAATCTCATGGGTTATACAAGTCCAATATCCTCAGACACTTGAGTAGCGACACAGGACCTTAAATCTCTGTATATGTGTGTGTGTGTGTGTGTGTGTGTCTGTGCGCATGTGCACGCAGCTACAACATGGCTGCAGCTGGTCAAGGATTCTAAGCATAATTACCGCAAAATCCCATTTCAAGCCCAGTTTGTGGATACAGTTAAGGTTCCAATTATTCTAAGGCCCGGTCTACAGTACGTGATTATTTCGGAATTGGGCCAAGTTAATTCAAAATAAAACGGATTCCATCCATAGGACCAAACTGGTTTTGTCGATTTAAAGGACTCAAATATGGTTTCTGTACTCCACCTCGGGGCTGTGAGTTCCTGGGGCAGCGCCGCTGCAGAGCCACGGCCTGCCCCAGTGTTCTGTGCTGCTCGGTAGCGTGGCTGTTTCCAGCTGGGCGGCATAGCCGTGCCGCCAGCCACCGGTGCTCTAGGCAGTGTGGTAAGGGGCTCGGGGGGCGCTGGATAGAGGGCAGAGGAGTTTGGGGTGGTGGTCAGGGGGCAGGTGTGCGGATGGACTCAGGGCAGGGAACAGGGTGGTTGGATGGAGCGGGGGTATCAGGAGGGCAGCCAGGAAAGAGAAGGGGGTTGGATGGGGCAGCGGTCAGGATCAGGGATTTCGGGGGGGGGGGGGGGGGGTTGGAGGGGGCAGGGGCCCCGGTGCCACTGTCAGAGAACAGGGCAGGTTAGATGGGGCAGGAGTCCTGAGGGGGCCATAAGGGGACAAGAAGAGGGGAGGGGGTCAGATATGGGGTGGGGGCCATGCCATGCCTGGCTGTTTGAGTAGGCACAACCTCCTCTAATCAGCCCTTCATACAATTCTGGAAACCCGATGCTGCCCTCAGGCCAAAAGGTTTGCCTGCCCCTGACCAACAACAACTAAATCATCCCAGCCACGGCTTTGCCAAGCCAGGCCTTAAAAACCTCGAAGGAAGGAGATTCCACCACTTCCCTAGGTAACCCATTCCAGTGCTTCACCACCCTCCTAGTGAAAAAGTTTTTCCTAATATCCAACCTAAATCTCCCCGACTGCAACTTGAGACCATTACTCCTTGTTCTGTCATCTGTCACCTGTCACTACTGAGAACAGCTGAGCTCCATTCTCTTTGAAAGCCCCCTCTAGTTAGTTGAAGGCTGCTATCAAATCCCCCCTTACTCTTCTCTTCTGCAGACTGAATAAGCCCAGTTCCCTCAGCCTCTCCTCGTAAGTCATGTACCCCAACCCCCTGATCATTTTCATTGCCCTCCACTGGACTCTCTTTAATTTGTCCACATCCTTTCTGTAGTGGGGGGCCCAAAACTGGACGCAATAGTCCAGATGTGACCTCACCAGTGCTGAACAGAGGGGAATAATCACTTTCCTTGATCTGCTGGCAATGCTCTTACTAATGCAGCCCAATATGCAGTTGACACATATCCAGCTTCTCGTCCACTGTAATCCTCAGGTCCTTTTGTGAAGAACTGCCAATTAGCCAGCCAGTCCCCAGCCTGTAGCAGTGCATGGGATTCTTCCTTCCTAAGTGCAAGACTCTGCACTTGTCCTTGTTGAATCTCATCAGATGTGTTTTGGCCCAATCCTCCAATTTGTCTAGGTCACTCTGGACTCTATACCTACCCTCCAACATATCTACCTCTCTCCACAACCTGGTCTCATCCGTGAACTTGCTAAGGGTGCAATCCATCCCGTCATTCAGATCATTAATGAAGATGTTGAACAAAACCAGCCCCAGGACCAGTCCTTGGAGCACTCTGCTTGATACCGGCTGACAACTAGACATGAAGCCATTGATCATTACCGGTTGAGCCCGACGATCTAGCCAGCTTTCTGTCCACCTTATAGTCCATTCATCCAATCCATACATTTTTAACTTGCTGGCAAGAACACTATGGGAGACTGTATCAAAAGCTTTGCTAAAATCAAAATATATCACATCCATCGCTTTCCCCATATCCACAGAGCCAGTTATCTCATCATAGAAGGCAATCCAGTTGTTCAGGCATGACTTGCTCTTGGTGAATCCTTGCTGACTGTTTCTAATCACCTTCCTCTCCTCCAAGTGCTTCAAAATGGATTCCTTCAGGACCTGCTCCATGATTTTCCAGGGGCTGATGTAAGGCTGACAGTTCTGTACTTCCTCGGATTCTCATGTTAATTATGCTTCTACCTTGTTCTATTTTTCTCTGCTCTGCTCTATATAATAGAATATATTGTTTTTTAATTATTTAGCATGCATCTGATAGTTCTGGATCTAATTTTTCATATCATGTCCTACCAGATATTCAAAACCCTCTACAGCAGAATTAGCCTCATGCTGGTAAAATACAATACCATGTTGGTAAAATTGTGATTTCACACTGTAGTCGATGGCAGGAGATATTAATTCATAACAACAAGTACAGCATTCTTCAGCCTTGAAATGTCATACATTATCTAATGTGACAAAGCTTCAAGTTTGTACTTGTGGGTCCTGCGCTTCCTGCCAGATTTAGGGGCCTCAGAAACTCATCTAGGCCCCAGAGTGACCTCCCTTTCTCAGTATAATTGGCAAGAGTCACCACCTAGTGAGTTACCTTCACCACAGGCCAGTATGGAAGATGGAAAAAGGGGGGAGCCCAGGCCCGCCCTCTACTCCGGGCTCCAGCCCAGGGACCCTAATAGTATCAGCTAAGATGGCTGACCTTTTATCCACAAAACACAATACAATTCTCTGGGCTACTTCCCCACAGCAGTCCCCGCTTCTTCAAACTCTACTTCACCCTTACCTCAGGGCCTCCTTCCTTCTGTATGATATGTTGTCCACCACTCAGTCTCACCAACAGCACAACTTCCTTCCACAGCTCCTGACACCCACAGCCCACCTGACTAACTGGGAGGTTTTTATCTGGTTTCAGCCAGTCCCTGATTGGCTTCACGTGTCCCAATCAGGCTAGCTGTTTCTACTCCTTTCTAGAAGGTTCTTAATTGGCCCCAGGTGTCTTGATTGGCCTGGAGTAGCCTTTGTTTGGCTATCCAGGGAACAGGGACCTGCACATCCTGAGACTAATATACCTGCCTTCCAGCACTCTCTTATATCCTTCTGGTCTGACTCCATCACACTAAACATTCACAAACTTCTTATGCATACATAGCATGGTCCAGTCAGTAGAGTGGGTTTGGAACTAGGAACCTCAAACACCTGAGTTTTCATCTTTGGGTTTTACCCACAACTCTAATGGTCTTGAGCAAGTCATTTAATTTCTCTGTGCCTCGATTTTCACTTTGAAAAGAAGCGCATAATATCTACCTATCCTGCAGGGCTATTGTGGTGACTAAGTAGTTCATGCTTTGAGTATGCAAAGGGCTAGATACAGGCTAAAATTATTATTCTCCCCATTTTATGAAAGGGAAACCTGAGGCAGAGAGATAAACAGAAATGCAATCTTTTAAAAGATTTTTTTAAAACATATCCTTCATTATAATTTCATTTGTGGATAAAGAATTGCTAATTTTTTTTTAAACACTTCAACCACCACTAGATGGCAAAGTTATACTTCTCTTTGAGACCAATGATTCAGGTAGATCATTTGAACAACAAAGAATCTTAAAATTAAATCTTTTTAAGTGTCTCAAGACAAAGAAGTGAACTACTGGCATGATTAAACAAATAGATACAACTGCTTGATTGAGTTAAGATTTAAATTATAGTCCCTTGATTCCCAATCAGATACACTAGTGAACTGAAACACAAACTTGGAACAGAGAGCAATAGGTAGAAAACTCTGACTAGACTGGTGATGTCTATACTTGCTTATTTACCCTAAAATTTCCCAACAGTGATAAGTAACGTGGGAGCCACTAGATTTTTAACCAAGAGGTAGGGATAGAAAACAGTGATTAAAGTCCTTTGTCTTCACTAGTGCCTGTATCACTGTGACAACTGGGAAATTTCAGCGGGAAAACACTAGTGCAGACAAGGCCTTTGAGACCATCCCATTCATTCTGAGTTGTTATTATGACTTAAACACAACATGAATTCTGTCTTTAAGGATAAAATTTTCAAAAGCACCTTAAGAAACTTAGTTGCACATGTTCTACTGAAATGTAGTCATTTCTAACAATTTTACCCCAAGGTCTTATCTTCAGAGGTAAAACTGGTTTTGTTAACTGGATTTGATCATGGTTCATTCTAACATGGTTTAAACACAGTTTGCTTACCCAGAGAATAATATCAATATGTATTTCTTGCTTGTTCTCCTTAACCCCCTCTTTTGATTTAGCTCTGTATAGTCAGACAGAATATTATCAAGCAGGTAAAGTGAAGTCCATATAATATTCATAAAAAACAATCCAGATATCTTCCTCATTCTTCACAGCAGGGACGAGAGCTTTAAAAACATTTTTAAACCCACATGTTTAAACATGGTGATGTCTAATCTACACTGGGCAGGTAAATAATATTTGTGTTGTGTTATCATGAACCATAGTTAACTCCAGTTCAGCTGCAGTAGCATAGTTTTGGACCTAGCCATTGTAAAAATGCCGATATTCCAGGGAATGTGGCTACAACACAGGTTGTCCCCTAAATCAGTTTCAACATGATTTCATGGTTAATAGTGTACTTAAGCCTACCTATAAAATATGAATAAACAAGAAAGTGAATTGATCCTGGAACTGGATACACACATTTGGACCCCGGCATGCATGCAGATCCAGTTTCAAGAGTGGGGCCTAAGCTCCGAATGGACAGGAAAAAGGCATGTCTCTCTAGTGTAGATGGGGCCTAGAAGTGAAAGGTTAATAAACTTCCCTACTACAGTTTATATTCCCTAACATTATGACACTGACCTTACAAAAATGTATGTATGTGCTTAACTGTATGCACCATCACAATTTGTTTTAAATTGCAAAAACAAAAGATTCATGTTTAGTATAAACTGTTGGAAATGAACCATAATATTTAAAATAAATCTTCTAATGTATTATTTTCAAATAAGAATTGGCATGTGTCCTCTTTCAGTTCACTCACAATCTATTCAGAAAGGAGATCACAATCTTTTATGGTTGTGTAATCTTTTGCATCTCATAGCCAATCCACTGTCAGTGACTGAGACTCTTCCTGCGTATTGACTTTGATGCTGATGGCATCCATACAAATTTCAAAATACACATATTCTGTATGGAACGTGTTTCACTGATATATATTATATAGAAGCAACAACACCTTACCTGACCCTTGTTTGATGACAGGAGCTGATGGAGGTGGTGGTTTCTTAGGTCTCTAAAATCAAGGAAATGCAGAAAAGAGATTGCTTGTAAACACCTGAACCCACAGAAAAATTTGATGTAATCAGATACTACTTTACAATGAGAATTACATTGTAATTCAGCCTTCAGATTCCAGGCCTGTCAATCACACATTTCACAAGTACTAAATTCATTTAAATTATTTTCAAGAAAGAAAATGTAATTGAGAAATAATATGCCACTTTACTATTTTTATACTTGAAATGTCTTTTAGATAAAAACTCAGCATTAAGTGACTTACAATCTCTGAAAACAATGGCCTTTTATATACTGAAGTAGCCTTTGCAATTAAGATTTAATCTTGTAAATATCCAAAGCCATTCTGAAAAATGTGTAGGTAATCCAGGAGTTGAAATATGTTTCTTACACTAAGTTGAAGCATAAATGTAGAACACAGGAAAGACTCTAGATGTTACATTTTGTCATTTACCAATATATGGTTGTTATCCCATTTACGAAGAACATCTTCAAGGACAGTTATTAAGGCTTCTCATGCTTGATGAAACGAAGCTAATTATTCGCATCAACAGCCTATTATTCATCATTTACTTTTATTTTCTCTGCTCTCACCATCCTTCCTAACAGAACTGCAACACTTTACATGTTTAACAAATATGATAACTGAATTGGTTCCAGATCTGTTTTTCTTCTCTGTTATGTAGATTAGCTGTGGGTGGTTTTTCCTTTTGTGCATGTGTGCGCGTGCGCTCCATACTGACAGATGCTGTAAATGCGTTGGCATGAATGCAAAATCAAACAGGGCGTATGACACACTAATTTAACTCCCACACTTAGAATAAAAGGTCAAAGCTATTGAGTTAAAACTCTTCTAATAAAAAAAGTGTGTCTGTGTGTATATATATGTGTGTTTTTATTAGAGAGGTTATAGATAGATATAAAACACACACACACTCTCTCTCTCTATGTGGTACTCCTCATTCCTCAGGATGACTCTACTATTTCTGCTTAATCACCTGTAACCTAATGGCACCACATAAAAGCCACTATCTTCTTGACTGAGGAACACTGATTAGGATACCCTTTATTATAGGTGGGGCTGGTAGCATCGCTTATAATCTTTGACTGATACTACCCATTACAAGACCATGTTTTCAATTATTTATAACTTTCCCAAACTTTAATCCTTTTGGATGAAATTTTCCTAGTTGGGTGTCTGCCTCATGTTGAATTTTTTTGGGGCGGGGCGGGAGGGGGAGTTCAACAACTTCCCCCCAAAATTTAGCCAAGTTACAAGCCTTTGAAATGAAAATCACAGTTCACATGTGCTCAGTAAAGATTTACTAGAGCTAAACATCTACAATCTCTCAAGATCCCATTCTCACTGAGTATGGTCCATCCCCTCACAGCTCTCTCATGTGACTGGACGGCAGATGCACCATCCCCACAGAGTGACTGAGTATATTCCAGCCCAAGGCTAAGGGGGTTCAAAAGCCTTTCCCTGTAGTGGCTATTCGGGGCCAGAGTGAGGCTAGATACTGGAGCTAAGAGCAGGGAGCCTGATTCTCCTGTGCTTTCAGTGCCAGCCTCTTTCCTACCCACCCCAAGCTGATGCCCAAGCGACAAGGTAGAGGAAGCCATCTGATTCGAATACAGGGGGAATAAAAGGAGGGAGAGGAAGAAGTACGTTGGGACAAGGAGTCCGGTAAGATTGGGACTAGAGGGAAAGGGAGAAAAGCCTTGACTGGGAGGTAGAAGGGGGAGATTGGGACTGGCTTGACAAGGACCCACTGGGAGCCAGTGGCAGCAGGGGCAGACTATGATTGGTTAAGTGGGGGCAGTTGGGAGTTGGTGGATGAGGAAGGGATGCTGGGACTGGTTGGGCGAGGAGAGTGGGAGCTGAAGGGACTTGGAGTCGGTTGCGGGGGGGACGACACAGATTGGATGAGGAAATGGGGGGAGAGCAAGAAGTGGAACTGGAGAGGCAAAGAGACCAGAACAAAGAATGGGGCAGGAATCGGCTGAGTCCAAGATTGACTGAAGAGCCTGAAGATGGAGCCTGTGACTAGGAGCTAGTGTCAGGAGGCTGATGGGAGGAAACAGATCAGACAAATAGCTGAGAAGAGGAAACAGGGACTGGTTGGAAAGGAGAATGGGACTGCGAGTTAGGACAGGACACAGACTGGGACTTGGCCTTGAGCCAGGAGCAGAACTCGCTGGCCAAGGAGCCTGAGACTGGGATGAGACGCCTGAGCAGTGAAGACTCGGACTGAAAATGTATCAGCAAACGAGTCTGGAACTGGGGCAGGAGCCAAGGATGGGAGAGAAACAGGAGTGGCACTGGGACTGGTTGGAAGGGACAAGACAGAAGGGCTCAAGCTTGGAAGTCTGTGCCAACAGAGGCCGATTAAGATTTATTGAGGCCCTGGGCACAAAGAACTTTTGGGCCTCCCACTGCTGCCTGACCATACGTCTCTGCCCCTTGCTCTTACTCTCCCTATTTCCCTTCTCTTCCCCTCACCTCACCTCTCTTTCCCACTGCCTCGCCTCCCACTCAACCCCCTTCCCCATTCCCTTACTCCCTCTTCCCCACACCTCACCCCACTTCCTCTTCTCCACTCCCTCTTCCCCCTACCCTTCTCCCATTTCCTTTTCCCCCACTCCACCCCCTTTCCCCACTCCATT
Source organism: Dermatemys mawii (assembly GCA_007922305.1). Taxonomy (NCBI): domain Eukaryota; kingdom Metazoa; phylum Chordata; order Testudines; family Dermatemydidae; genus Dermatemys; species Dermatemys mawii. The sequence goes on along the minus strand of ML677364.1, from coordinate 2,959,962 downwards.
CCCTTCCCCATTTCCTCTACCTCCACCACTCTCCCATTCCTCATTCCCTCATCACTGCACCCCTTTCCCCTTCCCACACTCCCTTTTCCCCCCACTCCATCCCTGTCCCCTTCCCCAATCCCTCTTCCCCCACTCCTCTCCCACTCCCCCATTCCCTTTTCCCCCACTCCACCCCCTTCCCCACTCCTCCTTCTCCACTCCCTGCTTCCCCATACCTCTTCCCCCACTCTCTCATCCCTTCCCCCTTCCCCACTCCCTCTTCCTCCACCCTGCCCTTCCCCATTTTCCCATTCCTTCTTCCCCCACCTCAACTCTCTCTCACTCCCCACTGCCTCTTCCCCCATCCCTTCCCCACACTCCTTTCTGCACTCCCTTGCATATCATTTTCAAGGGTCTCTGCCTCTTCTAGAAATCACCTTCTTTTCATTATCAGGCCTCATGTTCTTTTTCAGGCTATCCACTCTGATGTGGAATGACATTTCACTCTGTGAAAGAGTTTTTGTTGCTCTCACAAGAGCCATAAATTCCACGTTCATCTTCAGTAATTATGCTAGCTTCTGAGAGTTGTTTTGTGATTTCTTTATCAAGGTTTCCAAGTTATTTAATCTGGCATCCAATTTTACTGTCAGTCCTTGAGAGAGTGTGTCTCTGAGTCTTGATTTTATCATTGATGGCTTACATAATAATCACTCTGAGCCATAAATCAAGAACCTGATGACAAGCTCACAGTATCATCCTGATGACAAAGGAGTTTCCTGAAAATGGGATAGTCTCTTTAGAGAGTAGAAATCTACTAAGTTCTCTCAGAAAGTGTGTTAGGATTTCTAAATGGTGTTAAGGAAATAAATAACCTTACCTATTTTAAAATAGGCAAAAAAACCCTCAAAAATTACCCAGTTAAAAAAAAATTAATGGATTCTGACAGAGCTCAAGCAAACACATCATTAAACAACTTAGCTTTCTCCTTTCAAACACATGCTAGAATTTCACCCTTTTCCTTCTGGAAGAGTGCTTTAAATTATGGCTGCTGGCAAGACAAAATGACATCTGTCTAAAAGCAGTTGGTAGACCAATGTTTCGTACTGTATCACACACACTGTAGACATGTTAATGATTCTGATCATCATTACCCCATAAAAACTGAGCAAATTACACCATGATCTCCAGTCATTTTGTCTCACATAAACTGAGAATGTGGCACAGAGGGTTTTAAAAACAAGGAAGTAGAGGTTGGATGACTGGTTTTATGGGCCAGCAAAATACCTTCCAAGAAATGACACAATATGGCCTCAAGCCATGAACAATCCAATCATATATGCTGCTGCTGCTATCCAGCAATGCCACTTTCCCTAACCATTTTTGTTTAATTTTTTGTAAGTGTAACTTGTCTTGTATGAATCCTAGAAAACCAGAGCAGCATTTCAGATCAAATTTTATTCTATATGATAAAGCAAAACAGAAAGAAATAATTACACTTACCTCTTTTTCAAAATCAGAGGGAAGAAGCTTGACAAAATTATCTGGAAACACTCCACGCCTGCCATTGAGTTCTCCTTCCCACCACCCTGCATCAATGCAATCCTGCAATATATTATAATAAAATGTCAAAAATTAAATGTGCATGTATGCTGTGCAGATTTATGGGCTGAAAGGCAGTTTACCATAACCATCTGCCTTTTCACTACAGCAGGACAATTTTCTAGAGTTTCAGGTATGCAAAACACTCTCCTAAATGAAAGCTACAAGCCCTGAAATAAGGAGGAAGGAACAATAAATGTAAGCACTTAATCAAGACTGGCTAGGTTTAATGCTAAATGTTACCATTTAGTCCATTAAACCAATAAGGCCTTTTGGCAGGTATGATATTACTTCTCTCAAATTTCATTTTAATAAAATAAAATTATTTTATTAAATAAATACATTTTAGAATGCATTCTAAGCAGTAATAAAACTACTTTATTTTAATACTAAGGCTCTGAAACGTAAAACCTCTTCAAAGAGACCTTGACACACTAATAACTTTTGCAATTATTACATTTGATCACAAGTTCATTTGAACTGTTATACCACTGGTCATTGATTAGCAGTATTTCACAATCTACCCAGAAACTTCCTTAAGGCATCACCATCATCTGCAGCATTCTGTGAATAGCACAAACTAGTGTGTAAAACAAGACAATTCCACTAATGTGGTGACAATAAAAACATTGAGTTATGACATTATTAGACGACAGGCTGGAGGCACAGGCTAATTCTAAATAAAAAAGAAAATTAGGTATCTTGGTAATGAGCCATAATAGTGAAATAGAAAAAACTATGACACTTTAAAAAGGTTTTTCATAATTATTAATTCTCTTATTATTAAAACCAGAGATGGCAGACACTGCTGTTCAGCTGCTTATAGCTGTGCCAAATTAAATGGTTCAGACTGAAATTTTCCATGCCAGGTGTCTGTCTCAAGCTGAATTTTATTTGAAAGTTTCAGTTAAAATGATTCAGTCATTTTAAAAATGACATTAGGGAAAATATGTTGTTTTGCACATATTGAAAAATTTATTACAGCCATGGGATTGAAGCCTCTGTCACCCTCATGTTTTCGAGCAGAGGCTTGACATTTGGCAAGGGGTTGCCCTGGTGCCAAGGATATGCCTTTTGCTGACTCTGTGAATATTCATCCACATTTGCCCACGTTAAAACCGTTGAAAATTCAGAGTTCATACATGCTCAGTAGACACTTGTTAGAGTTCGAAGGTAAATTCTCTGAAGATTCTGTCTGCAGTGAAAATAATCCAATACAGGACTGTGAAGACCACTTTCAAAGTGTCTCATCCCTGTCTAGTGCCTGGTCCATATAAAAAATAAAATAGTCTACTTCTGCTAGCAATTACTCTGTTAACTTAAGTGGGACAGGCCTATCAGGCGGATGTATAGGTCTGAACCCTATTGATGACCCAAGTTGAGAGTCAGTATGATTCCACATGATAGAATTTTTTTAAAGTAGGAAATTACATTTTAAAAAAACTACAATAGAACATTAAGGTCTTTAATAACGTAGCCACATACTACTCTTCTAACAGAATGGATGGTCCTCAAGAAATGACTCAATGTCATATATGGAATTAAGCTGCTGTCGGTAGGACCCTGCGTCATTGGGTCACAGAAGTTGGAGATGTGTAATCAATGAGAGAAGGGACTGCAGGGAAGAGAGAGGATGGTCTTATGATTAAGGTTGTATCCCTGCATAAGCCATAGAGTTTCCATGTGATACGGGGCAAGTTATTTAAACTAAAATGTTCACAGCTGGTGACTAATTTTCCTGGTGCCAAACATAAGACCTCTGGCAGTTAAATTACAGAAGTGCTGATCACTCACAGCTGCAAATGAAGTCACCGGGAGGTGTGCGTTGAACATATGGTGCTATATAATGCTAAATACTGGGGAAAATCAGGCCCTAGGTTTCTCAGATTGGGCATCCAAAATTAGTGCAAACTTTTGATCTTAATTTCTCTGCTTCATTGCCTCATCTATAAACTGGAGATAATATTACCCCCTCACCTCACAGAGGCACCATGAAGATAAATTAATTGTTTGTGAAGTATTCAGATACTATAACAATAAGCACTATAAAAAAGCTCATGAGGAAGTGAGTAATTCTGTATTCAGAGCAGAGTTTGTACAGTGTGCAGTAAATAAGGCGTGGGGCCATATATGGGACTATGAAGATAAAAACATATAAAATAGCAGCTCATTCAGTGAGCACCGTCCAAACTGCACAATGAATGAAGCAGGGGTTCTGTGGAAAAAATAGCAGGTGATCATGGTAATTAAAGACTGAATTATAATGCAGACACATGAAGGGGCCAAATTAAGTTTGAATGGGTTTACAATTGCTTTTCCAGGTAAGCAACTGCTTTAGTTGCCATAGAGATGTGAGATGAGTGCAAGTGAGAGAAGCAGTGTTTGCAGAACAGTTCAATAAGACCTAGTACATGCTATGAAAAACTTAAAAAAATCTTGCTCAGTATTAGTACATTACTTTGCATCTGTTTATCTCAGTTGCATTTTTCTAGACGTCGTAATGTGTGTGTAGTAGGGAGGGATTAAATGAGGGAAAAGAAATTGGTATTAAAAGAAAGAAGACTGTAAACATTTTTGCTGCCTGTCCATTTTCAATTCAGCTTATTTACCTTATTTCATCTCAGGAGAACTAGTTAAATGGCATGGCACCTTGGATAATAATTTATTCATTGTTGGATCAGAGCCAGGTCTGGTCTCCCTTTTTATTTTTTTTTTCTGAATTACTGTGTCCACAATCTACAAACAGGCAACTGAATAACTCTTCCATTCTACTTTCCTCCCCTATTCCTTTCCTCTTATCTCTTTGTGATCAGTTTATTTTCTTCCCCCTCAACTTTCCCTCCTATTTTAGCATTGTGGGTTCCAGTCATAGTGCCTTCATTTTTCAGCACCACATTTACATCCTTGAACAGATTTCTTTTTTTGGTTTGTATAACCACCTCTAGCTTAATAAACTGGGCTGTTCCTTGGCTAACTGATGACTTTACGAGAATTACATGCTCAGTGAGCGACTTACAATATAGGCAGCCATTTTTACACATCCCTTATTCCTGAGGTGCAGTAACTGTCCTGTTCCTGGCTGATGTCTACTTCAGCAGAGACTACTGTTCAGTGTATTGAATTATGCTATATTGTGTGGTGGTCTTCTACTGTGATATCCTTTTGATGCTAATCTGAAATTTCCAAAATATTTATGACCTAATTTAGATTTCAATTGAGCTCTCCAGAGATTAAAGGTTTGTGCATAGAATAATGGCACTCTAACTCTAGCTAATATTCCTGATGATTACACACACTTTATCAGATGTATATTTTTAGGTCAATGTTTTAGTTATCCCTTATGGCCATGGAAATCCTTTCCCTATTTTCTCCCTTCATATACCCCAGTTAAATTTTATCTTTGATGCTTCTAATTCTTTAAGTTTACTTATTTTCATGAACAGATTTGTTTGTATCATGTTCATTAATCCAGAACAGATGGTGTCCCCCATTCTCATAACCTGTCAATCAGGCTTATGCAGCCAATCACCAACAGGATTTTTCACACATTAGGCAATTCTTCAGAGAACCTCCCTAATTTTTTCATTCTCTATCTTATATGCAAGAAGGTCCTTCTCTGTCACTGAGCAGAAAGGAGGGGAGACTTCATTAAAAAAAAGAGCTAAGTTTGGAGAATGGGTGTACATCATCTAGGACATCACCTTGCAGTTCACCAGATAAGAAAAAAAGAGGAATTTGTGTTAGATAAGAACAGGAGTGTTCAATTCAGAGCTTTAAGGAGTACTGTCAGGAAGAGTTTGAACCAAAATCTAGCTTTTGTAAAAATAAGCTTTAACAAAAGCTAAAGACTAACAGAACTGTTTTAATTAATTTAGTTAAATGCTTTATTTAATGCTTCCAATGGAAACCTTTTACAAAACAAAAGTATATATTTCCCTTCAGTGTTCGTAAGCAGCACATTGCAGTGTTACGCTTGTGCATAAGAACCTGACCTAAAGAAACTATGTAGTAAAACAAAAAAAATTTGACTACACTTTTCATCGTCCAGGCTGAGAGAAATATAAATCCTAAACAGCACAGTGAAAAGTAAAGAGGATACTTAAACTTCTTCTTCCTTTAAAAAGAAACACTGGACAGTTTTTTGTAATACACTCAGGAATTTTTGTTTCACATTATTTTAAGGCGGACAGATTTTTAAATACACTCCTAGCAAAATTAACAAAGCAATAAAACCTAAGATAAAGTACACAGCTGATTCATATGCTTTCATACAAAGAGCTATTTACCTATAGATCTCAAATCAATTTACAGAGGAAAGTATCATCTCCATTTAACAGATGGAAAAATGGAGACCAAGAAGAAGGGATGGGCTGAAGGTCATAAAGCAGGCCAGTGGATGAATCCAATGTGCAACTTACATTCTCCGACCCTCCAGTCTAGTGCCCTACCCACTAGACCACAGTAAAGTATTATTAGACTAAATAAAATAATTTGTTAAGAAAGTATCTTCTGTAGTAAAGGAGAAGCTTGGACTAAAAGAACCAGTAAACACTACCTAACCCAGGGGCATGTACTCGGGCTGCTAGCCCTTGCCTCCATGGCCACAGTGCTATTCTTAGCCCACTGGCTTGAGCAGAACTAGTGCATATACATCTACCCAAGTGGAGAATTATACCTCCCAGCTGTTGTGCAGACATACCCTATAAGACAAAGAAAACGATCACATGGGATATCAGATAAAATGTCAATATGACCTGGGATTTTTAAGATATTTATCTTAAAAAATGTAAACAGGAAAAAACATTTAGTGTCGGAGAAATAGCAAGTGCAAAAAACAGCATATACCAGAATAACTGGACACCTAGCATTCCCCAGGATGTCTAAGAATTTTGCCAGTAATTGTAAGCGTACATTCTGGCAGCCACTAAAAGAATGATCCCTTTCTTCATATCAGCAACGACCAGGGGAAATGGAAGTAAGGACATCCCTCATGTAATCAGAAACAAGACACATGCAGCTGCAAAAAGAATTATAAAAGGGGAATCATCTCAATAAAACAGACATTTTTCTAGGAGGGCAGAAAAAGAAGACAAAAGTCTCAATTCTGAAACTGGAGCCTACAGTGAGCACAAGAGACAAGGTAAAAATATCAAGTACACAAGGCAATCAAGACTTGAAAGAGAAAATAAAAGGAGCACAAGATCTGTTAGCATGTAAGCAAAGGAAACTTGTATTTGGAGCACCAGATTTCTGACACCATCTGCCAAGGTGAAGGAAATATAGGCACTGTTTACAATATAAGGCCACTTTTCAGCAGCTCCCAACCGGAGCCTTGTTGAAAACTCTGTCTTGGCTTATAAAAGCTAAAAAAAACATTTTAAACCTGTTTTTAGCTTTTGTTTGGCCAGCAAATCTCTTATTTAACCCCTAACACATCCTTCCTCCCTATGTGAACCCACTATTCACTTTCTTTAGAAAACCAGAGGACAGGAAGTCCCAGTGCTAAAGTGGATTTAGTTCAGGCACAGATGTGCTAGCATTGTGCCATTGCTGGCAATCCGTCAATAGGGAAGGGACAAGTGTTCAATATGAACCGAGTAGACTGTTTGGTAAAAAAGAGTGTTTGGATGTAGGCCATTTCTTTAAATGCAGTTTGCCTAGGCATGTAAACAGGATTCTTCTGGGGAAATGTATGTTTATAAACTCAAAGGGTAACGCTCCTCTTGCAGCAAGGAGGTGCTAGAAACTGCCTCCCTCAGGCAGCACAGTAATGACTCTGAACCATTTATATGTTGGTTTACTTACAGGGTAGCGTCTGTAATTGCAAGAGAATCCCCTTTAAAACTTCAGGATGAGGGTGAAAGAGACTATGGGAGCTTTTACTCAGCCTGCTCCAGTGGGAGATGCATGCTTTCAGAACCTCTGAAAATCAGACTAATTTTATGTAAAAAGCTAATTTTCTGTAGATGTCAAATAAGGATATATGTGCCTTATGTTAAGCACCCAAATTTAAAACATGATCATTCTGTTCTGTCATCCTCTTCTACTGATATGTAAATTGTTTTGAAGCCCTTTTGTATTATGACAGATTTCAGCTATGTTTATGTGCTACTGTGCTTTTCCTTTCATAGTCTACGGTTAAACTGCAACTTCAGAATGTGCATTCAACAGGGCTCCTTATTCAGAGGGACAGTGCTACAGTGCTGCATAGGCTTAGGCTACACTTGCAGCTGTAGAGCGCTTTGGATTAAACCTGTCTTCATAGACAGCTCTAGGGCAAGCACTCCAGTGTGTCCACACTGACAGCTGCACCTGCACTGGCATGGCCACATTTGTTGGACTTCACTCCGACCACATTTAAATGGTTATATATTCATGTCTTAAGATGACAATACAGGGCTAGGTGGTTTTCATAAATTATTTTGTAAGTATTTCTTGCAGCAGCATGGGGAGTGGTGCATTATGGGCAGCTATCCCAGCATTCAACTGGCTGCAACAAGCTTTTCAAACAAGGGTGGGGTGGGGTGGAGTGTGTTGTGTGTATGGGGTGGGGAGAGAGAGTGGATTTTTGGAGTGCTGAGAGTGTGTCAGCACGCTATCTTGTAAATGCGGATCCCCTTAATCTTCTGCTTTTCACTCACTCATAAAGGTTTGCTCTGTTTCCTTTGCCCCATTGCAGATGAGCTCTGAAAAAGCATTTCCGCATTCCTCCAGCCCAGTTCAAAACAAAGGGAAGAGAGGCCACTTTACTTAAGCAGATTAGGGGGCGTTCCTGGAGGTCACTCAAAGCAGAATATTGTTAATGCTCGTTTACACTGATGCTGGGGCATCTCACCCAATATGCAACAGCTGTTAATCCTCTTGCAACGAGGAGTACCAGGAGCAGTTTAGCCAGGGAGGCAGAGCGCTCCACATGCCCTGCCTGTGTGGACGAGTAGTAAGGTAGAGAGCTCTTGAAGGTTTATTGCGGTATAAAGAGCCAGTGTAGCCAAGCCCTTTGACACATCCTATAACCTAAACAACCTCTATAAAATCAATCCTCCAGAGTACGGAAGCTGGTTAGGTAGAGAGGTCTTACATTCTATCAGTTTCCCTCAGCTACCTCCCTTCCACCATTTACAGTCCATGTATCTCCACCAGTATACCAAATAACCAATGTTGGACTTCACTCTGACCACATTTAAATGGTTATACATTCATGTCTTAAGATGACAATACAGGGCTAGGCGGTTTTCATAAATTATTTTGTAAGTATTTCTGCACTACTGTGTGTGTAAATATGTGATGTAGAGTATGAGATTGAAAGTGGTGACTGAGAACCATTTTGTGTGAATTGGTGATCCAAATTTTAATGGCTGCTCTACAACTGATGGTAATTTTTAGGTAGAACTTACAGAAGTTGACATAAATATGTGCATTAAAGTCTACTATTTATGGCCAGAATGAATTCTCACTGTGCCCAAACAGGCTTGGGTTTGTCTGTGTTTGTTCCCTTGGTGGCAGCCAGGTTCAGCAGCCTGCAGAATCAGGAGCATCCAGCATGCAAAAAAGATAAAGACCTCACAGGAGCTCCTTAGTACACTGTACTACAAACACTATTACTACACACTCTCTGTGGGGTGGGTGAATGCTGGGACACTGTTGGCAAGCTTAGCCTTAGCCCTAATCACTGACAAACCCTGTGTGAATCATCATTTGGAGGAGCTGAATTCAAATTTTGCTTTATTTATATGACACCCATATTATGTGAACCTTGGTTTGTTTTTGTTTTTCTTCCAGAAAAGAAAATCCAGTTTCCAAAGCATTTGGAGATTTTGCCATGACATCCCCCAAAGCCCTTCGACACCCATTAATTTAAACAAGAGTTTCTTAGCTAAAACCTCATGCAACAGTTTGAAATTAAAGGCGCTAATGATTTAGTAACTTCAAACAGATTATGTTACAGTGAGCTACCAACTCTCACTCACTTGGAATTAATTTTAAGGCAGGTTCTAACATACATGCAACATGATTAATTGAGATTGGAAATCTCCCTTATTGAAATAATCACATCTTTGCAGCCCTACTGATTTCAATTTGAGGAAAAAATAATTTCATATATTCTACCAAAGTTAGTTTTTATTTTGTATGAAGCAATACTTATGCAAGTTACGTTTAGATGTCACAAAGGGATTTATTATTAGCCGATAAGTGCTTCCATGGCTGAGAGGCACTCTAGACTCTGACCCAGCTAAAAGGGTCAACAAGGCAACCACCGTTCTCGCTGTTAATGGAGAAATGCATATTTAGTTCAGGTTCATATAAACTCACAACACAGGTTTTCTTATTTCCCTCATTCATAAAAAGTCACGATATACAAGTTGTTTTTTTTAAATAGACTATGATATAAGAGGTAGGCCAAACTTGGTCATATTGCAAATGATGCTCTATTCTTCATTTTATTTTTCTTAAAATCACTTGAAAAACGGAGGGTCATGCTGTGGAAGCGACCACTCTTAATCACTTTAACAACAAGCAGTAGCAATTTATCCCTTTGTTTCCTTTTCTTCTGCATCCCAAAGTCCCACCCAACCCACTCCAGCAGCTAGTTTCTTGCTTTGGGAGCAGGGTGAGGGGCTAGCACCAGAAGTATCGAAGGCAGCAGCAGATGCCTGAAGACAACAAGCTGCTACTGCTGCTTCCAATGGCATCACCTGTCTGATCCTGGGGGACATCTGGCAGCCTGCCTCTGGTAACAGAAGGCTGAGTACTATGGCTTCACCAATATGATAGAAAACCCGAGGTGGTGTAGGAGGGTCAAGAGCAACTGGGCTGAGGTGGGGAAGGGGATGTCCAGCTAGTAATGAAGCTGTGCAACCACTGATCTCCCTCCTTTCGGTTATCCCTGGAGAGACTGCAGCAGTTATGGTAGCCACTTCTGCACTCCTTCCTGCACCTGCTGTCCTTTCCCCCCACACACTGGAGAGGTGACCAGTACCCTTTTTTCATGGGGTTGGGAGGAAGAGCCATTGGAAGTTCCCGTGTTGCCAACTCTTGAGATTTTTATTGAGGATCTCATGAGGGTATTTTATATTTTAATTAATGCCTGAGCACCTAGATACATGTAACTGCAGAAGAATCTCAATTGCCAATTTTTCAAAAAGTGTCTAGTCCTCATAGTTGTGGAGAAAAGGTTAAAATCACAAACCAAATGTAGCCCGAAAGCTCAAAACCCAGAAATCAAACAAAGGGAATCCCACATTTATTATTTCTGTATTATTATTATTAAGCCATTCACAACTTTTTACAAACTGATACATGATTTTGAATCTCTGGGATTAGCAATACTGAGGTTCCCTCCCAGTGGCAGATCAAAGGGCTGCTTGGAGAAGAGCAGAAGCAACTCTACCATCTGGCAGCTTCCCACTTTAGCTCAGTTCTTCTACCTGTTCCACTTGCTCGCAGTCACCTTTTCCATCTATTTTACCGTGCGCTAGTGCTTTTTGCTGCCTTCTTCATGGCAGTCGGATGCTTCACAGGACCCTGCAGTTGGAATAGGAAGCAGGCTATGAACATCAGGCAGGTGCTGCTGCTTTTGGGTCTCCCCTCTGCTAGTGATTTACAGAACTACCAGAGCAAGGGCAGGACTTCTACTTGTAAAGAACACAGGGAAGAAATAGTTGGAAATTCCCAAACAACTTGCACTGCCATTATATTTATTCTCTCCCCTTCATATATGTATTCTGCACCAAAATATTAAAAATTATGCTCACTATATTTTGAAATTTGGCATATTTTATTTGTCAATAAATAAATGTGGCTCCAGAATGGCAGTGGGGAGCACAGCCCACTGGCTTCACTTAGGTGGGAGATCACCCTAAAGCATCCACCTTGCCCAATACAGGGACTCAGCAGTAAAGATACACCTGACCCTGACAGTGTAAGAGCTGGGCCTGCCCCAGAAACACCCTGGGGTCTTGCCCCTCTGCACCAGGTTTGGATGGACAGGCTTAGTCTAGCAAGATCCAAGTGGGGAAGAACTTAGTGTGGGTGGATCCAGGTGTGGGGTAAGAGGTTTCTGTGTGGGGCAATCTGGGTGGGGGTGGCTAAGTGGGAGATCTGGATGCACAAGGGCTTATTGAGGGTTTCGGGTGCAGGGCAATGGGATTCTACAAGGGATCCGGGTGAAAATGGTTGGGACTCAACAAGGAGAGTCTGGGGGCTCATTGTGGGAGTCCAGGTATTGGAGGAGTGAGTTGATGGTGTGAGGGTCCAGGTGCAGCTGATTGAGAGTCAGTGGGATGGGGGCCTGGGTGTGGGGGGCTCATCAGAGGGATCCAGGTTTAGGGGAGTAGAGCTTATCGGTTCAAGGGGCCTGTTTAATGGCCCCCAGCTGCTGCCATGGGGATGCCACATGCTGGGATGCCAGTTCCCCCTGCATTTCCCCTATCCCCTTTTCTTCTCCATCCTCCCCTCAATCCCACATTCCCTTCTGCCTGCCCTATTCCAACCCCGCCTTCCTTCCCCACTGACTCTTCCCCTCAACTCCCCTTCCCTTACCGAGCGCCACCAGGGGCATTCACTGTTGCACAGCAAACAGGAAGGCTCCCAGCACACAGAAGGGGAGCACGATTAGCAGTAGGATCCAAGAAGCGGTGTTCAGACGTAGAGTCAGAGGAGCCCAGACATAGCTTCCCTCAGCTGGGCAGTGCTGTGCTTGCAGAAATGAGGGGAGTAATAGCACGTAACCCCATGTGCCCCCGGCCCCATGACTTGCCTCTGTTTGGAGGGAGCAAGCCCCTGTCAAACTGCACACATTGTTGCCCCCATCTCCCTCCTGCCCCCATCTCCCTCCTGCCCCCGGCGTGACTTCCCTGCTGTTTTCTGCACTGAAGTACAGGAATTTGGGGATGGGGATGGGGTTGCGTGGGCGCATAGAATCGCTCCAAGAGTAACGTATGTATGTAAAGCTATAGCAATATCCTATATTTGCAGATGCATAGAGCAATTTACAAAGATTGCTCTTTTACTCAGCATGGCTCTTGTATTTCCGAGTTGGCAGGTATGTATGGTGACCTTTTAAATGTATAATTACATCCTAATGAACAATTAAATATGTGGCAAGAGTTAAAGACATCAATTGACAGTCACTGCTTGTGCTTGTTAGGATTTTCCAAAAAATTGCTTGCCAGAGGGACTGGCAAGTGGACAGTTACAACTGTCCTAGAGAGCACTGCTGAGACCAGTGGAACACAGCAGCTGCTCTGAAAATGTAGCTGCAGAATGTGTGCACACATGCTGGGAGTTTATATGGTCAAGTGAGTTTTCTGAATACTCCAGTAAAGGGGCTTTTTGTCCATGCAAACAGAGGAACTTTCATATACTGTTAGCATTTTTGGAAAAATGTATCCTAAAAGACTTTTTTTAAACCCAAGATTTTATAAATAAATTTAATGACACATAGCATCCAGATAACACTGGTCTACAATTTTTTAGAAGTTGTTTGCTTCAGAGATAAAATGTGATATTTATTATGTATTTTGATGTGCTGAATTCAAATATGACAATTAAAACAACTGATTGGCTACTGTTTCTAAGATATTTAAGTTTTTACATTTTATGTCTATGTATATTGTGTAGATAGTAGAGTTTTAATCATAAATTGTAAACCTAGGTCTTTTCATGTGTTTATGGTTGCTTTACATGATAATATTTCACCTGTCCTGTTTATGTAACACTTTAAAAATCAGCAAAAGGGTTATATAAATAAAATGTATTATGAAACAAAAGGCAAAAAACTATTCTGCACATAGTTTAGTCCTATTCAGTGTCTACTCGGCGCTTCTTGGCTTGTCTCTTGTATTCATTAAATGGAGCATCTCTTGTCACTGTCCAGCAATAGTCTGCAAGCATCGATGGGCTCCATTTGCCCTGATAGCGTTTCTCCATTGTTGCAATGTCCTGGTGAAATCGCTCACCGTGCTCGTCGCTCACTGCTCCGCAGTTCAGCGGAAAAAAATCTAGATGAGAGTGCAAAAAATGTATCTCTAGTGACATGTTGCAACCAAGGCTTTTGTATTCCTTGAGGAGGTTTTCCACCAACCACCTGTAGTTGTCTGCCTTGTTGTTTCCGAGAAAATGTGTTGCCACTGACTGGAAGGCTTTCCATGCCGTCTTTTCCTTGCCACGCAGTGCATGGTCAAATGCATCATCTTGAAGAAGTTCACGAATCTGAGGATCAACAAAGACACCTTCCTTTATCTTAGCTTCACTTAACCTTGGAAATTTTCCACAGAGGTACTTGGAAGCTGCTTGTGTTTTGTCAATGGCCTTGACAAAGTTCTTCATCAGACCCAGCTGGATGTGTAAGGGTGGTAACAAAATCTTCCTTGATTCAACAAGTGGTGGATGCGGAACACTTTTCCTCCCAGGCTCCAATGACTGTCGGAGTGGCCAGTCTTTCTTGATGTAGTGGGAATCTCTTGCATGACTATCCCATTCGCAGAGAGAACAGCAGTACTTTGTGTATCCAGTCTGCAGACCAAGCAAGAGAGCAACAACCTTCAAATCGCCACAAAGCTGCCACTGATGTTGGTCATAGTTTATGCACCTCAAAAGTTGTTTCACGTTGTCATAGGTTTCCTTCATATGGACTGCATGACCAACTGGAATTGATGGCAAAACATTGCCATTATGCAGCAAAACAGCTTTAAGACTCGTCTTCGATGAATCAATGAAGAGTCTCCACTCATCTGGATCGTGAATGATGTTGAGGGCTGCCATCACACCATCGATGTTGTTGCAGGCTACAAGATCACCTTCCATGAAGAAGAATGGGACAAGATCCTTTTGACGGTCACGGAACATGGAAACCCTAACATCACCTGCCAGGAGATTCCACTGCTGTAGTCTGGAGCCCAACAGCTCTGCCTTACTCTTGGGTAGCTCCAAATCCCTGACAAGGTCATTCAGTTCAGCTTGTGTTATGAGGTGTGGTTCAGAGGAGGAGGATGGGAGAAAATGTGGGTCCTGTGACATTGATGGTTCAGGACCAGAAGTTTCATCCTCTTCCTCTTCCCCGTCTGACTCAAGTGAGAGTGATTCTCGTGCATCAGGAACCGGCAGTCCTTCTCCGTGGGGTATTGGGCGTATAGCTGATGGAATGTTTGGATAATGCACAGTCCACTTTTTCTTCTTTCCCTACTGGAGGCACCATGCAGAAGTAACAATTGCTGGTATGATCTGTTGGCTCTCTCCAAATCATTGGCACTGCAAAAGGCATAGATTTCCTATTCCTGTTCAACCGCTGGCAAAGATTTGTTGCACAAGTATTGCAGTATATGTGTGGGGCCCACCTCTTGTCCTGATCTCCAATTTTGCAGCCAAAATAAAGGGGATAGGCTTTCTTAACCATAGTGGTTATACTGTGCTTTTGTGATGCAAAAGTCACTTCACCACAAACATAGCAGAAGTTATCTGCACTGTTCACACAAGCACGAGGCATCTCTGCTCACTTTGGCTAAACAGAAATGTGTCCCTTTGCAAAATCAAACTTTGACAAATAAGAGAGCACGACACTGTATGATTTCTAGAGCTGATATAGGGCAATTTGTTCAGCAGAGTGATGTAAGCTTCGTCATGATTGCATCATCCATGTCTTCTAGGAATAACATGATGCAATTCCTATCATGTATGACGCAATACCAGCTTCAGATTGCATCATTCACTGTTTTGCCTAAAAAGCAAGTACTGTCCAAACCCAGTCAGATTTATTCATAGATCCAATCAAAGATGTATTTTAGTCATTTCTGGTTTAAATTGAGATCCCTTCCCTTTATAACTCACTTATCCTCCTCCATTCCCATGTCAAGGGTCGTATATACTGACCCAATAGCATATCTTGAAAACTAGAGCCTAGCAACAATTTTAAGCATCATTTTCGTTCTCAGTGACCCAGAATTAGTAAAGTTTGACTACATTTATTTCAGAAGCATTTTGGCTGTAGAGTAGTGTAACTAGCAAGCTACATTACACAGTGAAAAATATAAACTATTGAAACTAATTATGCAATGAGACAGCAAAACAGTGGAGTTTTTTGGAAAATAATATCCCTGAATAGTAGGAACCTAGAGATTCTGAAAGAAATGACAGAAATCTTCAACACAATGCCTTGTTCCCTGCAGAAGGACTCAAAATATTTTCCTGCTCTTGACAACTATATGTTACAACTGTCTATTTTCCTTCTGCTTTTGGTAAGTAGGTACATCAAGAAAGACACTGAACTTGTAAAACCACATTATTAGGAATAGTCATGAATGTGTCTTAAATGTTTAATACAGAGAGTTTTCATGTGTCAGCTGTATCTGTCAGCTACATATTAAATTATTACTACCATAATTTTAAGTCTCTCTCGCATTCCCACTTCACAATTGAGAGCCAACCCCATAATTTACAAAAGCAAAACCACCAAATTTGAGTTTTGAAAATTTTAACCTTAGGACAAGTGTGTTAACACTTTTCCAGAAATTATCAGCAAATGTATATTTTAAAAATACCTCATAATTTGAGGATTAACATTTCTCTTCCAAACCAGTGGGAACATGTTAAGTGATCTGTGCACATACTGTGGTGCCAATTCAGGATAACCAGAAGATGTAGTTTTTATTGGAAGCCATAGCAATTGACGTGAAATCTTATATAGTAAAACATTAGGTCTTTCCCCATTACTGCCCCATTATGTCATTCCACCAGAGTTTCGGGGGTGGGAGGAAGGAAAGGCAGGGGCGGAATGAAGTAATTACTAAATTAGTAGTTAAAAAAATACTCGAGGAGTAATGAGGATAAGCAGGAAGGGATTTTACCTTCGTATATGGCATTGGTGAGATTGATACTGGAATGCTGTGCCCAGTTCCGGTGTCCACATTTTTAAATGTTGAAAACTGGAGAGGGTGGCAAACAATGATCTGAGAGCTGGAGAAAACCTTTACAGTGAGAAATTTGAAGTGCTCAATCTGCTAAGCTTGTCAAAAAGAGTTGGAGATGATTTGATTATAGTGTATAATTACCCTCACAAGGAGAACACACCAGGTATGGACGGGCTCTTTAATCTAGCAAAGAAAGATGTAAGAACCAATGACTGGAAACTGAAGCTATGCAAACTGAAATTAGAAATATGGCATGATGTCTTTTAAACGGTGAGAGTGATTAACCATTGGAACAAATTACCAAGGGAAATGGTGGATTCTCCGTCTCCTGATGTCTTGAAACCAAGACTGGATGCCTTTCTGGAAGATACACTTTAGTCCAACACAAGTTACTGGGCTCAGTACAGAGGCAACTGTGTGAAATGTGATTTGCAGGAGATCAGACTAGATGGATCTAACAGTCCCTCCTGGCCTTAAACTATTAATTTAAATAATCAGATAATCGATAGCAAGTTTGACATGCTTTGATGAAATACTGCACATGCAGCAAAAATCATCACATTCACTGAACAAAACAATTTCTCCTAGAGATTCATTTGCAATGCTCACTCAGCAGAAAACAGACTATCACAGGGAAATAAATGTATCTCAATTCGTAGAACCTGTACAATTAGTGTCCATATTCTAAATAAAACCAGAATAGTTAAACCTGAGGTGGTTCTGATAACACTTATATTTTCTCTCTCTGTTGGGCCTATAAAACATACGTGTTCATCAACAATATTTTTATATAAAAAAGAATCTATTACAAAACCTAGAATAAGTCTATTAGAACACATCTGTAGGATTATTTAACTGTTTTATATCATTGTAGTGCCTAGGGATCAAGACTTCATTGTCCCATGTGCAAATGTGAAATAAAAATGGACTCCCTATTCTAAAGATCTTACTGTCTTGGATTTTTGGTGACAAGATGCAATGGTGGATGAAACAAACAGACCACATTAAGAGGAGGATGACAGTCAGTGAAATGAAAAAGTTTTGCATGTTAACCAATAGTCACTGCATGCTATGTGTTCAGCCATTTCAACAGGCGGTGTTTTGCTGGGACTTTTATTGTTTTCCTTTTTTACTTTAAAATTTTCAAACAAGTTTGAGTTAGCACTGCATAATGTTTGTTTAGTTTTTAGCTTAGCAAACAGACCTTAACAGCCATTCTTAAAAAAAGCAAATCTTAATCACTGTCTGTATGCAACAACTTGTCACCTCACTCTCACAGCTGTGACCTGCACTTCCATTTGTCAAAATTCATGTTTTTACTTTTCCAACAGCAATATGATCTTTTAACTGCAAGACGCTGGTCTAGCCATACACTAGAGTCAATGCAAGCCTAACTTAGTAGGATGGGAACAGGAGGATGAGAACAAGGAGAAAGGAGTCAAAGATGCATGAACTTCATGTTAGTGCATGTTTAACAAGTAACTTTTATACATATATTGGCTAGTAAGAAAAGGAAGTGTCATCTATTCCATCACCTTTAATTAATTCAGTCTTAAACATTTACTCAAATGTCATTCAGAAAATAACTGTTTCACTAACACATCTGATTGCAGCAGTACAACTTGAGATGCATTTGGTTACATGAATATTTCATCAGCCTCCATCTCAAAGAGGACCTAGTTTGGCGCTATATTTTTAGTAAAACCAGTCAATGGAAAGTCACAAGATATGGAAATAATCCAAGTGTTATTTAAAAAAAAATCTAGGGCAAATATAATCACCACAACAACTGAAAAGAAGAGGAAGAGGAGACAACTGATAGTTACTAACAGTTTATTTTTCCTCTCAGTAAATTAACGTATTTTAGAAAAAGAACGTATTCCATGAGCTCATTCCTTTTTTCTTAAATATATCATCTATTTTAGATAATTTATAAGGTACTATGGTTAAGTAATCATACCTCTTTTATATAACAACTAGGATTCTGCCTCAAATATTTGCCACAAAGGAACATTTTCTAAGGTCCTGATTCTACAAACACTTAAAATCACCCTCATGCAAGATACTGACAGTTCAGATATGGCACAATGCGAGCACTTTCTGTTCCTTCGGGTTCAAATCTTTCAGTCCTTAGGCTACAAGATTTTGCCCTTATCCCAGTGAGTACGAAACGAAATGCTTAGCTAGAAGCAGGCTTATTTTCACCCAGATCATCAGAAGCTTAATTCAAAATAAAATCATCTGTCATATGCAGAAAGATAAGGTCTCATCCAAGATCTACAAAATTATTTTATAGCTTTCTGAAGAGAGAAATTAAAAGGATCCATGAAGTTCTTTTAAGGTTTTCCACAATGAGAATACTCATAAAGCCCCAAAGGAAAACTTGTAAGGCCTTAAGAACTCAGAAAGAGGACTAATATTATTCTTTAAAGACCATGGTTCTTGAATTCTTGCATGAAACATGATGTTATTTGATGCTCGCTCACCTTACTGATTTCAGTGTCTGTATATAAGGCTGACAAGACTGTTGCACATGCTCAAATTATTGAAACCCAGAATGATGGCCTTTGTGAGTGAACATTTATTGCAAATAAAAAGGCATTTTGATAGTGACTATTGTAAGAGAAAATTGAAAATAGTTTCTATTTACCGTAATAAATTTGGTTATTGTTTTTTTCTGGTTGACTTGAATTTTCTTAAATTGCTATATCAGACAAACTTTTTTATTAAATAAGAAATGTCCCTCATCAGCTATATCTGTCAGAGAAAGAAAAAAATTGAATTACTAGAGAGCCTATCTGAAAAGGGAACTCTCTTTTTCTTTCGAAAGAAAGAACCACCGTTTAATTATTAGATTATTTTTTCTGCTCTGGAAACCAGTGTCTTCCCGGCCAATCAGGTATATTTAATATGACTTCATTATGTAATTATCGGTGTGAACTTTTTCAGGAAGTTGAGAATTCTGGAAATCAATAAGGAGATAAAAAGTAGTTCTTAAAGACAGTTCTTATAGCTTCTTGAGACTGAAACCATGCTCCATCATCCACCGGTTGGCTTATACTATCAATTTAAAACAAAAATGCTTCCTAAATGTTTCTATTTTCTGCTGTTGCAGACAATTTTCTTTAACGTGTCAATGTCTCAATCATTCTGTGGTGTCAAACATCTGTACGTTTACAGACAGCCCACAGAAAATGTCAATGAAAAAAATCAGAGTGATTTTAAAAATTGGAAGAAAAAATTTTCCATCTGTAAAACTCAGTGATCTGGTCACACACTCAGTGTGATGAGATCCACTGGCAATATCAAGTATAATTATCTCCAGCACACCATCCTTTTTCTGTTCCCTCCTCTGCCCCCCTGGCCTCAGCTAATGGGCAAGATGTTGATACAACAGCAATTTCACATTTCATTCCTATAGCAGCCTTGCACATCCATGAGAGCAGCTGCTTCCTCCACAACTTACACCTAATACAGTTCTTCTTAGAAGTCTCACAGCTACAGAAAGCCCCTCTACCTCCTGGACAAGAATGAACAGATCAGAGGTTTTAAAAGGGAAAGTTGCACAACATCCATCTGTTGTCAGGTCTGGGAATCTCTAGGAGAGTCAGAGATGATGTGCTCTAGATTCTGAATTTCATTCTTCCTTGTATGTTTGGATAATTAAACTATTATGTTGTCTTTCATTTTTCAGAATAATAATGATGTGGAATACTTGACCACATGTTCTTTATTGCTTGGAGCTCTGTATAGACTGATGCAGAGAAATTAAATCCTTTGCATCCTTGCAAAAAGAATCTCTTATCAAATGGGCTGCATACCTGTTGGGCTATCCTTTCTTTGTTTATTTTCTATAAACCTCTGATATCCCAAGAGTCTTATGTAGTTTATCATAAGCAAAAATATTTATTAGAGATATTTATACAGAGTTCACTTAGTAGCTCTTGTGAACAAAAGGCTCCTTGGTGGAACTCTTGAAAGTTGGGTAGTATAGTTATTATTTTGTTGAAATAATACTTGGAATTCATATTTTCTCTGCTAGTAAATCATACTTGTATGGCCTGCCTCAAAATTAAGTGATCTTATACTTTTCACATTTATAAATATTAAAGGAAAATGTTCCAAGATCTATGAAAATTATAACTGTTCTAAAACAAAACATAGCTAGGAAGACTGAAGGGGTCAACAGCTCACTCAGATCTACTTCTTGTTCAGCCAAACGTTTAAACAAGTTTGTTTATATTTACAGGAGATAATGCTGCTCTCTTCTTATTTACAATGTCATCTAAAAGTGAGAACAGGTGTTCGCATGACACTTTTGTAGCTGGCGTTGCAAGGTATTTGTGTGCCAGATATGCTAAATTTTCGTATGCCCCTTCATGCTTCGGTTACCATTCCAGATGATATGTCTCTATGCTGATGATGCTCATTAAAAAATAATGAGCTAATTAAATTTGTGACGGAACACCGTGGGGGAGAATTGGATATCTTTGGTTCTCTTTTACCCAGATTCTGCCACATTTTTCATGAGATAGCAGTCTTGGATGATGATCCAGCATGTCTGTTTTAAGGACACTTTCACAGCAGATTTGACAAAACACAAGGAAGATACCAATGGAGATTTCTAAAAATAGCTACAGCATTTGACCCAAGGTTTAAGAATCAGAAGAGCCTTCCAAAATCTAAGAGAGATGAGACGTGGAACAAGCTTTCAGAAGCCTTAAAAGAACACCACTCTGATACAGAAACTACAGAATCTAAACCACCAAAAAAAAAAGTCAACCTTCTGCTGGTGGCATCTGACTCAGCTGATGAAATTGAACATGCATCAGTTCATTCTGCTTTGCATCGTTATCGAGCAGAACCCGTCATCAGCACGGATGCATGTTCTATAGAATGGTGACTGAAGCACAAAGGAACATATGAATCTTTAGAGCATCTGGCATGTAAATATCTTCTGATGCTGGCTACAACAGTCCCATGCAAGTGCCTGTTCTCACTTTCAGGTGACACTGTAAACAAGAAGCAGGCAGCATTACCTCCTGCAAATTGTAACTAAGTTGGTTTGTCTGAGTGATTGGCTGAAGCAGGATTGAGTGGACTTGTAGGCTCTAAAGTTTTACATTGTTTTATTTTGAAGTACAGTTATTTTTGTACATAATTCTACATTTGTAAGTTAAACTTTCATGATAAAGAAATTGCACTACAGTACTTATATGAGGTGAATTGAAAAATACTATTTATTTTGTTTTTTTACAGTGCAAATATTTGTAATCAAAAATAAATATAAAGTGAGCACTATCACCTTGTATTCTGTGTTGTAACTGAAATCAATATATTTGAAAATGTAGAAAACATCAAAAAATATTTAAATAAATGGTATTCCATTATTAACACGATTAATCACTTAATTTTTTCAATTGCGCGATTAATCACAATACATTTTTTCAATCACTTGACAGCCTTAATTCAGAATATTTTAAAATAATCTGACCAGTTTTTTGTCATACCTGCCAGTATAGAGAGCTAAGCCAATAATCTGCAAATGTTCACAGACAAACTTTTAAATATAAAAAAAAAAAAATCAAACCTTTCACTTACTAAGATATTAATAGAATTTTGGATGATTCTAAAGAAGTATAATACAGTTAACACAAATTTTAACCATGTATATTTAGCATATTAATGAAATTGGGCCCTTTATTACACATGTAATCATATTAAGTCAATGAGTGTGAGAGTGTATAACACCATTTTGACCCATTGTCTCTGGGTTTATTTGATTTGTTTTTAAATTCAATTACCATATGTTTGCCATTTAGTAAAAGCACATACTTACTAAAATAAAAAACAAAAACAACCCCAACAAAACCACCAAAAAAAGCCAAAGCACACCACAACAAAAACACCAGCAACCCACCTAAACTGGACATATAGCACTAAACTGATGCTGTTGTGCATGTGTATATTTATTATCCTTTCCATCTACTCCCCAGGCTGTTGCATTTGGAAAAGGAACCAACCCATGGCTTATTTGGGTTATACCAATTTGTCACTGGGTGAAAATCAAAGAGTTTTATAATTACTTGTTGTGACATTGTCTAATTAAACTATAACCATGCAAATCATAATTGCTACCACATTATATAATTGCAACAAATCTTATACAAAATGCAACACATGGCCAGAAAGGGTTAAACATCCTGCGGGCTAACTGACCCAGAGTCAACCTGTAAAGACATATTGGAAATGGTAATTAGAGCCATTCTACGTTAGATTGGCTAGAATTTTGAAATGCAAACCTATATCGTTAGAAATTAGAGGTGATACTAATTGTATGAATATACTCATATCTTGTTAAGAGGCTAGCCATGTAAACACACAGATTCTGTCTGTCACTAATTGATTCAGAGATCAAAAGGAAATATTAAATTTAGATGAATCTTGGGTGCAATAATGTAATAGTCTATATATGTCTTTGAAGTTTGTGATAGACTGCCTAATGGATAAATTACCTTGTGTTAATTTGGGTAACTAATTACCAGTGATGCTTAAGAAATAAATCTCCATAATTGCCAATTGTTCACCGAATAACTCCAACATGTCAAAAAAGGCCTGAAACTGTATAAAAAAGGGCTTGGGTCCTGATCCTTTTTATCTTAGTCCTGCTTAATGCTTCATGCAGGGTAAGCCTGAGATCTTCACAACCCCAGTCTGGAATCACCCTAAATACAGACACTGGACAGTAACCTATGAGCTAATTCTGAATGAACTCTTTGGAACTACAAAGCTTACCATCTCTGCTATGAATCTGAATCTCAAGAATTGTACTCATGTGCGTCTGTGTACTGATCTTTTAACCAATACTCACTCACTCTCTTCTTTTTAAAGAGATTTTAGTTTAGTTAATAAGAATTGGCTGTATGTATGTATTTGGGTAAGATCTGAAATATTCATTAACCTGGGAGGTAATCTGTCAGATCCTTTGGGATTGGTAGAACTTTTTATATGAAGAATAAGATTTTCAGTAATGCTCATCACATTTGCCTTGGGTGTCTGGGTGCAGGCCTAAGGCTGGATAGTTTTAAGTGAGCTGTGTTGTTGGCTTCTGGTTAACCAGTGAGGTATTAATGAAGCAGTTTTGTGCTGGTTTGGTAAAGCTAAGTATCGGAATATCCACCAGTTTTGGGGATTGTCTGCTCCATTCTTTGCCGTTCACCCTAATTGAGTGACCTCAGCAGGCTCCCCTGGGACTCTAGTCATACTTGTAAACTCATGAAAACACAAACTCTGTGCATTGTTTAATCTTATCAAGATAAGACTGAAGCAAAAGAAAAAAAAAGGTATTCCTGACACCTATTTAATCCTGTTTTAACAAAGGAAAACGTTGCCTTTACCTTATTGATAAGTATGACGATATCACCTTCTTTGATTGTCAGTTCATCTTCATTTTGTGCTTCATATGGAAATATTACTTTGCAATACTCCTTGACTGAAAGGAAAAATGTGCAATTCAATAAATAATAATCTTATAACATTTTTTATCCAACCATTTCACTATAAATATAGTCACCCTATACTTTGTAAGTGTCTCTATATAAGATATTATTTTATCTTTTTGCCATTTGTTTCTCTGTATATTGCAGAACCTCACAAATTGCATGAAATATTCATAAGTTCTGTATTGACAATTCCTGCATTTATCAGCTAGGAAGAAAAAAGACAGTTTTGTAGCCACATGTCATGAACCATTTCTATCAAAATAAATGTAAGCGTTTGTTATTCCCATCAATGCTGAAGTATTCCTTTCCACAGGTTCACAGAAATTAGAGATGGAAAAGACCTAGGAGGCCAGATAGTCCATTTATCCTCCTGCCAATGCAAGACAATAGATATTTCTAATCTGGTGACTCAAAATAATAAAAAATAAAATGTTAAGATGATTCATAAATATTTCACCATAAATATACATCATTAATAAGCGTTTTCCAACATTACTATAAAGTTTTTTCTTCCTTTCTTTCATCACTGTCTATAACAGGGATCCACAACCTTGGCACGCGGGACAACAGGGCAAGCACCCTTAGCGGGCCCCGCCGGTTTGTTTACTTGCTGGTTCGCCAACCGTGGCTCCCACTGACCCTGGTTCGCCGTCACAGTCCAATGGGGGCTGCGGAAAGTGGCGCAGTGCTGGCTAGGATTCAGCATGGGAGAACCTGAGGCCTACAATTAGGATTTGAGGTGGGATGGGAGTGGTTAACTACCAGTCTGTAAGTTGAGTCTTGGACCTCTCCAGCTTTTCTCTGGGTCCAAGCAAGGAAGTTACTTCAGCTCAACATATTGAGTAGTTCTTCTGGGGTGCTCAACGCCATATCACTGTAGAAGGGAGTAGGCAGAATAGTGGAGATATGGGGGTGGAAGGCTTACATGCACTGATCTAGAACAGCTGGTTGTAGAGCAACTGAACTGCAAGGAGAGAGAGACTGATAAAATCCACTGTGTTATCATTTCGTTTGCATGTGCAAAGATTTTGACAAATAACAGATGTAATAAATGTATACAGAGCTGGTATCAATTTAAGGCTGTACTACAAAAAAGTGTGTGCAGCATCTTGTGTAAAGCCTCTTGTTATTAGGCAGGGCCTTAGTGATTCATTCTTATGACACAGAATGGAATGTTGGGAGGGGCTGTTGGAGGAAGTGATTTTCCTTTTGAATGAAACTCGGGAGACTTTGCATTCTCAGGTGCATAAATTATTCCTCCATGAATTAACTGGATGTTATGTTCTCAGTATCAGGTGAGAGACAATGCACAGCAGTCTACAGTGAATCAGTAGAAAGAAAGTATTACATTAGAATTAAAGACCCCATTGCTCTCAGAGAAGGGCTCACAGAAAAGGGAAATATACCTAGGTCTTAATAACCCTTAGGAGTGTGTTGTGATATGGGCGACTGCATAAAAAGGATGAATCAACTTTCAAGCCTCTAGAAAGGCTAACTATTTAGGAGAAGCAAAAATAAACAGTCAAGAGGCTCAATAGGTCAAACATATAAAATCATATTGACAAAATGAGGTAATATTCTACTTTTCTTCACCACAGTAAGACTTCCATAAATCATCTGAGCACATTATAACAACAGGATTAAAATGTGCTTACTTCCAGTAATCATGTTTAGACAGAATAAAAGAAAGGAACAGACTCTAAACTCAAGACACACTGCATATATGTATACAAAAGTAAAATTTTCTGAGACATGTCAACACATGCCACAAAGCTGAGTTCAGAATCAAGTTCATGAAATGTAATGGGACACCTATTATGCTGGTTGCCAGTGAAGAGGTGAGATACGCTGGGTATTTATTAACTCCTAGAGACCTCAATGGAATTAACTTTTTTTTAAAAATGAGATCAACAGTAAATGAGTGGTTAAAACAATGGCTGCCAGTAGAAATCTGACAAACAACAGCTGTAGACAATAACAAAAGACACAAGCTAAACTCTATCCCCCTGCACCAAAAAAAAAATGTTTGTGTAGCCCCTATATTTAGTACTCCAAGCTGCCAGTTTTGTACCCCTTCTTCATCAGTTTCACACTGTGGAGTACTATACAAGGCACACAAACCTGCAGCACTGTTCTTAAGCTCCAAGCCCCACCCTCCCTCTCCAAAAATGGAGAAATAACCCATCTTTCTCAATTCACATTCTTCAGGAAACAGACTGAATGAACAGATAGGCCTTAAAATTGCCCCTGAAAATTAACAAACTCAACCTCAACCAAAATTAACCAAACTCAAACTCAACCAAAGTTTTTTTTTGACTGCCACTGCACATTGATATTTTCAGAGAACTATCTAGAATGACTGCAAGATCTCTCTTGAGTGGTAACAGCTAATTTAGACCCTGTCATTTTATTTGTATAGTTGGGATCATGTTTTGCAATGTTCATTACTTTGCATTTATCAACATTGAATTTCATCTGCCATTTTGTTGCCCCGTTTATTTTGGATTTAACTATCTTGAGTAGTTTTGTATCATCTGTAAATTTTGCCACTTCACTGCTTGCCCCTTTTTCCAGATCATTTATGAATATGTTGAACAGTACTGGTCCGAATACAGACCCCTCTGGCTGAGTTACTGAAATCATGATTTAAAGACTTCAAGTTACAGAGAATCCACCATTTTCACTACTTAAAATCTGCAGGTGACCTGTGCCCCAGATTGCACAGGAAGGCAAATCCTCCTCCTCCTCCCCCCGGGTCTCTGTCAATCTGACCCAGGATAAAATTTCTTCACAATACCAAATATGGCAGTCAGTCAGACCCTGAGCATGTGGGCAAAACCCACCAGCCAGACACCTGGGAAAAAATTATCTGTAGTAACTCAGAGCCCTCTCCATCTAGTGTCCCATCACTGAACATTGGAGATATTTGCTTCTAGCAGTCGCAGATCTGATAGATGACACTGTACACAGCCTCATCATTCCATCCCCTCTAAGCACCCTCTGGCAGCGAGCATACTAGGATCCAAATCATGAGTCCAAAAGCCCTCTCTCAGTTTGGAGCTGGATCAGTGGATTGTGCCATAAGTACCCCTTTGTGAGTGAGTGTCACAGTGTCGTGTTTACACCTATAGGCTCCAGTCAGGACTGGGGCCCCATTTTACTAGGTGTTGTTTTGAAAACACAGCAAAGAGGAAAGAGAAATGAAGCTAAACTCCAGGATGGAATGGATGAATGCTGGTACCCAGCACTTTTGAGGAAGATTCAGTAACAGGCTGGGACTGGAGACTTTTTTGGATTTATGGCTAATCAGCTTGCTTGTGGCAGCTTCTCAAAAAACACAAAGAAAATTCCCGTCTAATACAACTTCTGAAACTTTAAAAGTACCCATGAGAACTGTTCAGCTGTTTCTACTTTTCTATATTTACTTATTCCTAGTGGGACGGAAACAATAGCATAAACATGAGATTATTATTTAGGCATGCATATAGTAGGTATTCACACTGCTCCATAAACGCCATAGGACTATACAATTAGTTTATATAGATTTGTAAACAGATTTATTCAGGAAGTTATGCAATCTAAGGCCTGGGAGAATTCTGGATGCATTGTTTAGGCCCAAAAGTAGGTGAATGTTTCATCATGAACAGCTTTCAAAGGGGCAAAACATCTACCTGGTTTCAAGACTCAGCTGGATAATTTTATGGGGGGGATGGGATGATGAGATTGCCTACCATGGCATGTGGCCCATCTGTGATTGCTAGTAGCAAGTATCTCCAAATGCCAGAGATGGGACAATAGATGGAAAGGACTCTGAGTTACTACAATGAATTCTTTCATGGGTGTTTGGTTGGAGGGTCTTGCTCACATGCTCCAGGTCTAGTTGATCACCAGGAATTTTCTTCCAGGTCAAATTGGCAGAGTCTGTGGGTGTTTTTTACTCTTCTCTACAGCATGGATCACTTGCTGGTTTGAACAGGAGTAAATGGTGGATTCTCTGTCATTTGAATTCTTTAAATCATGATGATTTGAGGACTTCAGTAACTCAGTCAGAGGTTAGGGATCTATTACAGGAGTGTGTGGGTGAGCTTCTGTGGCCTGAGATGTACAAGAGGTCAGACTAGATGATCACAATGGTCCTTTCTGGCCCTAAAGTCAATGAGTCTACATTCATGTCTCAGTCCCCTGTCTCCCAAGCAAGACCACAGACTCTAAAAAGGTTCAAATGGAGCCTATAGATTCCAGCACCTATAAAATGTCCTAATTCAACCAAGTTTGGGGAAAATTCAGAGGTTCTCTGTGGGATCAGAAATCTGGGTGTAAATGGGAATGTTGTATAATTTATTCCACTCTGATATTCTGCAAGAAGCTGCTCATCCTATCAGTTTTGGTCACATATAAGAAACTGAGCATTAGTTGCACACAGAGGGGGTGAAAGAGGGATGCAGAAGAACGAGGATGTTTCTGGCCAAAAAAAAAAAAAAAAAAAAAAAAAAAAGAAGAGTGATAGGGGAATATTCTAGGGAGGTGTAAGTAGCACCATTGAACCAGGGGTAAGGTTAATCCTAATATAAGAGCGTGCCACTCTCCTTTTTACTTTAATGGGACTTGCACAGGCTTACCCCAGAGGAAGCATGAAACCCAAGAGTGTTGGGAAAGTCCACTCAGATTTATATTAAAGTAGGAGGACAGCTTCATATTATATTAATGTTAAAAGATTTGTAGCTGCTTTCCCTGCCTCAGAATTTTTGCAGTGGAATTTACTGCCTGTATGGCCTCTTCCTAGTCAGCTCCAGCCCTTTTTCCTGCTACTCCCTCTCTTCCTCCTCCTCAGTGTACAACCTATACCCACTTTGCAGGCTAAAATAATGGCAAGTTAGTGCATATCGCCCTATTTTGTTAATTACCATGATTTTCTTATCAGCTTA
The DNA here is from genome assembly GCA_007922305.1 of Dermatemys mawii. Classification (NCBI taxonomy): domain Eukaryota; kingdom Metazoa; phylum Chordata; order Testudines; family Dermatemydidae; genus Dermatemys; species Dermatemys mawii. The sequence continues at coordinate 2,931,054 of ML677364.1, read as the reverse complement.
CATCCAACAACTAACTTTCACCACCTCTGTACTTTGCTTATAAGTAGTTCTATACAATTCTGCATTGTCTGTATGATACCTGCATCAAAAGACGCTATGTCCTAAGGACCAAAGAGTGCATAAAATATTTGTGAAGACGACCAAGAGTGCATTAAATGTCAAGGTGTTAGCACATTTAGAAAGAGGTCAGAGAACAACAAAAATTATTAAGAAAAGCAACACATGATGAAAAACTATAAGAAATAACATATATATAGATAGGCTAAACGATTACTAAAGTTTGGGAAAAAATGTTTGCGACACTGCACACATTCTTCATAGTGATATAATATGATTATGATATAATTATGATGTATTTTATACAAGATAAGTCATGTGAAGGGTCATTGGAAAAGTTATGATTTGCTGAATGTATTCTATTTGCATGCATATATCATTTTTGTATCTGAAGTTAAGAATATTGATTATAAATCTATATTTCAAATGTAGTTACACCTAGGTAATGTCCACTAGACAAGATGCTTTCAGTCTAGACAGGGGGTTGGGAAGGGCCTATTCAGGGCAGTGGGCTAATAGGAAAAAACAATATGCCTTGGGAGGAGCTTCTCTCACATCTGGTGATGAGAACACATCTGGTTTCCTGAGAACACTCCAAACCACCTCTGAGTAATGGCTGCTATGACCCTAAAAGGACATGTGGTCAGATCACATGCTGAACTCTTGGGGATGTCAGTATTTTTCCACAGATTGGTCTGGGAACCAAGCTTTGAAACAAAGGGTTCCCGCCATATGCAAAAGCTATATAAGGCAGGCATTGATATCATCTGGTGTTCTTCATTCATCACACAAGACCACTCCTGGAAACACCTGAGGAACAAACACTGAACTGGGGAAGTGCTGGACCCAGGCTAGAGGGATTTCTTGCCTGCGAATGACACACCTGGGGATTCCAACCTGTAAAGCAACTGCAGCTTGCCCCTTAAGAATCTGTGGTCTGTTTGTATCATCTCTTAGGGTGAGACTCTGCTAATTCATATCCAATCAATTTAGTATATTAAGCTTAGTTTGTGTTTTTTGTTTATTTGCTAGGTAATCTGCTTTTATCTGTTTGCTATTATACTTATAATCACTTCACATCTATCTTTTGTAGTTAATAAACTTGCTTTTGCTTTATCTAAACCAGTGAGCTGGTGTGATGTGTATGGGAATCTTATCTCAGGGGCAAAGGCTGTTGCATATTCCTCTCCATACTGAGGGAGGGGGCGAACTTTCTGATCTTACACTGTACAGTTCCCTGTGCCGCGCAGGACAATATAATGTTTGGCTTATATGGCAGAGGGGAGTTGGGAGATGCCTTAGCTGTAGCCTTTCCATTGTTGGTTCATTGCAAAAGCTAGACAGAGAGCCTGCATGTAACTGCAGCTAGGTGTGGCCCTACCTATATAAAGGCTGGTAAAAGTGCAGGCTGGAGGGTTTTGCAGCTTGTCACGGCAATACAGTGTGAGAGGGAGCCCAGGTTGGTGCGTCGAGGGGCTCAGAAGTGTCACAGTCCCAGGTGGTATCCTGGGGAGAACCCGTCACAGTGTTAACTACCCATAAGTATCTGAAGGATTGTTGGGCAGTTCAAGTGATATAAAGGAGTCACTACATGAAATAAAACACAGGAAAATGTAATCTATGAATTAGGAACAATTTCCTAACAGGGAGTACTCTTCAGGTTATGGACCAGGATCCAAAAGGTAAGCAGTGGAAAAATCATTTTTTGGTTCATTAAAACTGAAAAATAATTCAGTAATAACACTGTACTGGATATGTAGTGAAAGGTTTTTCACAGCTCCAATTTCGATGAACCATATTCTCCTATCCATTCTACATTACAGATTTCTTATCAGCTCTGGCAATCTCTCATGGTATCAAGGGAGTAAATGGAGAATGTGTAATAGTCTGACGTGTAGATCAGAGAGGAGAATTTTGACCTAGAAATACTAAGATTCACTTTCTAATCAATTTCTTTGCTAATTCAGACTTTATTTCCCCCCTTAGTTCCCCTTAGGTTCCTATACATTTAATTATAACTTTTATTTTTAAAAAATCAAGACTAAAGCATGAGTAGTTTGTGTTAATTTGCTTTGTATGATATATAAATACATCTCCATTGAACAAAACAGTGATCTTCCTAAGAAGCTCAATTATAACTTTTAGCCCTTTTTGGGTACCTATGATTTATACACAAAGACACTCTTACTTTGTTGGATTTTTTTTTTTTGTTTCTTACATAAACTCTACCACCTGATGGAATTGTTTACAGCTAAACACAAAAAGCAAAAATAGGAAGGGTGCTACTATTAAGGGATTGTCTACGACACACAAGTTGCAGTTTGAAGCTGGATCACATTCAAATCTGATTAATCTTAAAGTGCCTTCAGTCTGAGGGTGAATGATGTAATTTTATTTAATTTTTGGTGGCAGAGAATTGGGAGTAAAATTATGAGGGCAAAAACAATTCGAAAGCTTCTCTGAAACAAAATGACTTGTCTAAACATTGCCAACTCGAAAGCTCCATGCTGAATATATTTGCAGTCTTACTTTTATTATTTTTCAGACATACAGAAAATCGCTAAAATCAAAACCTAAGAAAAAAAATTTAACATTTCCCAAAAGGCTCAATAGCTCTGAGTACAAATGATGAAAAAACAAACAGTGAGACCTACTCTTGGTTCTGCTGTCCATTTCTATTTTCGTTGGCTCTTGAGCTGCTGTAGCTGCAGGTAATTTCTTCCCAACAGTCTGAAATAAATAAATTATTTTTCTTTAAAACCTTTATTTTCCCAGGTAAAGCTTTAGCAACAGTGCAGAAATCATGAGCAAAAAAACAAGAGGCGGGGGGAGAAAGTACATTAAAGGAACATGGACAACTTGAAATCTAGTCAGTTTGCAAGGAGCAAAGGGGGGAGGGGAGAAAAAAGAAAAAGGTAAAAAGATTTTCAAAGTAGTACTCCTACTCTAAATGCCTTTGTCAATTTGTGTGTGATTTTACAGTCACATTTTCCTGTTTTTAAAAATACTTTCCTCTTTAGTATTGCTGTGTGAAAGACCCACAGAAACAAGACGGGTAAATGGATTATACAGGGAAACTGACTATTAAGAAGTGCTGCCAAATGAAGAAATGATGTGGGAAAAAACCGAAAAAAAATTCCTCCAATTTCCTTCTATCATAATAGTACTAGGTGTAACAAGTAATAATAGGAGGTAAACAAATTTCAGACTTAAATGTGCTTTTTAGTTGACCATGCCCCTTTTTGTCATTTTAAATATATACATTATCTAGTTCACCAAGCAGTATAATAATGTATCATCAGTATTAGACAGCTAAGCTGAAGGAAGAGTATGCACACACTGCACAACCATCATTTTTCTTCACTGACAGTAATATTTGTATATGTCCATGTTTTACTTTTAAATTTTGTAAATATATTATTGTAACCCACAATTGAAATCATGCTCCTGGAGAGCGTGGTAATATCCGTGGTCAAGAATCTGGCTACTTTTATTGTTTGTGTAACCATGGCTCCTAGGAGCCCCTAGTCATGGGACAGAACCCCACTGTGCTAGCTAGGTCAGTGGTTCCCAACCTATTTACCATTGTGGGCCACAGGTTGAGAAACACTGTGCCAGACACACACGGGCCTGCCCAGCCCTGTGCTGCCAGAGTGCCCCTTCTCTTTGGGGAAAGACCCAGGCCACATTGACCCCCTGCCCAGTGCCCCCAGACTCCCTATGCCCAGCGCTCCTCTGCCTAGAGATATCCCCCTAGAACATGTATGACCACACCAATCCCCTGATAAGACTCCCCACAGACCCATATGCCCAGCACCCCCTACCACAAGACTCCTCCAAAGAGCGGGGCCTGGAGCGAAGCAGGGCCCTCCCATACCTCTAGTTCCTGTGCCTATGCTGCCCAAGCCCCCACAAGTCCCCCACTGCCCAGCACCCCACATACCCTCACTTCCCAGAACCCTCTAAACCCCCTCTCCAGAGACCCACTCTCTATGCCCTGCGCCCCCGGCCACACTCACCAGCTCTGTTGGGAGGCGATTGTGTTCACCGGGCCGAGCTGGCAGCGCAGCCATGGATCGCTCTGGCCCCTGGGGAGTGGTGCGAATAGCCATGCTGGAACAGGAGGGGGGCCTGTCCAGGCTGGGCTCCCTCAGGACCCATTTGCCCAGCAAGGCCCCCTGCACTGGACTGCTGAGCCCCACAGGGGGCTGCTTAGCCTTCCCTGCTGGCAGAAGCACTTTAGCAAGGCTGCCTGATGCCATCTCCTCATCAACTGGCCCCACCCCTGTCAGATCAGAGGAGGAACAAGCTTTGCATTTTTTTTAGCATATTGCTGGGCCGACGCTGTGTGTTAATTGGGCTGCAAGTTGAGAACCACTGTGATAGGTGCTGCACAAATACAGAACAAAATGACAGTCTCTTCCCCAAAGAACTTTCAGTCTAACTATAAGACAAGAGACAACAGATGTATATAGACAGATGGGGAAGTAAAAGTAAAACAATGAGAAAATATTGGTTAGCAAGGCAGGTAGTGATATTAGTATACCAGCAGCTTAACCATTTTTTATAGGCCTTATGGAAAGTTCTGGGGTTGGATTTGAAGGAGGCTAATGAGATAGTTGTGACTGTTTAAGGAGAGCTCCTCTCACTCGTGAAGGGCAGCATGGGAGAAAACACAAAGGTGCTTGTTTGAAAATTTAACAAGTGGGGCAATGAAAGCTGGCATCCTGAGCTGATCAGAGCAAGGAGTTAACATTTTGATACTGAATGAGAGCTGCTAATTAGGGTGGGGATAGGCCACAAAGGGCCTTTGAGGTAAAGACAAGGAAGCTTGTGTTTGATGCTTTAGAGCAGGGGTCTTCAAACTTTCTCCCCCACGGCCCCTTGCCGCGGAAAAAAAAGTCTGGTGGCCCCCTGGGGCGGGTACATCTGCCGAAATGCCGCTGCAAAACGCGGGTGCTTGCGGCGGCGGCATTTTGGCCGTCTAAAAATAGCCCGCCCGGGAGTTTGGCGGTCTCCCGGGTGGTCTCAGCGGCGCCGCCGGGGTCTTGCGCACCCCCTGGGGTGGTGTCGCGCACCCCAATTTGAAGACCACTGCTTTAGAGCGGGGACTCAGAGAGAGGGTTGATATTGGTGAAGTAGCAGGCTAGGAAAATGATCTTTGTAGCATCATTCTGAATGGATATTAGAGAGGCAAAACTGCACTTGTCAAGGCCAGAGAAAAGTAACCAAAATTATGAAAGACTGGATGAGAGTTTTATTTGTATGGATCTGTAAAAGCCATATCTTAGAGATGTTATGCAGAAGGATTTGCAAGAGTTAGACGTAACCTGGATACAAGAAAATAGAGAGGTCTAAGTTGAAGATAATGCCCAGGTTACTCGCCTGAGTGACAAGCAGGATGGTGGTATTGTCCACAGTGACTGAGAAAGGAAGTGGTGGGAAGGATTTAGAATCATAGAATATCAGGGTTGGAAGGAACATCTGGAGGTCATCTAGTCCAACCCCTTGCTTAAAGCAGGACCAATCCCCAACTAAGTCATCCCAGCCAGAGTTTTGTCAAGCCTGAACTTAAAAACCTCTCTAGGTAACCCATTCCAGTGCTTCACCACTCTCCTAGTTAAAAAGTTTTTCCTAATATCCAACCTAAACCTACCCCACTGCAATTTGAGACCATTACTCCTTGATCTGTCATCTGGTACCACTGAGAACAATCTAGATCCATCCTCTTTGGAACCCCCTTTCAGATAGTTGAAAGCAGCTATCAAATATCCCCTCATTCTTCTCTTCTGTAGACTAAACAATCCCAGTTCCCTCAGTCTCTCTTTATAAGTCATGTGCTCCAGGCCCCTAATCATTTTTATTGCTCTCTGCTGTACTCTTTCCAGTTTTTCCACATCCTTCTTGTAGTGTGGGCCCCAAAAATGAACACAGTACTCCACATGAGGCCTCCCTGGCCACTTGCTCTTTGCTCAAGACAGAAGGTAGGAAAGCAGAGTGGCACAAGATACTATTCTTGCAGAAGGGGAGGACAGAAGCCAAGCCAGCCGGCCCACGCACCCTTTTTCTTAAAAAGAGAAAAAATGAGAAACTGTCTCCCATGAGTGTTTTACCTGGAGGGATGAGGATGGGGGGAAGGAACAGAGTGGTATATATGGAGAAGAGCTGCTGGGAGGTCAGGATGCCCTGTAACACGATCTGGGATCCCCCAAACACATTTATTTGAGGAAGAGCAGAGAGGTTCCAGAACTCAACAGTAAGGAGAGGATGACCCAAAATTCATTGATGTGTGTGAGAGAATTAGGGAATGTGACAAATGAAGTTTTCGAAGGTCAAGGGAATTGTCTAAATGGTGGTGGGGAAGGGATGGGAGGGCCAGTTAATTTTCTAGGGAGAGGAAGTGAAGATATAACAATGTAAATTACATAAATTTGGCTTTAGATGGGTGTGCTCTGGCAGCACAGGTACTTTCCACTTATGCCTCTAGTCCTCCAGTGAAAGGTTTTTACTTTATGCGATTTGTACATATGAATACCTCTCTTCTTATTGAAAGCTTGATTCCATTGCCTTTTGAGTATAGTTTAATACATAATATCTCCATTTCTTTTTATTCTGAAAACCAATAAACTTGAATTGTTAACTTAAAAATAGATATGTCAGTTTCCTCCACTGTTTGAGACATAGGTTCCTCTTTACTCCAACATCGTCAACACTCTCACTCTTTACTAGGTTTTCAGAAGTATAAAACATGCAGCCGACAAGAACATCTCTGAGAAGAATCCCACAGTAAGTGCTTCTTTCACAGTTACTAATATGTAGTAAGTGAAAGTAAAGGAGTCCACAAGATAGATAAATCCACCTCCTCTGCTATTTGGGTCAGAGTTCCTGCTGTCAGCTTTCTGGTTTGTCTTTATGTCATCCTAGGCCCTTTCCTAGGGAAAGCTGGCAGGTCAAATACCTCCTGAGTTTATCGGCAGGTAACAAGGATTAAGCAAATCTAACTTTCTAATTCCAGCTGATCCTGGAAACACCCTTGTAATAATGGGTTTTCTTTCCAGGGACCAGCTCACAAAGGTTGCTTTTGGTCCAGATAGTTTCTCCCCTTCTCAGCTCCAAAGACCAACATACCCTATCAAACTCTCAACTCTAAATAGGAGAGTTGGACATTTTACTAAGTGTGGGAGCTCCCTGGGTAAGCTGCCCCATCTGAGCCTCTTCTTCAGTCTCCCGAGTTCACCTCTTTCCAGTGGCAGTCCCGAGCCTCCGTTTCTCTTTCAGGTTGGCCCACGCATTCCAACCACTCTTAAGAACATAAGAACAGCCAAAAATCCATTTAGCCCAGTATCCTGTCTAATGACAGTGGCCAATGTCAGATGCAGGTAATGAACAGAACAGGTAACCATCAAGTGATCCATCCCCTGTTGCCCATTCCCAGCTTCTGGCAAACAGAGGCTAGGGACACCATCCCAACCCATTCTGGCATCAATTGATGGACCATCAATTTATCTCCATGAATTTATCTAGTTCTTTTTTGAACCATGTTATAGTCTTGGCTTTCATAACATCCTCTGACAGAGTTCTACAGGTTGACTGTGCATTGTGAGAAGAAATACTTCCTTCTGTTTGTTTTAAACCTGCTGCCTATCAATTTCATTTGGTCTTATTAATCTCTCCTCATATGGCAGCCATTCCATATCCCTAATCATTTTGTTGCCCTTTTCTGAACCATTTCCAATATATCTTTTTTGAGATGAGACGACCACATCTGCACACAGTATTCAAGATGTGGACGTACCATGGATTTATACAGAGGCAATATGATATTTTCTGTCTTATTATCTGTCCCTTTCTTAATGATTCCAACATTCTATTAGCTTTTTTGACTGCTTTGAGTGGATGTTTTCAGAGAACTATTCAGAATGACTCCTAGACCTCTTTCTTGAGTGGCAACAGCTAATTTAGACCCCGTCATTTTATATGTATAGTTGGGATTATGTTTTCCAATGTGCATTACTTCGCATTTATCAACACTGAATTTCATCTGCCACTTTGTTGCCCAGTCACCCAATTTTGAAAGATCTTTTTGTAGCTTTTTGCAGTCTGTCTTGGACTTAACTATCTTGCGTAGTTTTGAATCATGTGCAAATTTTGCCACCTCACTGTTTATCCCTTTTTTCCAGATTATTTATGAATATATTGAAAAGGACTTGTCCCAATACAGACCACTGGGGGGGACCACTATTTTCCTCTCTCCATTCTGAAAACTGACCATTTATTTCTACCCTTTGTTTCCTATCTTTTAACCATTTACCTCTTATCCCATTACAACTTCTTTTGCTTATGAGCCTTTGGTGAGGGACTTTGTCAAAGGCTTTCGGAAAATCTAAGTACACTATATCCACTGAATCCCCCTTGTCCACATGCTTGTTGGCCCCCTCAAAGAATTCTAGTAGATTGGTGAAGCATGATTTCCCTTTACCATGTTGACTCTTCCCTAACAGATTATGTTCATCTATGTGTCTGACAATTTTGTTCTTTACTATAGTATCAACTAGTTTGCCCGGTACTGAAGTCAGGCTTACCGGCCTGTGTCAGGATCCTCTCTGGACTTCTTTTTAAAAATTGGCATTACATAGCTATTTGCCAATCATTTGGTACAGAAGCTGATTTAAAGGATAGGTTACAGAAGACAGTCAATAGTCCTGCAATTTCACGGCTGAGTTCCCTCAGAACTCTTGTATGAATACCATCTGGTCCTGGTGACTTATTGCTAGAGGTGTCAATTAACTGCCGTTAACACGTGCGATTAATGCATAGCACAAGTAACACATTAACTTTTTAATGTGTGTTAATTGCAGACCCTCTGGGTGGGAGGGCAGCATGAGCTACTCCAGAGAATCTGTGTGGTCAGGTGCAGTAACTCAAGCTGCCACCGGAGGGCACGAAGAGATGAGGCTACAGAGAGGAAGGCAGTTCTCATCCCGGGAGTTTGTTCTCATCCCAGGAGTTTTTAAAGTAAAAACAGGGAGCCAGGGGCTTTTCCGGAGCCAAGTAGGGATGGCCAAGGCAGAGATGGAAAAGGGGACTGTGCTGGCCAAAATGGGATGTATCGGCACCCTAGCCAGCCCAGGCCCTATTGTTCCCGGCCAGCCTCTCACTCCTGGGATCGATTCCCCCCAATTCATGTCCCTAGCTGGCCTCTCACTCCAGAGGTACCCTGCAGAGAACATGGACCTGGCGAGCTCAGCCTCCAGCCTACACCAGTCTCTCCTCCCCTGCAGTATGATGAGGTCCTGAGGTAAAATCCATCCTCCCTTGCAAACAAGGGCTCACTGGGCTGAAGGGAGCCCACCTACCTCAGTAAAAGGAGGCTAGCTGTTCTTCATATTATTTTTTGGCTTTCCTAATTATATTTTTACACTTCATTTGCCAGTGTATGCACTTTCTATTTTCCTCATTAGGATTTAACTTCCACTTTTTAAAGGATGCCTTTTTGCTTATCACTGTTTCTTTTACTTTGTTGTTTAGCCACAGTGGCACTTTTTTAGTTTTCTTACTATGTTTTTTTAATTTGAGGCATACATTTAAGTTGAATCTCTTCAATTACATCTCAAGGTTGCACCCTCCCCCAGACTTGCCAACCATAATACCTAGCAGGCCCAACGGACTTGGCACCTGCAAGAATTTTCCTTTGGGAGCCTGTGGCAGCAATAGTATTGCAACCCCTTTATAACCTTAGTGGTAAGTCAAATTCAGGATGCTGTGGGTTGTTTCCATGACAAAGGGAAACTGGTGATGGAGTTAGGCATTTTTGATGCAATCCTGTTTACTTACACTGAATGCATAAAGTCCAGTTTCCCTGAACACAGCAGGAATCAAACAATGGAAGACAGCGTCTTTGCTCAGATTCCAAGCCCATTTCCAGTCAGCACTTATCCCAAAAGCACTTGCCGCTTTTCTCAGGGCCGTGCTCCCGGGGCTTGTTCTGACTGAATCCTTTTTTTTTTTTTTCCTGCTTCTCTGGTGTATTTTCCTCCTCCTCACAAACGCACAAACACAGACTGTTCCACCAATCCCCTGCATTTGCTGTGTCAGTACTCAAGAAACATCTTAGTCAACATGGCATAACTTCTGCTAAGTCTTGCCATGAGGGTCTATGTTTTGGGCAGTGGCCCCTTTTGTTTCAGTTACTGATAAACAAAGATGCATTTAACTGCTCCTTCATTTAGCCTGAATGGAAGGATGGCTGTTATGCCCACCAGCTTTTTCAAAATGAAGTATGATTTATATCGCCAAAAGGTGCACAGCACTTCAAGGAATGGATTTAAAATAATAGAGATCTATGCACATACTGTCATACTTTCGTTTGGCATAACTAGGGCCCTAACAAACTCCACTTTGGTCAATTTCATGGTTATAGGGTTTTAAAAAAATGATAAATTTCATAATTTCAGCTATTTAAATCTGAAATTCCATAGTGTTGTAATTGTAGGGGTCCTGACCCAAAAAGGAGTTGTGGAAGGATTGCAAGGTTATTGGAGAGGAGGTTGCGGTACTGCTACTGTTATTTCTGCATTGCTGCTGGTGGCGGTGCTGCCTTCAGAGCTAGGTGGCTGAAGAGCAGCAGCTGCTGGCTGTGAACCCAGCTCTGAATGCAAAGCCACAGCCAGCAACAGCACAGAAGTAATGATAGCATGGTATGATATTGCCACCCTTATTTCTGCACTGCTTTCCACAGAGCTGGGCCCTCAGTCAGCCGCCACTATTATCTGGCTGCTCAGCTCTGAAGGCAGCAGCGCAGAAGTAAGGATGACATGGAATGGTATTGCCACCTTTACTTCTGTGCTGCTGCTGGTGGGGCTCTGCCTTCAGAGCTGGATGCCTTGCTAACAGCCACTGCTCTCCGTCCACACAGCTCTGAAGTCAGCGCAGAAGTAAGGGTGGCAATACCATGACCTCCCGAAAATAACCTTGTGACCCACTGCAACTCCCTTTTGTATGAGGAGCCCCAATTTGAGAAATGCTGGTCTCCCCCATGAAATCTGTACAGTATAGAGTAAAAGCACACAAAATACCAGATTTCACAGTGAGATGAGATTTCACAGTCCATGGTGCATTTTTCATAGCTGTGGCTTTGGTAAGGCCCTACACATAAGTCTCAAGCCCCTAAGTAGGCATTACTTAGCTTTGGGCCATCCTGCTGTCTTGGCTCCCAAGTTACAACCTACTTGCTGCAGACCCCAGACTCTAAATCAGTCCGTGCCATCCTACAGCAGCTGATAACTTCCCAGCTCTGTTTCTGAATGGAAGATCTTTCAAGCTGATCAGTGCCTTTTGATCTCCAGGCTCACAAACCAAAAGTGTTATGTAATCAGGGTTAAGTCTGAGGAGTAGCTTCTTCATGGCTATAAATCTGGCTATTGTGTTTGAGTGTTTGCTGGAATGCTTCTTATCTAGGCCACTATACATCCTTTTCTGCTTGTTTTCCATAACAACTCTTTTTGATCTAACTCCACATCAAGTAACCCATCATGAACAAACATGGAGAGGCAAGCGCAATATTCATAAAAATAATATAGGAAATAATAATATTTCCTAGTTCTCCATAGGATCAATAACAAACACTTCTAACTTTGCTTGGCAAGATCTTGATACAATTTCTCACCCTCCCCACTTTTCCCTTTTTATATTGTAAGGAGAGACCACTTCCTGTTGGAGAGAAAACCATTACATACAATCTGTAAGCTGTTTCGGAAACAATGATTCTCACAGCCAAATGCCGACATTCAATAATAGTTAGTATGAATATCCAGTATTCTCTTTCATTTTTGTTTGTTCACCTCCCAAATTCACCACAACCTAAATACTAACATTTTTATGAGGAAGGATTTCAGAGCACTAGGCAAACATTAATGAAGACTCACCATCCCTCTGAAGTAGGTAGATATTAATTAATATTTCTATTTTACAGATGGGGAAACTAAGGCACAAAGTGACTTGTCTAAAATCAGAAAGGGAATTTGTTGTGGACACAGAGAGAGAACCCAGATCTCCTGCCTGTCAACCCAGGCTGCCTCTCAACAGGCACCAGAATAAATCACCAAAACAAGAGTATCTTGATCCTGCCTGTCCTGTGGGGTAACAATAGTTGGATTATGTAGCTGTCAAACATACATTCCCCATACCGTATGGCTCCAGGCAAGTGGATCCTAAAGATAAAAGGGGAAGGAGATCATTCCTGCACAAAAACAGGCAATCAAAATAACACTGGCCAAGCTTTGCTGTACAGGCGTTATGAGAGATGTCACAGATTTAGCAGCAACCTGAAGGCAGTAAAGCTTGGTTTCATGAAGCCAATGCCTAGCATTAAAACAACAGCAGTTAATACAATGGTTTCAATGGCACTGTGAAGTCACATACACTGCATAGCCCTGTCACTGCAGTCCATGCTTTTCCCAGTTATCGAACTAAAAGTTGCCATAAACACTGTAGAGATGGCAAGTTACCTTTCTCGAAGTCATTGTGTGATAAATAACGCTCTCTTTCCTCCATATTTTATATTATATTGGAATTGGGGTGATATCCATAAAAGTATATGGATGAGGGACATATCATATCGTATATGAGGGACAACACAGGATAAAGCCAAGCATAGCATGGGCAGACAACATGCAAGTTTCCATCACATTGCTCCGTTAATGCCCCGTAGCTGTTATCTGCAACACCTGAGCCTTTCTTAAAAGTGACATGCAAAAGGGATAAAAATTGGACTTGTGCCCAGTTTTGCTTCTTTATGATTATATGGAAAGCCTGGACGTTTTTTATTTTCATTAATCTACTTATATTTTACATTAAAAATGAGGGATTGTCTGTCTGGAATATTCAGTGATGACTGGAGAACTAGTGAAATGCTGACATCACAAGAATCAAGACAGGGAAAGCAGAGCAACTGAAAAGTGAAAACGTTTTAAACTCCTGTATAACATCTTTGAATAACATTTTGGATAAAGGCTGTAGTACTGCAAATCCTATACATTGAAAAAGCATCAGCCAGGCAAACAAAATCTGTCAGATTATTTCAATCAAAAGATATTTTAAAACTAATGCATTTGGTGGGGGGTTAATTTTGTTTGTTTGAGGTTTTTTGTTTGCTTTCTTTTTTTGAACCATTAGGATACATTCAGGTCACATTTTAAAATTTTATTTCAGAACGAGTGCCAGAAACTTACTTTTTAAAAAGGAGATGTGAGATTATCAAATAGTCACATTATTCCAGGAGCTAAACACTTCATATTACAAAACTCATGATAAAGTAATGTGAGTTAGCAACATGGAACTTGTCTTTGTGAAAGATTCCACACCCACACTCCCTCAATTAAGGCACCACAATAAACATTGTCTGAACTCTTCAACAAGATCTTCAGCACAACCAGAAAAGACTGGGTTTTGAGGGGGAAAAAAATCGAACAAGATTTTTAAAAAAATATTTTAGATCTTCTTTATAGATCATAAAGAATCAAAACAAGCCACAAGTCCAAAGTTATAAACAATTTGGAACTCAGATGGTGTGGTGATTCTGCATGCTAAACAAAGTCAAGCTCTCACTCATGATCTAATCAGGTCAGGACTGAAGGCTCTGTTACACTCCAGCACAACAGTTAAAGGAATACAATTCCCCCTTAACACGTATGTATTAACATAGATAGGCTTCTCACAGTATCAATTTAAGGGGTTGGCTACACTTGGAAATTTATCTGATGAAGACCCTGTGTGGACTCTTATTTCAGAATAGGACGACTGTATCAAGGAAATACAGAACTTCTGAACCAGTTTAAGAGCCTAGCACTGTATACCACTGTCTTCCATTTAGAATTTACATCAACAGACTTTGGGCTTGTCTACATTAGCACTTTACAGCGCTGCAACTTTCTCGCGCTGAGGAGTGAAAAAATACCCCAAGCACTGCAAGTTTCAGCGCTGTAAAGTGCGAGCTTAGACAGTGCACCAGGGCTGGTAGCTGCAGTCCCAGTACTGATAGCTATTCCCCTCATGGGGATGGGTTTTTTATACCCGTGGGAGAGCTAAGCTGCAACTACACAAGCCATGTTTGTTTTAATATTGCCAGTGAAGACGTGCCCTTTGAGAAGAATTCTGTCTCATCCATTCAGACACTGGTGATTGTGACAAGGGCCTGCAAAGAAGAGAAAGAGGCTAGTCACACCATCTCAGAGTTCTCTCAGAAGTTCAGAAAATTCCACTGACTGGGGCAGGGGGAAAGGAATGCAAAAATTCTTTGGTCATTGCTTTTCCTTTCCCCTTCAGCTACTATTTTTGAATTCTTGTATACATGTGATGAAAGAATTAATTTTTTTTTACTTCAGGCACAAATCCAGGACTATTACTATAATAAGAGAAAACTAGGCTTTTGTTCTTTTGTATTTATTTTAATAACTAAGAAAACGAAAAAACAACAATAAAAAATCTCCTTGGATAAGCAAATTATGAGGGAGGCTCTCAACTACAAAAAAGAAGCACACAGAAACAGTTACCATTTTCTTCTACACGTAGAATGAACAGGAGCATAAACAAGCTTCTTTTCAACTAAACAAGGTGGATCTGAGGTTTTTTTGGTGGTGATGGAGAATACTTTTTCTGCTTACATCTTAAAGGGACACAAATTAAAGTCTTTTAGGCCTCAAATTTGAACTACTTTACATTTCAATAAAGTCCTCAGGAAGTAAATATATCCTACTTTGTCAGAGAAATTTAACAATAGAGAGGTGAGTAGAATAAGTTATTCCAGTGGTACTGAACTCAGCTCTATGTGAACTGCCTTCCAAGACAGCAACACTTAGTTTTGCTAGCATGGGGTTTTCCTGACCCTTTACGTGAGCTCTGCTGAAAGAGCAGAGTTAACAGTAACTGAAGGGTCAGTACAGTGGCACTTCAGACGGGGAAGTTTAATTCTCGCATTTTAAAAAAAATCCTTAAAAAAAAAGGAAGGAAAAGTTTCTCAGCAAGGTGGATTTAAATTCCTGACTTTCTAAACAGTTGTCTCCTCTGTTCATCTGAATGGCTTCCTCCATCTGTACCTCTGCCTAGCTCCGCCATGGTGGCAACACCACTCTGAATGCTCCTGTGGTGATAGCAACAGAAGCATTGTTGATTACACTGCTCTACAGCCAAAATACTTCTGAAATAAATGTAGTCAAACTTTACTAATTCTGGGTCACTGAGAACAAAAATGATGCTTAAAATTGTTGATTGGCTCTAGTTTTCAAGATATGCTATTGGGTCAGTATATACGACCCTTGACATGGGAATGGAGGAGGATAAGTGAGTTATAAAGGGAAGGGATCTCAATTTAAACCAGAAATGACTAAAATACATCTTTGACTGGATCTATGAATAAATCTATGACTGGGTTTGAACAGTACTTGCTTTTTAGGCAAAACAATGAAGGATGCAATCTGAAGCTGGTATTGCGTCATACATGATAGGAATTGCATCATGTTATTCCTAGAAGACATGGATGATGCAGTCATAACGAAGCCTACATCACTCTGCTGAACAAATTGCCCTATATCAGCTCTAGAAATCATACAATGTCGTGCTCTCTTATTTGTCAGTGTTTGATTTTGCAAAGGGACACATTTCTGTTTAGCCAAAGTGAGCAGAGATGCCTCGTGATTGTGTGAACAGTGCAGATAACGTCTGCTATGTTTGTGGTGAAGTGACTTTTGCATCACAAAAGTGCAGTATAACCACTATGGTTAAGAAAGCCTATCCCCTTTATTTTGGCTGCAAAATTGGAGATCAGGACAAGAGGTGGGCCCCATACATATGCTACAACACTTGTGCAACAAATCTTCGCCAGTGGTTGAACAGGAAAAGGAAATCTATGCCTTTTGCAGTGCCAATGATTTGGAGAGAGCCAACAGATCATACCATGAAGTAGTAACAATTGCTGGTGCCTCCAGTTGGGAAAGGCGTGTCAAAGAAGAAAAAGTGGACTGTGCATTATCCATTATTATTCCATCAGCTATACGCCCAATACCCCAAGGAGAAGGACTGCCGGTTCCTGATGCACCAGAATCATTCTCACTTGAGTCAGATGGGGAAGAGGAAGAGGATGAAACTTCTGGTTCTGAACCATCAATGTCACAGGACCCACATTTTCTCCCATCCACCTCCTCTGAACCACACCTCATAACACAAGCTGAACTGAATGACCTTGTCAGGGATTTGGAACTACCCAAGAGTAAGGCAGAGCTGTTGGGCTCCAGACTACAGCAGTGGAATCTCCTGGCAGGTGATGTTAGGGTTTCCATGTTCCGTGACCGTCAAAAGGATCTTGTCCCATTCTTCTTCATGGAAGGTGATCTTGTAGCCTGCAACAACATTGATGGTGCGATGGCAGCCCCCAACATCGTTCACAATCCAGATGAGTGGAGATTCTTCACTGATTCATCGAAGACGAGTCTTAAAGCTGTTTTGCCGCATAATGGCAATGTTTTGCCATCAATTCCAGTTGGTCATGCAGTCCATATGAAGGAAACCTATGACAACATGAAACAACTTTTGAGGTGCATAAACTATAACCAATATCAGTGGCAGCTTTGTGGCGATTTGAAGGCTGTTGCTCTCTTGCTTGGTCTGCAGACTGGATACACAAAGTACCGCTGTTTTCTCTGCGAATGGGATAGTCGTGCAAGAGACTCCCACTACATCAAGAAAGACTGGCCACTCCGACAGTCATTGGAGCCTGGGAGGAAAAGTGTTCAGCATCCACCACTTGTTGAATCAAGGAAGATTTTGTTACCACCTTTACACATCAAGCTGGGTCTGATGAAGAACTTTGTCAAGGCCATTGACAAAATACAAGCAGCTTTCAAGTACCTCCGTGGAAAATTTCCAAGGTTAAGTGAAGCTAAGATAAAGGAAGGTGTCTTTTTTGATCCTCAGATTCGTGAACTTCTTCGAGATGATGCATTTGACCATGCACTGCGTGGCAAGGAAAAGACGACATGGAAAGCCTTCCAGTCAGTGGCAATACATTTTTTCGGAAACAAGGGAGAAAACTACAGGTTGTTGGTGGAAAACCTCCTCAAGGCATACAAAAGCCTTGGTTGCACCATGTCACTAGAGATACATTTTTTGCACTCTCATCTAGATTTTTTTCCGCTGAACTGCGGAGCAGTGAGCGACGAGCACGGCGAGCGATTTCACCAGGACATTGCAACAATGGAGAAACGCTATCAGGGCAAATGGAGCCCATCGATGCTTGCAGACTATTGCTGGACAGTGACAAGAGATGCTCCATTTAATGAATAAAAGAGACAAGCCAAGAAGCGCCGAGTAGACACTGAATAGGACTAAACTATGTACGTAATAGTTTTTTGCCTTTTGTTTCATAATACATTTTATTTATATAACCCTTTTCCTGATTTTTAAAGTGTTACATAAACAGGACAGAAAAGATCTAGGTTTACAATTTATGATTAAAACTCTATCTACACAATATACATAAATATAAAATGTAAAAACTTAAATATCTTAGAAACAGTAGCCAATCGATTGTTTTAATTGTCATATTTGAATTCAGCACATCAAAATACATAATAAATATCACATTTTATCTCTGAAGCAGATGACTTCTAAAAAATTGTAGACCAGTGTTATTACCTGTAAGGATGTCTTAGCCACCATTTATGACTCTGCAAGAATGTCTTAACCTTAATTATGTTTCTGAGCTTCTCCCTGTTGTCATGCAGCAGCTTCAAGAGGAAAGGCATTGCTTTGTCCCAGTTTAGAAAGTCGGTAAGACCTGGCACTTAGCCATGCCATAGTTGTAAGGAGGCAGAGAAGAAACATTTTCTCACAAGTAGAGCAAGCTTTCAAATATGTCCTTGGGGAGGGTGATCCTGCTTAGACCAGAAACTGACAAGATGTCATAGCTTGCAGGATTTCTCTAATCGGAGGGAGATCTCCGCAATCCTCAAGGATCTACTGGAAAGATAGTCATCTGGCACCAGTACCAGTTCTGAGAACACTGCTTCATTCAATGACAAAGAGAGTTCCTTTGATTTCTTTGATGGTGAGATGCTGTTGTTGCTCTGTACCTAAATCTGGTTCTTCCTTGTGCTCTGGCATAAGTGATCTGGCTAACAATGCTAGTGAAGAGTTTGGTGGAGACCGAGCTTCTCTATACCTGAGATAGTGGACCACAGTTTTCCAGAGTGGCTTACAACAGCAATGTGGCTGATCAGTTCAGTACTGGCCAGATCAGTTGCCAGTCCTTACGAGACACTGGTGGCTGAGCCCTGTAGGGAAAGCTGCAGGTCTTTCTGCAGTGTCCACCTAACCTCAAAGGAGAAGATTCTCTGTTTGAAGAGGAGAACAACATTTGCGTTGGTGATGGTAAGGAGGAATACACCTTCTTTAGGGGATTCACCAACATATATGGTGTTCTCCCTACTGGGGTCAGTATTGGTATCAGTTCTGATCTCCCAGGGATGGAGGCATTGACAATGGGGAGTACATCACTGGAGCCAGTACTGGTGCCAGAGGAGTCTGTCTCTGTGTTGTGGGCTGCTCATTATCACCAGTCCTTGATGCCACATGAGGTTTTATTGTTTTTTCTCTAGAGGCTTTATGTGCTCTGTCCTTATGGGAGGATACTGAGCTCTGCCTGGAGTCTCAGCTTCTGTGTTGTGAGCACCCCCTCTGAGTGCCAAACTTTGGTACCAGAGTCATTGGTGCTGGCTTCAGTGTTGATGACGCCAGGTCAGCTTCAGTGTTTAGGACATCAGAGCAAGTGTCAGGTGTTTTTTCAGTGCCAGTGCTCAGCATTGCTTGTCTGCTAGATAAACCTGCGACATCCAGCGACCTAACTGCTAGCAGAACTCTGGAGCCCATTTCCTCTGGGTCTGATGAGACCTTCATGAACTGTTCCAGAAGATGGAGTTTCAAGACATTTCACATGTCCTAGAGGAGAATGATAGGCACACCGAACATCTACTCAGTTCATATGACTCTCCTAAACAGAAGAGACCTTTACTGTGCCCATCTTTTAGGGGAGTTAATTCATCACAGGATAGACAGGTCTTGAAGCTCATGGGTTTTGAGTCTGTCAAGTTAAGTAGTCCTGTAATGGGGAATCTATCCAGGAGGTGCCTAACCACCCAGATGAGTCAGATTACAGTGGTTATGTGCAGAAGTCTGAGAGAGCAGTGAAGGCTTGTAGAATACGTTTGAGAAGGTTTAGCTAAAACTAAGAACTAGTGACTTAGACACTTGCTGGCTCTGTCCTGCTGCCATGGGTGGTAATAAGGTATTGAGGGAGGGCTGCAGAGGTGCCATTCTTTATGCCCTACCATAGGAGCATGAGGAGGCACAGAATGCATGTGTGGCCCAGACAGACACTACTATAAAAAAAAAAAAAAAAAAATCAAATCTTGCATGCACTTACAATGAGATCTACACTCACACACACTTCAAGTTTTACTTTCTAATTTCTAAGCAGATATTTCACCCAGTGCAGAGTGAAAACAAATCACAAATATTTTTTAACTACATCGCTCTTCCTTTGCAGTCAGACAAACCAGATTATCTGCAATTGCAGAATCTGAAAATATTCCAATACCACATACTCCAATAGATTGCATTGAATTTTCCTGTTAAATTGCTATTTGTTCTTGCATTAAATTAGGAGTTGTATAAACAACCTGCATACAATTTATAAATTACTGTAATTTTGCTACATACACTTGTCTGCTGGTTTTTTTTAATTCAGACTGTATGGCAAATAAATGGAACACTGATTGGTTCTTCCTTCTTTGGGGAAATTATTTAATACATTTAACAAATTCACAAATATGAATTAGGATGAAATGTTGGCCATACTGAAGTAAATGAGCTAAACTTCTCAAAAACCAGGATTACATACACAGACAACACACTAGCGACCACATTACAGAATGATATTTTAAGCCACAGTATCTTTGTGGGGTTTCTAAACTTCTAAATTTCTTAACCAAATTTCTTAAAGCAAGTCAAGGTCTTTAACTTCACTAAAGACTAAATTCAGGGCAAGTATAATATTTTAAAGTTAAATAATTTTAAAATACAAGCATATACACAAAATATCTACAAATATCAAGATATGCATTTTTTTGCATTATTAAAATTTACCTTTGAAATTGAAATACATGAAAAATTTCAGGCCAGAAGTTATTTTCAGAGTTTACTATAAGCAGCTGAAAATAAACTCAAAAATAGATTATTCCACAACTAGAGAAACTACCACAGTGCTATAAGTCTCATTCAAAATTGTGTTTAAAAAGTTGCATTCATATTAGATCACCTTCAGTCCATTCAGTGCTGTAGAAATAAAGTGCTGGGTGTCAGAGCATCTTTTACTTCCCAGTTTGACACACCACAAATGCTTTGCACACTTGAATTCAAGCAGACGAATGAGCAGAAAAGCAAAAAAATAATAAGCAATGGAGGGAGCTCCAGATTAGATGACTTTTAGAACAAAACAGGATTTTGTTGGGGTTTTCCATTTTTGGGCAGCGTTAGCTGCTTGTTCATCAGGGTCACATCTAAGCATTGTTTTCTCTTTCAGAGAAAGAAGAAACTGCTATCTTTCATCAGGTAAACTGTATAAACACACTTAAGTCTAATAGCCAGTGCTCTGAATACTGAATGAATAGGCAGATGTGCATTCAAAGATTAAAAATTCTTTTTCAAAATTGCTTTATCTCTTGGAATTTTTAAGAAAAGGGTTATTGATGCTTCATGTGAAAATCACTCTTTAGCTAGCTGGATAAAGAGAAAGATTCTAATTATGTCAAAAGGTACTTGAAAAGACATTTTAAAATAACACATTAAGATGAATAACAAATAGCACTTATCTTGGTGGCAGCAGAGTTATTTATACAGTGCTGTGTTTACATGACACTCTAAAGACAAAAATGACAAGCTCTGCACCAATCTGCCTGTAGACAATGCTACAAATTATTACAAACAATGGAAATAGGAGAGGCTACAAAAATATAATATGGTTGAGCTGGTCTACTCTGGAGGCAGCTTCATGGGTCTGTATTTATTATTTTTTCATATTTTTATTTGCTGTTTCTAAATGAAAATTTAAATAGAGTTTCTTTAAAATAAAATAGAAGGCATTAAGAGACCTCAGGATGCTCTTTTAGAACCAAGAGTTCAAACAGGCATTTTTCCATTTGTTTTCTGAAAGAAAATCTTGGCTAGTTCCATGAGATTAATTACCTATTAGTCACTTTGTATTTGTAAATAACATAGTAGTAATTTAAACTAGTAATAGGGTGTGGTTTCACAGAAGCATTAAAAAGCTAGGAAGTGCCTGAATTCAGATTGCATGTACAGCCTTCACTCTACTCTGTTGTGACTGGCATTATTACAGACTGTCAGGTAATTCAGTATTGGTCCATTTTTTCTATAATTTTAAATGCACAAATGTAACTTCCTGTAGTATTCTGCATACACAATCATTGATTATTATTTACAGTATATTAAAGTACACAGTACATGCATTTTACCTACCAGTACCGCACTTAACATCTAAACTTAAAATGTAATGATATTACAACAATGCAAGTCACCTTGTCTCTTCCTTTATGTAACTCTCCTGCACTGCATTGTTCCATTGTGTGTGCCTGGTGAGCTGTAGTGTGAAAGGAAAGTACTGGGAGTGCTATGTGGAGGGGGAAAAGGGAAATAACGTAACAGTGTTGCCAACTCTCATGAGTTCATTGTTAGTCTCACAATATTTGATGTTTTACTTAAAGACCCAAATCCAGGAGCCGAGTGATCGCACAAGATCATCAGTTTGCATTAGAAAAAAAATAAAAAGTTTCTAGCTCTTATGGTGCAGAGAAAAGCCTGAAAATGCAATGTGAGCGTACACTAAAGGCTCAGAAACCAAAAGGCAAATAAAAAGAATCCATTAATTTTTTAACAAAATCCCTTGATTTTAAAGCCACTCATGATTTTCTGGGTTCTGTCTCACAATTTTTCTCTGTTTGGACTTAGCAGTCCTGGTTAAGGCACACAATAAAGAAGGGGAAGCAGCAAAGGGCAAGACAATGTAATAAGAAGTGGGAAATCACGATAAAATAAAGCAGCGATGAATAATTAGGCTGGGGAAAAAACACACACAAACAAAATAACTAGTAGCTTTTCCATTATATAAGGGTAAGACAAATAAATAAAATGGAAATAAAGAGAAAAGCAATAGAACAGGAAAAAACATCAAATCATAGCACAACACATTATTCTCTGAGCACTGTAACTCTTTTTCACATTAATATGAGCAAGCCACTGAAATCTCATTCGGTGACCTGGAGGCCATTAGTATATTTTCTATTTGCCCTTCCTAACAGGCCTCAAACCTGGGGGAGATACTTTTACATTGGGGAGACTTTATTTCAATGTCCAAGACCATTCAATCCCTGACTTCTTTCCTAAAACTGCCATGATTGTGAAGAATGGCAACTTTTATGAAGTGGACACTTATCTAGAGGAACTGGACTGAGACCATCAGCTCCTGTCATTTTGGTGAAATGAAGAACCATTATATGGATGATTTCCACATCCTTAGCTATGTGGGCAACAGGGAGCTGAAAATGAAAGACTCCATACCCTAATAGCAACCCCCCAAATTAATTGGTTCTTTGACTAATATTCTGAAAGGGAATATTTCCAAACTTTCAACTGGCTA
Source organism: Dermatemys mawii (assembly GCA_007922305.1). NCBI lineage: Eukaryota > Metazoa > Chordata > Testudines > Dermatemydidae > Dermatemys > Dermatemys mawii. Next base: position 2,908,235 of record ML677364.1, on the reverse strand, counting down.
TAAACAAAGGGGTATAGATTTACGAAGTTTCAATATTTAGAACATTTGGCCCAAATTCATCCTTGGTTTGTTTCCTCTCAAGCGCTAAACCTGTAATAAAACAACTTTTTCTAGTCATTTTATTTTACACAAATGAAATTATACACTCACTATGAGTAAAGACACTGGGATTTATGCAGGATAATACAGTTTATATCTTCCACATTCATGTAATTTATAGTATTACATTAAAGCAGAGACTTGCAAATTTTACTGTGTGGAACACATCTAAATAGAGGGATTGTCTCATGGGTTATGTCTACACTGCAATGAGAGCCTGCAGCTGCCCTGAGCCCAAATATCTACACCACAATTAAGCAGCACCTTAGCCTGATGGGCCCAAGTCAGCTAGCATAAGCCAACCATGAATTTTTAATCGCAGTGTAGATTTACCCACAAACACCTATCCTCCTATTTGTAATCAGATCACATCGCTTTAGCAACTTCAGCAGTTGCTTACAGGTAAAATTATTTTAGGTGGCTTTTTAGGGCAATTTGGAAGCTGGAAACAAGGACCAGAGCCAGCATCATGTGGCCAAGCACCTATCCAGACACCATTCTCACCAAGTGATCCAGAGACAAGCATCTACAGACCACAGTTTAAGAAAAAGAATTATATAAGGCACCAAAGAAATAAAATATACACAATAGTCCATAAAAATAATGAGTGAGGGGAAACATATAAGTACTAATTTCCCATCCCTTACAGCGCAATAAAATAAATAAATCAATAGGTCTGACAATGAAATAGCATTTGCTGGCTGAAGGCCTGAATAGCTAGCTCAGAGGGCTGGCAATGGAATACAGAGAAGCTGCAAGTTTAAACACAATCCAGTTCAACAGCAAGCAAAAAATACATTGGATTGCTGTATGGTGCTTATATGAAATAAGTTTATGGACACTTCAACAAAAATGCCAATCCATTAGCAAAACTGGAAATCTTGTTAGCAGCCTCGACAGACAGGCCAAGAGCCGAACAAGCCTAGAGAACAAGTTATTTGTTTCAAATCCTTCCAAGTTAGTCTTGGGTCACAATATGAGGAAACTTGCAGTGCTACTCTCCATAGTGTACCTGTTCTGTGAATAGAGGACTTCAGTCTCTAAAGCTGTTATAATGTGCTTTGATGAAGCCTTAATATTCAAAGGAAAAACAAAAAAACAGATGTTTTTCAAAGGGCTTCACTTGTGTCCTATTAGAAAAAGACAACAATCTTCTCTCCCCCACTTGCCATAGTAATAATTTCTATAATTACAATGATAAAAGGACTAATGTGATTCTTGGATGTACAAACAGGAGAACACTGAGCACGAGTGGAGAGGTTTTATTAGCTTTGTATTTGGTACTGGCGTGACCACTAATGGAATATTATGTCCCGTTCTGAGGTCCACACTTCAAGAAGGATGTTGAAAAATTGGAGAGAATTGAAAGAATAGCCGTGACCACACAGGCGTGGAAAGTAAGTGTGTGTGTAAGTTTAATGTGGGGCCACTGGCTCCGTGCCCCACTCCCAAGTCGCTGGCTCCTTCCCAAGCCTATGAATTAATTAATTCATTAATTCAGGGAAGTCCTATAATCTGTGTTGTTCGGAAGGTTAGACTAGACAATTATAATAGTCCCTTCTGGTCTTAAAAATCTATGAGGAGATTATAAAATCTGAAATGTTGACATTTGATGTTGTTAGACCAGGGTTCGGCAATCTATGGCACGCATGCCAACAGTGGCACACAAGCCAATTTCCCCTGGCACGCAGTGGAGAGCTCAGCCCGCCGCCACTTTGGGGTTTCCCTAGCTGGCCCCTTGCCAGCCGGGGTCCTGCCGCCTGCCCCACTCAGCTCCCACTGCCAGCCTGGCTTCCCTACACCCAGGCTAGCAGCGGGAGCTGACTTGGCAGGCCACGGGACCCCCGCTGGCAGGATCCTGCAGGGGAAATCCCAGAGTGGTGGCAGGCTAAACGCTGAGCCCACCGTCGCTTTGAGGTTTCCCCCGCTGGCTCCTTGGGAGCTGGGGTCTCTGCCCACTGCCAGCCTGGGTTCCCAACACCCAGGCTAGCAGCAGGAGCTGACTAGGGCAGGTGGTGGGACCCCAGAGACGGAAATCTCAGAGCGGCGACGGGCTAAGCGCTCAGCCCGCCACCGCTTTGGGGTTTCCCCTGCAGGCTCCTGCCAGCCGAGGTCCCACCACCTGCCCCAGTCAGCTCCTGCTGCTAGCCTGGGTGTAAGGAACCCAAGGTGGCAGCGGGAGCTGAGTGGGGCAGACTGTAGTACACCGGCTCTCAAGGGGCCAGAGGGGGAAATCCCAGAGCTGCAGCGGGGTAAGCGCTTAGCCCGCTGCCACTTTGTGGTTTCCCCTGCAGGCTCCTGCCAGCCCGGGTTCCCTATACCCAGGCTAGCGGCAGGAGCTGACTGGGGCAGGCAACTGAACCCTAGCTGGCAGCAGCCTGCGGGGGAAACCCCAAAGCAGTGGTGGGCTGAGTCGCTCAGCCTGCCTCTGCTCTGGGGTTCCCCCTGCTGGCCCCTTGCCAGCTGGGGTCCCCGCCTGTCCTAATCAGCGCCTTCAACTAAGCTGGCAGAGGGCTGAGACCCCAGCTAGCAGGAGCCTGGGGGAGAAACCCCGAAGTGGTGGGGAGGGGCAGGAATGACCCCTTCAGCCCTTTCCCTTCTGCCGGAAGCCCCGCCCTTTCCAGACTGGTATGCGAAGCCTTAAATTTTGATGAATAAATGAATGCTCGGCACACCACCTCTGAAAGGTTGCCGACCCCTGTGCTAGACCCTCAGTTATCACTTTTGTTAATGAGCTAAAAATCTTTCTTCCCCAGAGATTTTACTGGGATTAGCGTATCCAAGTGACAAAGTAAATGCAGGGAGTTGAGAGCAACAGTATAATGCTAAGTAGAAATTGCCTGAACAAATGGAGCAAGACATATTGGAATCACAGATGAGTAAAAAGCTTAGCAAATGAAATAAAAAGAACAAATGTAGAATGAAATCTACGCACCGTGCTCGTAACTGCCTTACCTCAAAGGAACAAAAAGTATACACAGCTAAATGAGGTATATGAACAACGTCTGAGTGAACGTGGTCACTTGCTTTCTCTCTCAAACTGGAGATTCACAATGGAAGGTCAGATTTCTGGCAAGAATGTAGCTGAGAAGTGGGGAAATATTCTTGTTGCAGACATCTCTCTTTCGTTTCCCCTCCACCCTTTATTTATTTTTAACCATAACTTCTACTGACTATGGCTCGTGCAAATGAAGGGATTATTTCTCCCAATATCACTCATTAGAAATTCCACCATTTGTGGGTTGCAGTTCAAAACATAGCTCAGAATCAGTTTTCTGTCATTTGAGGAGGATTCTATAGTCAGTCTACACATCATGGTTGAAATCCTTCTGTGCTTTCTCATGAGGAACATACACTGTAAGCAACTAGCATGCTCCAGATTGCACCATCCAGCACAGAAAACTGCTTTTATGAAACCTCCCCTTTTGTAGCAATTAGCAACCAATGGGGCTGTTACAGTGTTCTAAGCCTCTCTCTGCAGCTATTAAAAATCAAACAGGTTCAGTCTTTGCTGTTGTGGTTCTTTGCCCACCATTCCATCATCAATAATGTGTGTAACCCGGAGAGGAACAAAGGCTGCTGCTGCTTTTCTCTTATATTCTATTTTCTTGTGTAACATTTTGCAAAATCGCAGTTCTTCTATGTCTATCCTGCAATCCATTCTTTTTCCCTTTTTTCGCATCATCTGGTACAAGCAGCATTTTCATATTTCTTAAAACAATCTGTATTCTTTCCCTCAATGAAGATATAATACATTTTTTCCAATACCATGCCTATGTGCTCTCCTCTCCTCCACCCCAGTAGTGGTGCGCCCTTTCTTTGCATCAGGAGCTTCTTGATATTTCAGAGGTTTGCAGATAGAAGTGCCTATTTGTAAAGGTACTTTCATAGCCCTAGTCACCACGGTATCAGAGCAACTCATAGTCACTAATGGATTTTATTCACATGACAGTCCTGTGAGCTAGGGAAACATCCCCATTTTATAGATGCAACAGAGCAACTCAGGACAGAAACAGGAATAAAATCTGATTCCCAGTTCTGTGATCTGGCAATCCACCGATAACATTGCCTTTTGCCACCTTCTGTTGTGTTTCTTTTTATTTTACCCGTGTTTCTTTCTTTTTATGCTTATAGTAAGTTATAACTAGTGAGAAAAGAAAGGTAGTAGTATTACAGATTTTTCTTGATCATGGTAATGAAAACAAGAATACTTAGTTCTTTTATAGTAAAGTTAAAGAGTCTGACAATATTCTCAAAAGTTAACTGAAAGAAACTGTTCCACTATCCTAAATCATAGTCCCTTCTGCAACAGTCACTACTGCCTCGGATACAGTCACAAACACCTTTCCCTCCCCGCAACTGTCTGAAAGGAGGACCTGTGGAATACCCTTCAGACATATTCAATCCTTGAATAAATACAATCCCCCCTCTACACTCTCCAAAACCCCCAAATCCAACAAACAAGAAAAATGGTAAGTTTGAACATTTGGAAAGTAAGTTTTATTGTCCTGATTACAATAAAGGAATTTTCACCACTCTCCATTATTGTTTCCTTACTTTCTGTGACATTTTCCTTTTCCCTCCTTTTCGTTCCTTCTTCCTCCATCCTCTTTCCCTGTTCTGTGACCTTTTACCATTTTTTGTGCCCTTTTGTCCATCCTGCTTAGTTTTATACCTTTATGCTCTTTTCTTTGGAGGTTTTTGTATTACAAGAATTCTTTACTAGGCAGCAAAGTATTAGTAGCAAATTCTATAAGGAAGAACTGCAAGGGAAAATTGATTAGCAATCTCATCCATTTCCCTTACCAGTCCTTCCAAGGATAAAGTTCTTTGGCACAGCATGAACAAGGAAACTGACTGGAACTTATCTGTTTCACTATGCATGAAGCTCTGGAGTGTGGAATCCAAATGGAAAATGACTATCGTGTGATCTTAGTTTTCCTCTGCAGCAAGCGCCTTTCGCACAGAGACAGCTTTAAAGAGAACAGTCAGCTCTATGTACGAAGCTTTGCTGATCTCTTTTTGGGTGGCCAGAGTGCGGTAAGTATCAGAACAGCCAGAACACAGCAAGCAGCAGCCTATAAATGTCTAAGAATTGTCTTTTGAGCAGCATTGCTCCAAGGCCTTTCTCAGGCAAGCAGTTTACAGTCTCACTCCTCCCCTCCACCCCCAATAATTTTTAATAGAAGGTTTTCACAAAGTGCTTAGTAGCTCTCATCTGTAAGCTTGTACTTTAGGATAGTTTTTAAAAAAGCAAGTATTTTTGTGTCAAGATATTTCCTTGTTAAATTTCTTTTGTCAACAAACAGTTAAATCAGACTACAGATATTTCATCCTGTAGACTGTCCAGATATTATATGGCCCTGTTCTTCAGTCCTGTCCCCTCCCCCCACCCTTTTTTTTTTAAGGCAGGAAAAAGAGAGACACGTGGCATATTGTAAGCTTAAAAGTCTATTCAGAGAACCTTGTAGCTTCATTTCACGTTTGGATGAGAACTCTCAGACTTCTGCTTTTAAATGCATGATCTTAGAGATCTATATCTACCAAACAAGCAAACAAAAAAACTATCCACAAAATTTTTTTTAAAAAAATTTTATTTGGTGTTTCTCCTTTGAATGTCCTAGATAATTTCATAACACACACCACCGATTGGCACAAATTCTCCTTGCAATTACATGAGTCTTGACTGCTGTTTAGATTTCATTACTTTAGTGAAAAAAGGTGACAACATCAAGAAATTACTAATTTTAGTTTTTCCCACTCATACAGCAAACTCCAAATGTCACCTCACAAAAAATGAAACACTAAAACGCTCTCTATTTTTCTTCCAAGGAAGAGGAACTTTAGCCATACTAAATTATTTTGGAGGACAAAAAAATGGATTTTTGTTTAGTAAGCAAACATTTGAAATGGCTACACATCCTAGAGAGATGGTGTAACAGTTACTGCTTATGTGAACTGCCAAGTTACATTATTCTTTACAGTAAAAGACTGGAAAACAAGTAGTATAAAAATTGAAAACATCTGTGTAAGTTTAATGGCCAAACTGACTGAAGAGGAAAAAATTACAACAAACAGTTCCAGGATAGACTATCTTCACAGAGTAATCCCTTATTTTAATAAGTTCCTCTCGACAGAGCTGGAGTTCCCATCTGCTCAAGATCCTGACTAACAGAAAATAGTTTATTTTCATATACATAATTTTTGTCCGCTATGAAAAGAACCACAGAGCCTTCCTATCAAACATCTGGACTTGGCAAAGTATAAGTTGCAATATAGTATTAGATGGTTAAAAACAAAAAAGCTTGTTTAAAAAGAAATACCTCCTCTCCCATTGTGAAGTAAAGCTGCCTTTCTACAGTTAAAAGTGTCCGAGAAGAGCATCGGAGTTCTCCCACTTCCTTGTAATAGCTAAATTCATAAGTCAAAATGACCAAGCCTAAAACTGAGTCACATTTAGGCTCTCTGAGCTTTGAGGAAAACAAAGCTTGCATTTGTTTATTTCACAGGAAGCCTGGGACTTTACGTAGTTTTGCTTACTTTGGGGTAGAGGTTTCCTCGCCTCTTCAGATAGAAAGCACAGCTTCACTGGTTTCATATATATGACAGCCAGAAAAGGCAACATTAGCAGTAATATGCAAAAAAAAGTGTAAACAGCTCAGACAGAAAATCTTTTAACATATAAATTATATAATTAAACAGAAAAAATGATTCTGGTCTTTTCACATTCCAACTCCCATTTTTTTCCCCAATTCAAAAGTTAGAAGCTAAAATGCCACATGATTTACTACTTTTTTAAAAAAAGCTGAAATATCACCATGAATCCTCTCTTCCACAACAAAAGTATAAAATCTTAACACTTCCATGTCCCATATAGAGACATTCATGCAAATGTATAAGAATGACTGGAAATGGAAAATGATAATATGGATACCGAAGAATAAAATCAGAGGCCATACCTCTCTCACTTTTATTTGAGCTATACAGTGCGTTTACCAAGCCTTAAAACATTCTGCCAAATCCCACCATCAATATCAATACAACGAAATTTAGGCCTAAGGACATGAAGCAAAATACCTTAACAAATGAAAACAGGAATTTTGAAAGAAGATCATAAATTATCTAGTCAGGATAGCCAAGCAGACATACCTACTGCTGGGAAATGTGCCACGGTATTTTTTAATGACCAGAAATGATCACGAGGTTGGTTTTACCTCTCATGTGGGAGACAAACCCTCTGACTCTTTGACAGCATCTCTATAAGCACAGTAACCACCCTAGCACCACGCTGTGGAACAGGTTTAGTAATGGCTCAGATGGCAGTATGCAACCTGAGTCATCAAAACCACTTCCTGAAGAAGATGGTAATTTCAAATTTCCACTGTACAAATTCTTTTAAAGTCATAATGAAATATACCCTTTTCAGTTGCAGAAAATATAAAGTTGGGGTTCTTTTTTAAAAAAGCTTATAACACATTTTAATTATATAAAACACAATCAATTGTATTTTTTAAAATCCTCTGCTAAAGATATTTCAAAAAAAGCCAAATTTACAGATTCAAAAAAAATCCATTGATTAATTTAAAGTGATAGAAAATTATGACTGTACAAACTGTCATTTCAGTTGCTTGATGCAGTTCAATTTGCTTTATGTAACATGAAACTATTATTTAATCAGAAATCTCCTTAATATCTCAATGAATATGCAGGCTACATATGCAACATCAAAGTTGAATTACACTCCTTATTTTACTATTTGTGTCAAGCTATTTGCTATCTTAACTTCCCATGTTCATGTATGCAAAGAGTATCAAATGTCTGCTCATTAAAACCTTCCTGAGCTTTAAAAAGGTTACCAACAGCCCCTTCCTCCCAAAACAAACAGTTCAAATGTATAATTAAGGATCATGAGCATCAAGGTTAAATTCTCAAACAAAAGCAAACAAAATAGAAGCAGAAAAGAAAAACTCATGTCCAGTAAATCTACATTATAGAAATTTCACGATATGGTCTATAAACTGCCATGAGTGCCAAAACAAGCATTTGAAAGCACAGAGCTTCAAATGTGGGATTTTACGAAGCTGTAACAGTTCATCCTTGTCTGCAATAGTCAGATAAATCACCCTAGGATCTTGCTACAAAAAAAAAAAATACAATTGTTTCTTTGGAGTCTCAGGATCCAACTTTGCTTATGAATACTATATTAGTTATTAGGGTTTATTTAAAGTAGGTTTTACTGCTATTTTATATGTTGCATTGCATCACCCGGTCAGCCAGTTATCTGGGAGCCCATCAGATAGAAAGTAAACTCATTCTACATTTTAGATATATACCAAGGAGCACTGTTATTTATCAAAGCATGTTCATTGTCCTGGAGTTGAAACCTGTGGGGAATGGAGAGAAGCAGAGCAGCTACCCCTTTCTAGAAATTCACTATCACATTAATTCATGTCCCCACAGAAAATCTCAAACTCAGCAATATGGAAATCAGCTTCACTTTTGCCTAAATAAAGTACGGTGATTTCTTGGGAGTGATCCACCCCGAAATGCTTCTATTTTTTTGTTTTCTAGGCCAAAACATTTTGAGATTTCACAGATTTTGTTTTTCAGGGTACACACCACAGCAAAAGTCCATGACTCCCAACCAGGAACCAAAACCAGACGCTCCATAATATTGCTACTAACATCACCTAGCTGTTAAATAGTATTTTCACCAGTAGATCTCTACGCAGTTTTCAAGAAGCTCAAGTAAGCGAAAGGAATCAAAAATCAACTGTGGTCATTATGTACATTCTAACTGCATTTCCTCCATATGTACAATGATTTCTTTCATATTGGTATGTGATGTATGTGCAAGGCACTGTGGTAAAGGCAATGTTAAAACATCCTATATTTACGTCGTCTATACTGCAATAATAGTTTTTAAAAATAAATCTTAAGTGACACCGAGCACTGTTGTGAGGTAGACTCATTTTTTTAAAATGCCACTGATACAGCTACATGTTCTCTGTTAAAACCCAGGGCAAAGCCATTTCACTGACAGCTGGATTATTCTCATTTATCAGAAAGTAGCTTGAATATTTTACAATCCAAAGAGTGAAATCGTGATATCACAGATACATGTGAGGAAGGGGCTAGGAATATGGAAGATGAGAAGAGACACTGCTCACAGATGCACCACTCTTCAATAGCAATTCAGCAGAGACTTAGTGCCGGTCTGGGTTATCAAATTTGTTCCTATTAAATTCAATATTTGAATTGAGTTTCAATATTCCAATATTCCTGATCTATTCCCTTTGTACCTGTTTTCATGCATGATATTATGGTTTCAGAAACCTAGTAAAAGGTATAGATCTAAATTGTCCTTGATCTGCTAACTGTGTTTTACCTATTTCATGAAGACCTGGTGTCATTAATTAGCTTTTATTGCTGTAAATTATTTATACCAAAAAGGATAAATAATATTCTTCAGAATTGTGTGTGTTAGACTTTACAATTTCAAAGTGCTGTTCATAATTTTCAAATGATATCTTTGCAAAAAATAATTAATCTTACGTTGTTAACACTTTACCACTGAAACACCAATGAATAATGTTCATCACTTAAAATGGCTGTTTTATACCAGTGAATTATCTCATGATAGTTTAGAGATGAGGAGGCAAGGAATGGTAAAGAAATGGACCAGAATTAGTAGTTTGGTATCAGAAGAGCAACAGAGGTGTAAAAGCAAGGGACCTCACGATGTGGGCGTTTCATGCATGGAGTGGCTACAGAATCATGACCCTAGGCTACAAAATGCTACATGCTACTATTGTTCTCATGTCCCTTATTTTAGGCTCTGGTTCTAACTATTTTTAGCATTCAGCTCTGTAACTGCTTTTAGGTCTAATGCCATACCTGAGAAAGTGCCGCAGGAGAGAAAGGTGACAAAGGGGTAAAAAGCAACTAATGTGAAGTGAATTCTCCCTTTCCTTCTGCCTTCACAAAAGAGATGAGTGGAGACACTCCCTATTTGAAATGATCAGGGTGAACTATCGGAAATAATGGTGTTTAAGAAGAGACTTAATAAATACAAGAGTTTTAAAGGAACTAAAAACCAAAGCAGCCTGCCTGCCAACCAAAACATTTAAGTTCTTTAAAACAGCAATTTTCTATACATTGTTCTTTATTGTCCTACACAGAGCTCTCACGGCATAGATGACTGATTAGTGATCCACTCAGTTTAGTTGGATCTCAAGAAGAGACGCACAAGAATGCCAGTCATAGGACTATCTGCCTAATAGACTGTGCAGCACAGGGAGCAATGAGCAAACAGCAACTCCTATGCTGCTGTTCAGTTACTCTTTATCACACAGAAGAATAAAGAAACAGGAGCAACTGGTATTCCCTCGCTCCACAAGCAAAAATGGAATTCCGCATTCTCCCAACAGCCAGCTTGAGGTCTAGAGCGAAGAGAAGGGAGGAACTGCCAAAAGGATATATCAGAGAGAGGTAGGATGATGTAGTGTCAGTGTATAATAAATGTGTTCCATGATCAGGCAGAGATTGTAATAACATCATATGATTATTCTGTGGAAGACAGGAGGGGGTCAGGTAATATCTTTTATCGATTATTTTGTGTCATTCTTAGACTCCATTTGATTGAGTGGCTCCCTAAACTCAGTGGCTCTCAATCTTTTCAGTCTTCTGTACCCCTTTCAGGAGTCTGATTTGTCTTGCATATCCCCAAGTTTCATCTCACTCAAAAACTACTTGCTTACAAAATCAGACACACTATTACTGAAAAAAAAAGCTTACTTTCTTATTTTTACCATATAATTATTGTACTTAAATTTCAGTGTGTTGTACATAGAGCAGTATAAACTAGTCATTGTCTATATGAAATTTTAGTTTGCACTGATTTCGCTAGTGCTTTTTTATGTAGCCTGTTGTAAAGCTAGACAACTATCTAGAGGAGTTGATGTACCACCACGGAAGGCCTCCAAGCCCCTGTTCTAGCTGTTAAAATGTTGGGTGAGTATGGTAAGTGTTATGCAAACATTTTCTACTTGCAGCCTGAGAAGTTACTAAATACAGGAAATAAAGTTTTCTAACCGCAAATATGTTGTAATCACATTCCATTAAAAATATTCTTTACGGAAAATGTGAATACAGAAGAAGGGTGGTCTTGTAATTAAGACACCAGGCTAAGACTCTAAGGATTTCGGATTAAATTCCTGGCTATGTCGCAGATCTCCTGTCTGACCTTAGACAAACCACTTTTCAGTTCCCCATCTGCAAAATAAGGCTAATGATACTTCCTGCCCAGTAAAAAAAAAAAAAAAATGGACTAAGACCTCCTCTCATTTCACAAAAGCCATTTAACATCTAACAGATGGACACCTCAAATTTAGCCATATTAGATGAGTAATTAAAAGGTGAATAGGTTTATATTTTATTTAATTTATTATTTTATACAGAGCCCATTTACCAAAAAATTCTGTATCTTTTCAGAAAACTTTCATATGTAGGCTTGGCAAAATTCTATTTTTAAAATATAATTTTGAAGAATAATATTAAAGCTTATTTTTAAGCTTTTTATTTTTAAATTTTCTCAGTTATAGAACACTGGAGGATGGGGTGTTATTTAATGATCATGGACACTGAGATAAAGAAAGCTTTATAACCTTTAAAACATAAATTGTCCATACCACATGTCAAAGTATGCAAAGTAAATATCCTTAACTAAAAAAGTTCTCAAGCAGCAATTTTTTTTCACTTTACCAATCTGTACATTTCAATTATCATTGATGGAAATACTTTTTTGTTGGTTTGTGTGCGCAAGGAAGTCAAAGTTTACCACCATTCATTGATATAAATGGAATTTTCCCAAGCCTAATCATATGGTATTTGCAGATCACTGCAATTTGTCAATTCCAAGCCATCTGAATTAGGTGTGGATAATTGAATATTGAATACTTCTACAGTTCTGGTCAAGGTCTATATGTGCATCATATATACAGGTGAATGTGTATACAGTAATCATAAACAAACACTATTTAACATGCAAACACCGACTATGTATCTAGCTCATCAGAATATCTGCATGCACTATATTTGTTTACCTATATACCTGCCGGAAATTAATCTACTAAAAATAGACATTTTCTAATGCAACAGGAAAAGTTTATGGCCCCAGACCAGGACAGCACTTACATGCTTCATTTTAAGCAGAAGCTGAAATCCTATTGAGTAAAAGTGTTTTCCTAAAGAAAGATGCTTTCTTGAATTGGGGCCTACACGAATCCAGTCCTAAGCAGCTATCACTATCAACTTAAAACAAAAAAAACAAGCTTTCATTATCCCATGCTGGTGGTCGTTAACAACCTCTTTCAACATTTTAAAGCAGCACATATAAATGATTATGTTACAGAGGAACCTAATTTGAATTTTACCAAAGATAAGCAGAATTCCAAGCATGCATATGACTATCAAAATCTCACTTATCAGATTATCTGCACATATTAGATAAATATAATTGCTTATAAAGGTGAGGGGAAGGATTTTCTGCCTTTTTCACTATGGCACATACTTCATTATATGGTACAGAAGGCATGAAAACAGAAAGCTAAAAAGCTTCCCCCCCGCGCTTATTATAAATATTAAGTCTTGTCTTCTTGTGTCTCTGGTTCTCCTTGGAGACTAGAGAATGAAAGGACCTCTCTGAGGGCTCAGCTGAAAAGGGAGAAGGTGACCGAATCTTTGACAAAGAGAGTTTTCCTCCAAAAGCGTTAATTGGGATCTTTTTTTATGTGTCACACAAACAAAAGAAGAGCTTAAACAATTTCCACTCTCTGCAGGTCACCTATAAAAAGTTTTGTAGTTTGCACAATGCATTTTTAAATAAATATTCAAAGCACTAAGTTAAAAGTTAAATTCTGTAGGTACTTTTTTGAAGTTTCCTTTTTGGCTGCCTGATGGTACAGTGATTTTATGCTGTCATGTTACTTTATTACTTTACATAAGAACTGGGCATTATTAATTATTATTATTTGTGGTGTCATGTGGATAACCACAGTTCTAATACAGACTCTGAAGTCTTGTTCCCTGCACTGGTAGTTATTTAGAACAAAGACCAGTGTGTGGAGGTGTGAACGCAGGAATAAAACCTCACTGAAATAACATTCTTTCAAGCAATTAAGTAGATGTGTTATTATCAACTTCACATGAATCTATTTTCCTGCACTTGGCACAACAGATGACAAAAGGAGTCAGTCGAAGTAAGGAACAGGAAAGAAACCATAAAGCTGTCAGTTCTATCGTTTCATAAAGTTGAGTATTTTGGAGATGGAAGTCATGTTCATTTCAATGACAACAATGACAGAATGAAGTTACAATATATACCTTTTCTACTGGTGGAAAGTCATTTTCTACTTCTATTGACCTTGGCCGTAGCTTTATTGGTTTGTCTTTGAAGATATCTCCAAAACCAATCCCCTTAATCTTTTTGGGTTGGATTGCTGCTGCTCCATTGGCTCCTTCTGATTTTGTGCTGCTTGAGTCACCACCATCACTTTCAGAGCCTGTAGCATCTCTTAAACCTGCCAGAAAAGGGGAGCAGGGGGAACGTTAGATATGGAGCTTAATATTTTAAAAAGAGAAAATGGTTGTCAAAGCAAATAGCAGTTCCTCTGACTCCCCAAACCATAGATAAAGTGGATGTCCTTTCTTTGTGCCAACTACTCGTTCTAGGTTGTTGTTTTTCAATTCCTCATTTTCCCATACCTCTTAAAACTTCTCTCAATCCACAAAACACGCACACTTCCAATACCAAAATATTCTCCCTGAAGAAAGCGGCTGCTCTACATCTAAACATCCTTTTTCCCTAGACGCAGATCACTCAAAAGAGAGTCCAAGAAATTAGAATTAATTTCAGTTCTGGTTCAGCTATCATACTTATGGCACTTAAAATTCAGGAGTCAGACCAGATATGCTGTACTTTAAACCTATATGACTCATGTCAAACCAATTTTGCAATTAGTATCTAAAGATACATTATTTAAAGGGGAAATATAAAGCTAAAAGCTGTTTAAACAAATCTGCAATTAAATAAGTGGCATATTATCATCCCTGCTGAAGAATTACACCTCTCGGTAGATTAGGCAGTCTTGTAAGAAAAGCACACATGCACACTCTCCTCTAGGAATATAATAAATCAAAACTGACGTTCCAATTTGCTTTACTATTCTCAATGAATAGGAAAATCCAGGCTTACCTGAAAATTTCCTTTCTTAAAGTAATAAGGTCCACAGTTCTATTACAGTAAGTATTTAAGTTCAGTCTGCTTGCAGTTCAAGGGCGGAACCAGAACAGACAGTAGGGATGTGTCAGCATATGCAGATGAGACACCGCACTATCTATTTTTCACCACACACAACCACACCACTACCATCAAGACAGCCCAGTATTTGGATGAAAGCAGCTCTTGGACAATGAAGAGCTGGCTGAAGCTGAACCTGAGCAAGACAGTGATGATGCTGGTGTGCAGAAGAGAGTATTTTGAAGATCTTGGAGCCTCAGTGCAGTTTCCAATGGCAGAAGATAGATACCCACAATTGGTCAATTTAGTCCATAGCTTAGAAGTACTCTTGGATTCCTCGCTAACACTGAGCTCTCACATAGTAGCATCTACATGTAATGCTTTCCATCTCTGCTTGGCTAGGAAACTCCATCCCATCCTGGTGGATGAACATCTGGCCTTTGTCATCTCTCATATGGACTACAGCAAAGTGATATACTTGGGAATGAAGCCTTCAGCCCTTAGGAAAATCCACTGGCACAGAGTGCTGCAGCGCATCTTCTCAACAACACAGGCTACCATGAACATATCAAACCTGTCTTCTGCTCTCTCCACTGGCTTCCCTTTGAACTTCTAATCAAGTTCAAGGTCATAGTCTTCATCTTCAAATCACTCACTGCCTGGCCTGCACTCAGGGTATCTAAAAAATCATCTATAAAGCTCTGGGGTGAAGAGTGCTTGACAACTAAACTCCTCTGGCATAACAGAACTCTCAGCAATAAGAGTAAAGCTCATCTGTGTGGGAGACAAAACGTTCTCTAGGGATGGTCTGAGACTGTGGAGTGATCTCTCCCAGGAATTAAGGATTGTGACAAAGCTCCGAGTCTGTATTTTTGGGTCCTGCGCTTCCTGGCAGATTTAGGGGCTTCAGAGACTCATCCAGGCCCCAGAGTGACCTCCCTTTCTCAGTAACTAATTAGGGGAGACAGAAACGGGGGAGCCCGGGCCCACCCTCTACTCCGGACTCCAGCCCAGGGACCCTAATAGTATCAGCTAAGATGGCTGACCTTTTAGGCACAAAACACAATACAATTCCCTGGGCTACTTCCCCACAGCAGTCCCCGCTTCTTCAAACTCCACTTCACCCTTACCTCAGGGCCTCCTTCCTTCTGTATAATATGTTGTCCAACACTCAGTCTCACCAACAGCACAACTTCCTTCCACAGCTCCTGACACCCACAGCCCACCTGACTAACTGGGAGGTTTTCATCTGGATTCAGCCAGTCCCTGATTGGCTTCAGGTGTCCCAATCAGGCTAGCTGTTTTTACTCCTTTCTAGAAGCTTCCTGATTGGTCTGGAGTAGCCTTTGTTTGGCTATCCAGGGAACAGGGACCTACACATCCTGAGACTAATATACCTGCCTTCCAGCACTCTCCTATACCTTTCTGGTCTGACTCCATCACAGGATCTTCACAAACACCATCACTTTCCGCTCCAAATGCCAGGCACATTTCTTTCACCTTGCCTTCTCTTACATAAACACATAGCAACAGGCACGCTTTCCCCTTTGCCTCTCAATCTTTCCTGCTTCAGGGCCTACTGCAGGTTTCTTCCTTGCTCTTTTCACAGAGCACTGCCTCCCAGCTTTCTCCCTGAAAGCCTCCCTCCGTTGATTCCCATTATCTTCCCTCTGGGCACTGTAGAAACCATTCCCAGGGAACTTCCTGTTGCTCCTGCTTCCTTACGGATATCCTGGCTTTTTATAGCCCCAGATTCTGCTCCACCCTCTTAAATTGACCAACTGGGAGCACCTGTACTAGCACAGGGGAGTTGGACCTGCTTCATTTAAAAGGGCTAGCCACACTGTGACACAGAGCTACTCTGATAATCCAACTTCTGCCATGCAAGTCTTGGTGTTCATCTCCCCGTTGGCAGGCAGTGCACCGAGAAACAAGAAACTTTGTTCTGCCAAGACCGAGCAAATTTCTCTCTAGAGTAGGACTGAATGTGTTCTTTCTAGTCATCATGAAACCCTATTGGACACACTGAATGTCATCACTAGAACAGGTCTGTTAGAGCATGGCTTCCTTCATGAATGAGGCCTCAATTAATTGTGTTCCAGATGGTGGATGCTGTGGCCTCTTTTTCAGGTGCCCATTCCCTAAACTGAATTAGGAAGATTCCTTAAAAATAATAAAAATAATCAGATTCTCTAAATGCACTAGCTGTGAGAGCAGATAACATACAACTGGAGCTAGAGCTTTGCCAATGGATAAGAAAGTGTAAGATGCAGTGGCAGTTCCCAGAATTATTGGATACAGGTATTGTATGAATTCATTGAACATGCCTGTGTATGAAATCAGAATTCCCAACAGGAGCCAATAAAAACTGGATTTTTGTTTCTGTGACATCGCTTGTTTTCCATTAAGGGAATCTTCATCTTCTGTAACATTTTTCTGAGATGGGACCTTGTATCTGGTAGTATTCCTCCTCATCCCAGGTCTGTTATTGACTTTCCAGGCACAATGTGTTTGTCCCGAATCCAAAATACTCCAGGAACTGTCTCACTCTGTGTGATTGATTCAGCTTTTCTTTGTACATAATCCAGATCAGAAAAATTGTCTGGGGAGAGATAAGTGAATTTCCTTCTTCCCTAAATCCAGTATTATTTCTACCATAATGCTAGAGAGACACTCTGGGAGCACACGTAACATCCAAAGGTAATGACTGAAATTGGGAAAAAATAAACAGCTGCCATTCATCAGCAAATCAGAAGAATTAGCTAAGGATGGTTACATGGGAATGCTCTGAAGACAAATCTCCATTAAGAATTTATTCAGATGTTTCAGACTGTCCCCAGTTCTCTGAGGCTAGAAACAAAAAGGTGAACTAGTTGCACCCTCCAATATGAGGTAGGTGATGGATGATTTCATTCAGGGACTGGCCTTTCCATGCATTGCTGAGATTGGAAATGTAACAAAGCTGTTCCTGTTATTTTTGCACAGCTCCCTAGCGTACTCCCACGGACATTGTTCAGTGACCACATTTGATCAAAGCTAAAGTAACTCTATTGCTTCAAAACTGAGAGAACCTGGCACCACTTGGGGTCTGTCTCCGGAAAGGGCTGGTTGGGAGACCTTCAGATAGCTCTGGGGCAATGAAGGAAAACTAAACTACAGACCCTACTCTTGTTCTAACTGCCTGAAAAAAAAAAACGTATTCTTTCCTGTTCTATTTCATGGACTGCTTCAAGTTGCTGTATGATTTGTACTCCCTTCCATAACGTGTGTCCGGAGTCAGGACTGTCAGTAGAATTTTCTGATTACTATGCGGCCATAGGTAAAACAATCTCCCCCAGTTAGACATACCAGGACCCTGACCAGCAGGGAAAATAGCTACTTTATTTTCACTATGGGAGGAGCAGGAGATATAGGTCTTTCCTTTTGCTTCTGACTTGGCCTTGTCTGGCTCTCTCCCTGAAGCTCATAGGTGCACCAGCTGCTGCCAATGCCTCAGAAGGGGAAGCAGAACTAAGGGGACAGTCTCCCCCAAAATCAAATGCAGCCTTGGGACACAGATGGGAATTAGACAAATACATTATGGAACTGAATTGTTAGTCTAAAAATCTGAAATGAAGTTTGGCATTTTCCTCAGAAAAGCTCTGCTGCAGGGAGGGCTGGCTAAAAAATTGAAGAGAGTGCCAGGAGGCAGGGCATTCCCCTTCTGGCAGCGACTAATAGCTCTGGTTCTGCCCACTACTAACATTAACCTGTTGAAGCTGGGAGAGGAGCAGCAGCAAGAAGTTACATTTCCCAAACTTGACTCTGGGAAGCTAGACTTTTATCTACTAAGTGTATGTCTACACTATGAAATTAGGTCAAATTTATAGAAGTTGACTTTTCAGAACAGATTGCATGCATTCAGTTGTGTGTGTCCCCACTAAACAAGCTAAGTTGGTAGAGTGCGTTCACAGTACCATGGCTGGCATTGACTCTCAGAGCAGTGCACTGTGGGTACCTATCCCACAATTCCTGCAGTCTCTGCCGCCCACTGGAATTCTGGGTTTAGCTCCCAGTGCATGAGGGGCAAAAACATTCTCACGGGTTTTCGTGGGTGCATCCCCCCAGTCGTCCCCCCTCCATGAAAGCAACGGCAGACAATCATTTTGCGCCCTTTCCCCTGGATTGCCCAAGCAGACGCCATAGCACCATAAAAATGGAGCCCACTCAGATTACAATGCTCATAACTGCTGCAATAAATACCTCGCGCATTATCGTGAAATTTATGCAGAACCAGAACCTGCAAAAGAAGATGAGGAGGCAACAGCAGCTTGGTGACGAGAGTGATGAGGACATGGACACGGACTTCTCTCAAAGCATGGGCCCCAGCAATTTGGACATCCTGGTGGCTCATGCCATGGAATGCCGATTCTGGGCCAGGGAAACAAGCACAGACTGGTGGGACCGCATAACGTTGCAGGTTTGGGATGATTCCCTGTGGCTCCAAAACTTTTGAATGTGTAAGGCCACTTTCCTGGAACGTTGTAACTTGCTTTCCCCTGCCCTGAAGCACAAGAATACCAAGATGAGAGCAGCCCTCCCAGTTTAGAAGCAAGTGGTGACAGCCCTCTGGAAGCTTGCAACGCCAGACAGCTACCAGTCAGTCGGGAAGCAATTTGAAGTGGGTAAATCTACTGTGGGAGCTGATGTGATGCAAATAGCCAACACAATCACTGAGCTGCTAATATCAAGGGTAGTGACTCTGGGAAATGTGCAGGTCATAGTAGATAGGGAATCCCACTGCAGCAAAGCTAACTGTGGTGGGGCGACAGATGGAACACATATCCCTATCTTGGGACCAGACCACCTTGGCAGCCAGTACATCAACCGCAGGGGGTACTTTTCGATAGTGCTGCAAGAACTGGTGGATCACAAGGGACGTTTCACCGACATCAATGTGGGATGGCTGGGAAAGGTTCATGACGCTCGCATCTTCAGGAACTCAGGTCTGCGTGAATAGCTCCAGGGACTTACTTCCCAGACCAGAAAATTACCACTGGGGATGTTGAAATGCCTATAGTTATCTTTGGGGACCCAGCCTAACCCTTAATGCCATGGCTCATGAAGCCATACACAGGCACCCTGGACTGTAGTAAGGAGCAGTTCAACTATAGGCTGAGCAAGTGCAGAATGGTGGTAGAGTGTGCATTTGGATGTTTAAAGGCTTGCTGGCACAGTTTACTGACTCGTGTAGAACTCAGCAGAAAAAAAATTCCCACTGTTATTGCTGCTTGCTGTGTGCTCCACAATATCTGTGAGAGCAAGGATGAGATGTTTATGGCAGGATGGGAGGTTGAGGAAAATCGTCTTTCTGCTGATTATGCGCAGCCAGACAGCAGGGCAATTAGAAAAGCACAGCAGGATGCGCTGCGCATCAGAGAAGTCTTGAAAACAAGTTTCATGACTGGCCAGGCTACAGTGCGACAGTTTTGTTTGTTTCTCCTTGATGAAAACCGCCCACTTCGTCCATTCTACTTGACTGTAAGCCAACTGCCCTCCCACCTTTGATCACTGCTTGCAGAGGCAATAAAGTCATTGTTGTTTCAAAATCATGCATTCTTTATTAATTCACACTAATAGGCGGAGAACTGCCCCAGTTGCCGAAGCATTGCATCCTGCCTCCTCTCGTCGCGTTCCCGCCACCTCTCTTCTTGATTGTCCCTCCTGTCCTCATGTTCATTTACCGCTTTCCTGGACTGTAACACTGTCTCCACGCATTCTGCTGAGCTCTTTCAGTGCGGGAAGACTGCATGAGCTCAGAGAACATTTCATTGTGTGTGTGTTTTTTTCGCCTTCTTATCTGTGCTAGCCTTTGGGACAGAGATGATGGGGGAGGGCTGAAACATTTGCAGCTGCAGGTGGAAAAAAAGGGAAAGTAGTATTTAAAAAGATATATTTTACAGAACAATGAGTATACTCTTTCATGGTGAACCAAATTATTCACATTACATAGCATATGTGCTTTCAGTACAAGGTTGCATTTTGCATCTTATATTGAGTGCCTGCAGGTTTGGTGTGAAAGATCACACGCAGGACCGGGCAACAGAATTCGTCTTGCAGGCAGCCATGGTAAGCCATAGCCTTTTAGCGTCTTCAACCTTCATAATATGTGGGAATGGTTTCAAAAAGCAGTGCCCTCCTTTCCCATACCAAGCAAAGCAAAGCTTTGTTGAGTTGGCCTTTTGAAAGGAGGCGCTGTGGTTTTCGGATTATGGTGCAGCTGAAACCTAACTAACTTCCCTCCCCACCACCATCCAATTCTCTGAGATGATCCCTTCACCCCTCCCCCCACCACGTGGCTGGTATCAGGGAAGATCCCTGCTAGCCAAACGCAAACAGCTCAGCATTAACCCCCCACCGCCACCCCCCAGGCTAACTGCGGGGACGATTTCTTTTCAGCCACAGGCAAACAGCCCAGCAGGAACAGCCACCTCTGAATGTATCCTTAATAAAATTCCCCTATTTTCAACCTGGTGACCATGAATAATAACTCTCCTGAGGACAACACAGAGAGATAAAGAATGGATGTTGCTTGAATGCCAGCAAACAGCAGGACCATACGCTGCCAGGCTTTGTCATGCAATGATACCAGACTACTTGCTACTGGCCTGGCGTGGTAAAGTGTCCTACCATGGAGGATGGAATAAGATTGCTCTCCCCAGAAACCTTCTGCGAAGGCTTTCAGAGTACCTCCAGGAGAGCTCCATGGAGATGTCCCTGGAGGATTTCCGCTCCATTCCCAGACACATTAACAGACTTTTCCAGTAGCTGTGCTGGCCACGAATGCATCCCAAGTCCTCAGGGCAAATTAAACACACTTGCTTTTAAACCATGTATTATATTTACAAAGGTACACTCACCAGAGGTGCCTTCTCCGGCCTCACAGTCTGGGATCCTGCCCTGGGAGGGTTGGGAGGGGATTGGCTCCAGGGTGATAAAAAGATCCTCGCTGTCAGGGAGAACGGTGTCTCCGCTTGCCTGCTGTGGGCTATACTCAACCATGTCCTCCTCCTCATCTTCCTCAACCCCAAAATCCTCATCCCCGTCATGTGAGACTCCCCTGTTGCAGGTGTCCACGGACAGGGTTGGGGTAGTGGCAGGGCCCCACCCCCCGAGTATTGCATTCAACTTATCACAGAAGCCGCGTATCTGGGGCTCTGACCTGGAGAGTCCGTTTGACGCTTTGGGTTTCTGGTTTGCTTGCCTGAGCTCCTTAATTTTCATACGGGACTGCTGCAGGTCCCTGTTGTAGCATCTGTTCATCATGCCCTTGGAGACTCTGGCAAAAGTATTGGCTTTTAGTCTTTTTGAACGTAGTTCTGCCAGCACCGATTTGTCTCCCCATATAGCGATCAAATCTAGCACTTCCCGTTTGGTCCATGCTGGAGCTCTTTTGCGATTCTGGTACTGCCTGGTCTCCTGTGATGTTGGGCTCTGCATGGTCACCTTTGCTGATGAACTTGTTACGCTAGCCAAAGAGGAAATGAAATCCAAAACTTTCCCGGGGCTCTTCCTGTTTACCTGGCTAGTGCATCCGAGCTGATAGTGCTGTCCAGAGCAGTCACAATGTAGCACTCTGGGATAGCTCCCAGAGGCCAATACTATCGAATTGCGTCCACACTAACCCAAATTCACCCCAGCGACGTCGATTTCAGCGCTAATCCCCTTATTGGGGCGGAGTACAGAAATCAATTTAAAGAGCCCTTTAAGTCGACAAAAAAGGCTTCGTCGTGTGGACAGATGCAGGGTTAAATCAATCTACCGCTGCTAAATTCAACCTAAACTCATAGTGTAGACCAGAGCTATGAGAAGGTAGGGGACCGCAGGCATACATAAAATGGTATAAATATGTTCAGAGCCCTAGTATTGTCTGCTATTTATTTCATTTACACACTTAATGTGTTATACAATTTAGTACTCCTACAGATAAGAGTTTAACAACACTATCTCTAGAGGCAGCTCAAACCTAATTCTTTCTCAGAAAACCACAGCTATGTCAAGGCATTTCAAGACCTGACCTATAACACTCTTGCTATTTGTCTGAGGTCTCCCTAGAGCAAATTCTCCAAATTGTGCCAAACTATAGTGGTTTTGAGATTAGCACAAATGGGGATTAGAAGGACCATCAGATTTAATTCACTAACAAACAATATTCCCAGAGTTGTGCTGGCATCAGTCCAGGATTCTGGAACACAAAGATTTATTCAGACTTGATAATGGGTTGTGTAAGCTCAGAATGCTAATTTTATCACAGATGTTTATTTTTGTTTTAACTCTATTCAAAACACAGAAAAAATAATTGTTTCTAAATGTAAACAAGCTAAAACAGCCAAAAAGAAAAAGAAAAAACATTTTCAAGCTTCAAAGAAAGTTCTCTTTGAATGTATTGTTTAGCAATTTCATTTTTCTTCTTTGTTCTGTACTGCTACTCTTTATTTCATAGAATTGGCAAAATCCCCAAATGTAACTGGCAGAATAGCCAGTAGTCAATGTTTCCGCCCTGCCTCCCCTCTAAACTTTACCAGACCAAGCGGTGTAAAGGTCAGCTGTTCAGAGGCAAACACCTGAGACAACTAAGAAATTTTCCTAATTTAGTCTGGCATCCAAAGAGAAATGCTGTCAGCTGTGTTTAATGGGGTACAGGGGAGAACTGTGTAAATGGAGCTTGTTTCTTTCCCCCATTGACTTTTAAGGAAGAAAGGAAGAGAGGGGAGAAGTATACTCTCCCACTCTAGCAGAGAATGGCAGCATGGGATTATGGAACTCTTGGCTGGTGGATTTTCATGGGATGGGTGGTTCCACGGTGACAGCCAGATGATTATCTTGTCAAGAAGTGAAACAGGATGGGTCCTTCCTTCCGAGTGGAGAGCAGGCACACAGCACACTCACAGAGCCCACCATGATTTTTGTATTTTATTTCTTTTGCGCACCCAGTGCTCACCCCTGGCCTTGTTTTCTGCGAATATCCTGTTTACCTGATGCTTGGTTCATGCTACCTCTCAGTAGTATTAAAAACATAGGAAAAGCAGTTTATGTGAAACTTTGATTTAAAACATTGGTTCAGAACAATGATGATTATGAATGCACATTTTGAAAAACAAACATCCTTTATAACCAGAGCAAAACAGTAATTAAAAATGCTTCTGCTTCAGTATATACAGTGCACTCAAATTGCAAATTTAGACTATCCTCCGCATTACTCATTCATTACCAGATATATTCCTTCAGGAGATGTAATTTTGTAATGCAAACATTGTCATTTCCTTTCAGCGTGTTCATTTTCCCTAGCACAATGATTCTTGCTATGTGACAAGCAGCCCGAATTCTTTATGCCTTAGAAAGAAATCATGCAGGATAAAGGGGAGTGGTTTCCTGCACCATGGAGCAGCATGCATTAGACGTGCAATGTAAGCACAGCTCTGAATTCTCTTTAGCATGAATTCTGAGCCATCAATATTGAAGCTGGTGGCTTTTTTCCATTCCCCATAAATGGTCAGAGTATTCTCACAATTTCACTTTAGATTGGTTTTCTTGTGCTTCTGTCTGCTGCCTTCTTGATTTCTGAATTATACTCATCCCTCTTGTTCTGAGTGGTGCAGAAACATATTGCTTACATTACATGAAGGGACCTGTAACAACCACAATCAAACAGTACTTCTTCCTGACAGTCATAGAAAAATTGTCTATTTTGAGCCTGATAAAACATTTTCTGCGGGTGGGTTCTTGAATCTTTGGAAGGATTTGATGTATTTCTCCCTCTCCACCACTGTGTTTTTCCCTCTTCTCCATCTGCACATTTGTTTTCCAGGCAACATTTCTCAGTATGCTAATTCCTATTCAGGGAAATTGTGCCTCATGAAATTTTAGCACTGTTGTTTCCTCAAATGTTACTTTACATTGTAACATCTGTGTATTAGTTATATTTTTTCTTTAGTAAGC
The DNA here is from genome assembly GCA_007922305.1 of Dermatemys mawii. Lineage (NCBI taxonomy): Eukaryota > Metazoa > Chordata > Testudines > Dermatemydidae > Dermatemys > Dermatemys mawii. The sequence continues at coordinate 2,883,859 of ML677364.1, read as the reverse complement.
AAATACTGTACGTAAATTAAGAGACACAGAGAAATGGAAAAAGTTAAACTTCTCCCTAAATTTGCTAAAATTCATGATTTTTTAAAAATGGTGTGCATTAACTTTGTTCATATGATGAGATATTTTAACAGTATTCATATTATAAATAGGTAATGACTCATGTATTGCTTTCTTTGAACTTTGACCAGCAACAGTTACTCAAGGACAAGAAAATATTTGTAAAAGGCAAAAAAAATGAGTAAACTGGTGGAAGAGTAGAAAGCACAATAGAAAACTTACTGGTAATTCTGCTTGTAGCAATCCTGTTTTCTTCCATCATACTAAATAGCAGCTATTACTGACAGCATTATTGCTCTACCTACCAAGGCAAAAATATCTGTGAATTAAGGCATTAAATATATGCCAATCTGCCCACTTCGTTCAGCTGCAGTACTTCCAGAGGAAGAGAAAGGGGGGGGGGGGGAATTAAGATGGTAAAAATAATACAATTCCAAGTAGAATTCTCTGAGGAGGCATGGGAGGAGTGTAGGATGGGAGATGAGAGGACTACAATGAACAAAATTACTGGTGAGTAATTTCCCTTTGTTGTATATCCCCCTCTTCAACCATCCTACCCAGCAGCAGCAATTTCCCCAGCATGCTAGAGTTGGGCTTACTGTATAGTGGATCTTGCCATAGTGAATGGCCAAAAAGTGATGTCAGCAGATGAGGAGAGGTCCAAGGATAATGCTGAATGTAAATGCAAGATGATCTTCCAAGTTTCGGAGGCAGTGTCTCAGTCCTTGGCGCTCAGGAAATGCTGCTGTATCTTAACTGAATGGTATTTAACAATTTTACGACATGGTAATTTAGCCTGGCCATATGCTAACAGAAAACAATTTTTAACCCACTATAGTAATGTCCCCCTTTTATTATGGCTTTCAAAACAAAATGAACTCCTCTTCATTTTCATAAAACCTTGAATACAATGGAAAGGTAAAAGCTTCTGAGCTTGCTTGAAGGCCTTGGAGTGAAATTTCCTCTGCTGTGAAAGTGGGCAATCAAGAAACGCTATAGGAAGAACAGCGAGTTCCTTAATATATATGTGTGAATTTACTTTTGAAATTAACTCATGGAGAAGTCAAAGAACTGTCCTTTTTTCAAGTAAGATTTCAGGAACAGGAGTGGAAATAATAAAACTCTAATCTTTCATTCCGTGGGCTATCATGATTATAATTAAATAGGCTCTCTTAAACAAAAATGTCTTTGTGGAGATGTCCAGAGGGTTTGAAAATGGAGGAATGAACACATGAAGAATCAAAAGAACACTTTGTCTGATACCAAAAGCTATTTCGCCTTCCTCCACAGAGTGGGGCACAGGTCACTTGTGGGAGGATTCTCTGCACCTTGAAGTCTTTAAACTATGATTGATGGACTTCAATAGCTCAGACATACGTGAGAGGTTTATTGCACGAGTGGGTGGGTGAGATTATGTGGCCTGCATTGTGCAGGAGTTTAGAGTAAATGATCATAATGGTCCCTTCTGACCTGAAAGTCTACGAGTCTATGAGAAGAGGCAGGTTTAGAACAGCCTCAATAGGACCGCTCTGAAAGAGAGAAAGTAAAAGTTAGTACAGAGAAGGAGTCTTGTCTGCAAGGTGAGCTGCTTAGAGAAATAGGAGGAAGAGTGATGAAATACCCACTTTGGGCACTGGATCATGAGAGGGCACTTCTGAAAGCACTTGGAAGATCAGATTCTTGCCTTATCTCAGACATGCCTAAAGAGACTTAATCTGTAAGAACCTCTTCGCAGCTTTCTAGCTTCAAATCCACACATGGATAGCCACAGAAGCCATGGATCTGCCTGTAAGTCTAGCATTGTCAAAAGCAGCATCACAGAGATAGGAAGTTGCGTGAGAAGAATCTGAAAGAATCTACAGAGAGCCTCACAAACAAGTACCAGAGAAGGGCCGCCGAGGAACCACAGACCAAGTGGATTGCTCCAGCTGGGCTGAGAGCATGTTTCAAACATGAATGGGAAAGAGGAGCCACAAAAAGAAATAAATGCTAGTAAACAGACAGTCCATGAAACCGCCACTGAGGAGATAGCACCTTCTTTTGGGAGCTGAACACTAGCAGCTGCACTGATCCAGGAACAAGGGGGAATGGTTAAAGCTCCAGTCACTAAAAAACAAACTGTGGTAGATGAGAGGCAGTAGAGCAGGGGACTACTGCCCCAGCAGACTCAAAGTGTAAGAGAGAATGTCCACTGATACAGGAAGTACCTGGACCAAAGTCTCTGGGAGGCGGGAGAGCAGCAACCCACAGCTATGTGGAGAGGCAGAGTAAGGGTGGGAAAGGATGAAGACCAGGGAGCATTGTGGTCACTACTAGGCTGTCCTGAGCGAACAGCTGCACTGGAAGGAAGCACATGCCAAGATAGACATGAGACCTTACTCCCTGCACTCAGTAGAAGTACTGACTACTTGTTTCTCTAGAATCAGTGTGTGACAGTGGACAAGTTGAGGCGGAGGTCATGGTGATGTTTGATCTCTGGCTGCTAGAGTTCTGCATGAGATAGTTTGTGAGGCGCAGGGGATTTCAGTCTTTTCTTCCTCTCTTCTCTGCTCATCTTTGTCTTTCATCTTCATATTTTCTGCCTTATTCTGAAAGCTAGAGTTGCAATACGAGGAGAAAAAGAAAGGAGGAAGATTAGGAAAGCATGTGGAATAAAACATGTACACCACACTTCCAGGAATAGAGGAGCAAAAAGTCTCATCATGAAATGAGCGAACTGGTACTTAGAAACTGTTCCAAACTGACAGATCTTTTGCCTTCTTCTTTAATGGTACAGTATATACAGCCATAATGCTGCCAGTAATTGCAATCATGGACAGGACAAGAGAAGAAAGGTGCACAATCAAATGCAATTTATTTAATTTTTAAAGAATACTGGGTTTCTCCTTAAAACTCCTTTACACTTTTTTTTTTTTTTTTAAAGAAAAATATATATGTTCAACAATCGTTGCATGCAAGTTTCTTATAAGCAAAAGCAACAACACACTCCAGAGTATGGTTATACTCCAGAAACCTACAAATCTCACATGGCTGAAAACATCAGACCAAAGGCTTTGCACCCCACTCCACATCTATGGCCTAAAGCCAACACAACTGACAGCTTGTTGCGTGCTCACATACATTGCATAGATATATATACACACACACATGCACAGAGAGAATGAGAATATTTTCTCATTACACTACAATTATGGCATTTGTCAGCAGCAATAAGAGTTAGCTCACAGACACAACTACAGGTAGTGCAGCCATAAGTGAGTAACGGTGACACACTTTACAAGTGTAAATGAATCAAACATATATTGAGGAGTAAGACTTCATCTTTAAAACTGCCTCTTGAATTTTAAATACACTCACTGTTATAGCGTCTGTAGCTGTCAATCTTTGCTTGTGCCACTCTGTACAGAACTGTCCCATGAAAGGCAGACTTTCCTGACAGCAAATGAAAGAAAAGAAGGAAAGAGGAAACAGAAGAGGGGAAGGAGAGACCGAATGATGGTAAAAAGAAGGTATAGGAAGAATTTTTAATCTGTACTTTCAATTACTAGCACTAAGAGTTCTATTAGCAAAACAACAAGACCATTAGCTGCACTATCTGACTGTACATGAAGTTAAAAATATTCTCACTGCATGTACGTCAGATAGGAAAATCTCTCTTGATTTTGCTGAAGCCACCTTGGTTGAGTTGTATCATGTATTGTTTCCCATAATCTCTAATGGCCAAATGAGAGAAAATTTGGCCCATAAAGTTTTATTTTACATGTAGTAATGAACAGAAAAAAAATGTGTCTCTCCTTTTTTGTCTGTCTCAGATTTAAAGACAGCCTGAAAAGACTTTGAAAAAATAATGTTTGTTTTTTGCCCTAAGCCCAGTCTATAGTAGGAAATTTTTTATCAGTATCACTGCATTGACTTATATACTTCTGCCAGTGCATGCCCCTGACATAGAGACACTTCAACGGCAAGTCACTGAAATACCAGAATTTACGTAATGTAGACAGGACATTAGAAATATCAAAACCAATATGCTTTGCTGAGGGACTTACTGAAGATTTCAGATATCGATTATGAACTTAAATAGTTCTTAATTGAAGGGAGGATATGTTGACTTTTAAAGACTTTTTTTAACCCAGTGGTTTATTCAGCTAAATAGGTGTTAACCAAAAAAACAAACAAAACCTAAAGAGCCTTAAACAGTCTGAGCAAAAACTGCTTCCCATTTCAGTTGATTAAGGCTCTGCCTTTACTAACAAAAAAAAGTGTAGGGTTTTATTTGTTTGTTGTTTTGTTTTTTGTTTACAGTGAGACAGCTAACACATTAGCTCATACAAATTTCATTGCATATTCATTCTGTCATAGTCCTACCAGTTCTCCAGTCATCCAAAACATTTTCTAGGGGGAAAAGGTTAGAACTGTATACATACTGTAATAACAGGCAGAATAAAAGTATACAAATGAAAACATCCAACGCCATCTGCGTACATAAGCAAGCAAAACCAAAAAAGGCACAAAGTCCTCCCCGCACCCCTTTGCAGATCACCTTTAAGTGAAAGTGATTATAACATTCACCCAGCTGTTAAGAAAGCAGAGAAGGAAATGTTTGGCTGCTTGACAGTGAAGAGACAGCTGAAATTTAAATAAGTTAAGATGTATTACATTGCCTAACTAAATCATTAGCTGCAGAATCTAACATCAGTCTTAGTACTGGCACTCTTAGTGACCATAGCTAATATGTTTTTAAATATCCAATATATTAAAATCAGTCATATCTTAACTTACACACACATGAAAGAGACAGCAAGATATATCCAGGAGTCTTTAAATGCTGTGATATTGCCATAGGCATATTAAAATGACTGTGAAATCACCCCCTTAAGATAGGACTTTCATTCATTAGGTTATAGTATTCAGTTTAATTACACATGACAATTTTCCTGATTTTTTGTTAAGCTGTAATGAGAAGCTGTGGCATTTCAGAATATCCTAAAACCAAATAAACAAACGTTCAGACATCTGAGAAATCTAGCATACACAACTTGTGCATTTTATCTACTACCGACAGACAACACCACTTTGAAATCAATAGGGCTCCTGGAAAAATAATGACTCCATTTCACAGGAGTATCCCAAAAGGCTTTACAAACCTTGATTAACTAGGCTGTATAAAAGACCTATAAAAGTGGATAAGTATTATTATATTATAGGAGAGTTAAGTCACTGCCCCAGATTACATTATAACTCTCCAGTTCTGCAACTGGATGTTCATGGGCAGATCTGAGCCTGTGCAGATCCCCATTGACCTCTATGGGGCTCAGCATGAATGTTCAGGCTACACAGACTTGATTGCACGATTGGGATACAAGTTTTTCGATCTAGAGTAAACATCTAAGATCAGACTCTGAGTCCTGTGTTATAATCACTAGATATAGTCCATCTCAAGCAGTACTACTCCTAGGCCATGTCTGCACTGCACCACAGCATGGACTACAGTGGTCTCAATGGAAGAGCACACCATAGTGTTATGATGTTGTGCTGCTGGAATGATCTATAAAGTACCTAGTTAGCATTATCACAGTCCTCTTTCAAATAGAACTGCATTCATGTGAATTAGATACATTTTAGTTCCTGCCAGTAGTGTCCACATGGGGCAGTGAGATGGCAACATTTTGGTGCACTCTGCAATTCACACCCATAGTCCACTCTATGGTGCAGTGTAGCCAAGCTCTAGAGATTTGTAGTCCTATACTACATGATCCTACCATCCCCCAAGAAACTGCAGCACTAACATCCCTTGTCTTCCTTCAATCAAGGAGCAGAGTTGGAGTTGGAGACTTAAATTAGATCCCTAAATTAAGTCACATACTTTTGCTTGATGTATGTATATTTGTTTGATCTACAACTCTTCCTTCTGAAAAAATAGTAACTATGGATATTTTAAGTGGCATTTGCCCACTGATGTATGTGCCTAATGCCTATCTAATGTGTAGATTTTTAATATACATATTGAGGTACCTGATAAAGCCTTATAAATGACCACATATTTATGAGGTAACAGCTGTAACCATTACAAAAGATAGTCCAAAAAGAACTCAGTCAGTTCTTAGCTCTCTTGGAGGAATGTGTGTGATGGCTTCCATATGGTCCCAATCCTTCACTTATTTTAAAATGGATAACAAAACTTCCATTGACTTCAATGGTACAGTTTCAGGCCCGTAAAGGGATAATGTTAACTTGGAAATGTCAATTTTTAAAAAACATAATCACAGGGACTACAGTTGGGCCGAGTCCCTTTGCCTCTATTTGTGGCTTCATAATAGTTTTCCATTTTAGAACTATTTTGCTGCTGTCTAAAATACCCACATAAACAGTGAAACTGGCTACCTACTAAGCACATTCAAATATTCAATTTACACAAAATGAAAACCCTCCCACAATATTCTCTCACTCTCTTTCAGATAAAGTAGTACAAGTGATTTCAGACAGATGTAATTTTAATGTTGATGACGTCCCTTTAACATGAATTTTATAATTGGTAGGGTTTTATCAAGTGAAGAGGCCCAAGGGAGCAATCTGATTACTTGACTAAATTGGTTACCTATGTCATTATGGAAAGAACTGAAAGGATATAAATATTTTATACTTCCTTTCCTTTGTCCAATCTGTTTAAAGCCATTTCTGGGACACTTATCATAACATGGGAGCACTTAAAGCTAAAAATGAAACATTAGCAAAGAAAAGGAACATTTTTCCTCTCGTGTAGGAAAAGGGGGGCCCTTCCTGGAAATCTACCTACCTATAAACATTATTATAATGTACCCATCAGTGTAGAATCTAGGAGATAAAATACAGGTTCCAAATTGAAACCTCTAAGAATTAACTTGTGAAATGTAATCGACAAATTGGGATTAATCCCATCAAATTTCGTTGCACTTATATGGAAAACATTATAATTGCAAGCAGTAATTTCAAAGTGTAGCCTGCCCACATATTAGAACATGCAACTTCAATATTATTCCTGGATATTAAATTTCCCCCCTGCACCTCTCTTTAAATTGCTGATTATTTTTCAAGCAGTTTAATTTGAGACTGAAGCAGCATTCTCTATGAAGATCTTACCAACCCCAAGCATATGGAGGTCACTAATACCTGTCATAAGAAATTAGAAAAACCCTCTTTCAAACACTACACTTTTTATTTAACAACCTTATTTCTGTGGTATAGAATAAAGACAACAAATCTTTTCTAAGTAAAAAAAAAACAAAAAAACAAACCATGTTGGGTTAAGACATTTTCAATTAAAAAAATTCAGAACTACTGGATTTTCACCTCTCATCCATAAGTGTATTATAAGGATTTTGTTCAAGTTTGACAAGTTTAAGAGTTTTGCACAGTGTCACAAAAGCTCCTATACAGGTCTCAAAAGAACACCTCATGACCAAGTATTAAAAATGCTGCAAACAACAAATGGCCTGGCAGGGAGCAATTTATCAGGTAAACATGCATGTATGCTAAAATATGCAAATACAGTTGGAATATTTTTAAAATACAGGATCTAGTGACCACAAAATTTGGAGATAGTGCCAAGAATCTTTACTTGAAGAAACTAAAATGCAGCAAGACAGAGGAGTATCCATTTCACACAGAAGCAAATTTATGATTCAGGTCATTCTTCTCCTTACATCAAGGAAAAAAGTTACAAACTGGGAGAATCTCCTACCGAGCCGACACTACTGCAAACTTAGTTACCAAACACGCTTTTCACCTGCAGCAGTACTGAAAATCCAAGTGACTGGATGGTGCAGTGGGAGAACCAAATCTGAGTCCCAGTTCTGGCCTTTTGTTCCTTTGGCTAGCAGGGACTGGGAATGATGTATGTGGAAGTAGCATGCTCAGCACCTGGAGGGAGAAAGTGCTGCATGTCCCACACCAGTAATTATGAATCCTTAAATACTCAGGAGGACTCATAGAATAAGACCTGGCACTCCTAGCACCCTGCTAAAATAAATACTTAAAACCATTGTATAGGCGTTTTGGAAATTTTGTTCAGCTACTGCATGTAAGGACAGAATGGTAGTGTATTTTCATTACGAAATAGAAGCCCTAAAGTTATAAAATGGCATCATTTCCTGGGCCCTTCACAGTTGAAGCTGGATTGGTCTTTAATGTAAAGTGCTATAATTAAGGAGAAGGTGTGAATACCCTTATAGCATCAACAGCCAACCAACCTTTTTCTGGCACCAGCTTTAGAACAAGGTATTCTGGAACTCTTCCAAGCAAGAGGTAAGAAGATCCCAGCAAGTCAATAAACAATAGGAGGAAAAATAGATTGACTTGATAACGCTTTGTTCCTTACTTGGTTTTATTAGTTGTTCCTCCTGTGCAATTTCCACATCATCAGAATCAACAGAAAGTTCCTTTATGAAGTTGGAAGGAAACATGCCAGTCTTTCCATTGAGAATTCCTTCCCACCAGCCCTCCTCTACCTGGACCAAGACAGAAACAGAACAAAAAGAGGTGTTAATATATACAGCACTTTTTTTATTTAAACATTTTAAAATACAATCTGTATTAAGAACAAGTGTGAAAAGAACACTGATTTTGAGCTGTGTAGCGAAACGACAACTCTCCCCTGCGGTGCCTCCTGCTGGTCGTCCAGGAATTAGCTCTTTTTCCAGCTGGAGCACCCTCTGCAGGCCTGTCTCTCGCCGTCTCCCTCTTTCCTTGGGGGGCTTCCCCCTGGTAATACCCCCTCACTCTCTGTGCATCTCCCCTCCCCAGGGAACCCTCAACCCACTATCCCTGCCTCGCCTCAATCTGCAGCTGCCAGTCAGCAACGAGCCTCCGCTCCCTGGGGCGGACTGCAGTGTAAGAGCCAGTCATCGTCGAGGCGGGGGTTTGGACCTGCTGCCTTTCCCTGCAGCCCAGTACCCCTTTAGGTTTTCGTAGCAGGCCTCAGTCTGGGAGGTCACCAGGCCTGAGCTCCCCAGCATAGCCTGTCCCTTCTCCAGCACTGCTCCTCCCTCATTACACCTAGCTTTTAGGCAGCTAGGTCCATCCCCCTCCAAAGTTAAAGGGAGACTGTTCCTACTCTCAGCCACAGCCCTTTTATCAGGGCCAGCTGCCTCCTAACTGGGCAGGGCCCCAGCTATGGCTGCCTTCCCAATCAGCCATAGCACTCTTCAGGGCTGTTTTAACCCCTTCATGGCCAGAGCGGGGTAACCACCCCGCTATAAGCTGTTTGTATACATTTTTACAAGGATGGAATCCACTTTGCATGAGGTATCCATCTTTTTATATGCACGAGATGGATGTATATTATCTGTGCGTATCTGCAGTTTTTTTATTTGTTCAACCATGGGAGTGACAAGCCGTTAACTAAAATGACTGAGCAATACTTCACAATTACAGAGTTCCAAGTACATTTCACATTTGTAAGAATTAGTTCACCCACCAAGGAAATGCAGTAGTTGAAATACAACAGCTCGTTAACTATGCGCAGCAACACCACACCCCTGTTGATGACAGGATGTGAAAAAAAGAACACTGAGAAATTCCATATCTTTAGAAGCAACTTCTTTAGGTTTCCACTGCATGACATAACACTATGTAAAAGTTAAGGAAACGGCAAAGATAGAGAATATGAATAATAGTACTAATATGTGTTAGTTTCCAGAAGAGTCAACAGGATCCACAGAATAAATAATAATGGGAGCAAAAGAAGCAAGCAACTGCCTAATGTAATTCTGGCAGAAAATAAATACATCACTTAAAAATGATTCATTCCCTCACATGTAACCTATCCAATATGGAATGGGAGCATCATACTAGGAAATGACAGTCCCTAAATACCAAATGCCTTTAGGTTATAACATGACAGCAGGGCATGATTTATTCTCTGCACCAGATAAACATATATTTGACAGATTAATATCTTCCGTTCGTCAGACATTGCCCATCCACAAAAGTGACAGGAGAGGACAGCTTCAGTCTGTGAAATATCAGTCTCTAAAATGGTTTGACCCATCTCCTTTCTACAAAAAAAAAAAAAAAAAAAAAAAAAAAAAACAAATCTGAAAACCAGATTCCAAGTGCTTTGCAAGTTGTAGCTGTTTATGTTTACTATTTTTTTAGAAACAAATTAAAACAGTTTCAGTTATTTGCTAAAACTTCAAATGTCAAATATTTGTAAAAGTATCAAGTTTTTATACAGTAAATCATTTATTAAAAACATACTGTAGTGGAGCAGCTGCCCCACTCCTGCAAAAAGGGCTTAAAACAGCCCTGGGAAGGGCTGTGGCTGAGGGCAAGCAGCTCCCAGGCTGATTGAAAACACAGGTTCAGCTGGGGGCCACGCCCCAAACAGACTAGCAGACCCCTATAAGAAGGCTGAGAGGCAAGGGCCTGACAGAGAGACAGTCTCCTCTGTCCTCTGGGAGCTTGAGCAGGGTACCCAGAGTGGTGCAGGGCTGGGGCAAGGCAAGAGGAGCTGGGGGAGCTCTGGCCTGGAAACCCCCAGGCTGCAGGGCCTAGGGGATGGCCCAACAAAGGGTACTGGGGTTGCAGGGGGCAGCCCATGGCTCTAGAGCAGAGGTCGGCAACCTTTCACAAGTGGTGTGCCGAGTCTTCATTTATTCATTCTAATTTAAGGTTTTGCGTGCCAGTAATACATTTTAACATTTTTAGAAGGTCTCTTTCTATAAGTCTTTAATATATAAACAAACTATTGCTGTATGTAAAGTAAATAAGGTTTTAAAAATGTTTAAGAATTTCATTTAAAATTAAATTAAAATGCAGAGCCCCCCCAGACCAGTGGCCAGGACTCAGGCAGTGTGAGTGCCACTGACAATCAGCTCGTGTGCCGCCTTCAGCACCCGTGCCATAGGTTGCCTAGCCCTGCTCTAGAGGCAGAAGCAGCAGGCAAACCCTCCTTGCTAATGATGAGTGGCAATTGTACTGCAGTCTGCCCCTGAGAATGGGGGCAAGTGGTGACTGGCAGTTGCCGAGACTGAGGCAAGGCGGGGACAGTGGGTGAGGGTTCCCTAGGGGAGGTGGACCCAGAGCTAGACTGTGGGGTTACTGCAGGGGTGCAGCACCCCAGGGAAGAGGGCACTGGGGTCCAGGGAGGGACCCGGGGCCAGTAGCAGGCAGGACATCAGCCTGCAGAGGGCGCTCCAGAGCTGGAAGATGAGCTAATTCCCTGGACGACTAGCGGGAGGTGCCGCAGGGTGAGTCGCTGCTCTGCTACACATACCCAGGATGCCAGCAACAACTTATGGCAAATATTTTCCTCAACCTATATATGAAGTAGCTGAATCTTAAAACCCAGACATATGCCGGGATTTATTTTTGCGTGAGTACGTCCTTTTGATATATTACTATAAAATACATTTATCAAGTTATTTTTACTTTAAGGTTTTTTCCCCTCCTGCTTCTCATACAAATTCTTGTCCTTTTATGCTGACTTTTTGCCTTTAATTTTGAATGAAGTGCAAATCAATATGGCTACTTTCATTTAACAACTTCAGTAGCTTACCACGCCAAAACATCTTGTTCATGCATCAGTAATATCAATGAGATTAAGCACATCTCTGGGAATAATGGCTATTAGCTAACTGCTGCCTTAGAGAGAAGAAGGGCAGGTCTATACTACCTGCCGGATCGGCGGGTAGCGATCAATGTTTCAGAAGTCGATTTATCGCGTCTCATGTAGATGCGAAAAATCGATCCCCGAGTGCTCCCGTTGACTCCGGTACTCTACTACTGCGAGAGACGCAGGCAGAGTCAACCGGGGAATGGCAGCAGTCAACTCAGCGCTGTGAAGACACCGTGGTGAGTCGACCTAAATACTTTGACTTCAGCTACGCTATTCCTGTAGCTGAAGTTGCTTATTTTAGGTTGATTCCTTCCCTCCCCACAGTGTAGACCAGGTCAAAGAAACAAGACATTCTGGGCGAAACAGTGGCCCCACGGAAAGGCAATGGCAAAACTCCCATTGGTTTCAGTGGGGCTAGAATTTCAGCCAGCATTTTCATATGTCCTGGAAAAATAATACTTGTTTGTTTTTTGTCTTCTCTGGTCAAACTAAAAAGGCCGTTATAAACACAGAAAAACAAACAGTAGTATTTTCAAAAGCCAGAGCTTTTATATAATAATTTTCAAAGAAGAAAATTATAGGGTTAAAATCCTTAGCTGTACCTTTTAATACTATTCATATATAAAATATTTCTACTTATAATAGCACATTAATCACAGAAGACGTTATTGATCAAAACTGAACCTTTATTCATAACCCATATTACCCTAACAGAGTGGTTTCCAAACTGGAGTTCATGAACCCGAAATGTTACAGGGAGTTCTCCGGAAAAATTCCCTAATGGTGGACAGAGCTGTCCATAGGAACCTTGGGCAGCACGAGGCCAGCAGTCCGGAGCCTTGGGGACTTCCAATTTTGAAGCAGATCAAAGCAAGCATCCCTATCACACTGAGGAGATTTAAATGTCAAGACTCCTTTTACAAAATAGAAAGGGAGGTGGGTATTTTTTACCATTTTTAAAATTAAATAGATTGCTAGTGATGTTTTTTAAATTATTATGAAGAACAAGTTTAAGCTCTGTGGTAAATATGCATTGTTCGCCTGGACTGCTCAAGACCTGAATTCTTGTATAGAAGGAACTGAGTTGGCTTCTTAAATCCATTCATTCGGTTTCACATCTAATACTCCTTGATAGGAGCCAGAGGCACAAGTATGGAGGGCAACAAAGGTCACATGCCACCCCTGCATCAGCGCCTCCCTCCATGGGTCCCTCCTTTTTTTTTTTTTTTTCCTGTGGCCCTTTTCCGATGGTGCCCCCCCAGGCCCTGGGGTGTACGGGGGCTTTGCTCCTGCACCCCTTTTTTCTACTGGCACCTCTGATAAGAGCCTCATCTTGTAACAGGCTTAATCAACAGTGATACAAGCTACAAAATTGAGTTCTTGGAAGAGCGTTGCCATTTTCATACAGTAATGATAAGTAATTAATAATAGTGTGTAATAAGCATATCATAAAAACAAATTTTATATTTCCAAGATCACTGCTTTTATAGTTTATGCTGACGTAAGGGAAAAAATCCCTGGAAATATTCATTTTTAGGAAGGGGTTCACGAGACTTGACATTTTAGTGAAAGGGTGCACAGGTTGGTAAAGTTTGGGAACCCTGCCCTAATAGTTACTCAAGTCTGACTTACTGATGACCAAAAGATGAAGCACAATGGAATTAGGCAGACGTATAGGTCCCACTCTTGCAAGCAAGTACGATTGAGCCCTTAATGGCTTTTTTATAGTGTACCATTAAACCAAAATCAAACGAACAATATTATCCACTTACATCCCTCCGAAGTAATTTTTTTCTGTATGTTTCCTGTTGCATGACACTGTTTTCTGATACATTAATATCAGTACCATGCATGCACACATACACACACAATCTCATAATTATTCACCCTTAAATCATCTGCAATGCTTACTAACAACTACTGCATGATATTTCCAGTGCCTGCCCAGTGAGCAAGAGACTAGAGCCAAAAGTGGAATCTTCCCAAAACACTATGCAAAATGATGTTCGCATAGGATACTGGGGAGCTCCATATTTTACTAAATATTTTTTCAACAACAGCACTGTACAACATAGGTGTGTGTATCTGTACGCATCTACATTTTTATCAACTTTAAACACACTAGTTAAGAGATTATTTTGTACTGCAAACTACACATAAAACTGTCTCTGGGATTTAGCAGCCTCAAATGGGGACACCCCTGTGTAATATGGTTTGAAATGATGTGATAATTCTTAGCCGATAAAAGCTTACAAATGGAAATGCATTATTCATGTGAGTAGCCTATCAGAAGGTACAAGTATTCAGTAAAATCTATTACGTAGCTAAGTGCTTTCAGGATTTATGCACCTGGGTCCTAATTCTTGCCTAGCATTCATGCACTGTAAAAACCTTCCTCTTCTTCTTTTACCTCACCCACAGCACAGAAATCAGGGCTCCTGTAGTAGAGGAAAGGTTCTTGAATTAATCCATCTCCTACTGACAATACTGTGTACATGCATGTCGTATCTTACACGCATTTAACATGCACGATTTCCGCTTTATGCGGTTGACCAAAACAAAAAAAAAAAAAAGAAAGGGAAAAATAAAAATATAAAAACTTTCTTTAGGGCAGGCGATTTCACCCGCCATTGAAGTCAATGGGGTTTCGGCTACACGGAAAGTGGAAACCGCAGAATGGAACCATCGCATAAGATACGACATGCCTGTATACTGTTTTTGGTTCAGCCTATCTCCTCTCCCCCATTGTTTAAATCTTCTGGCAACTGTCTGGGAAGGAAAAGGGTGTCTTAACCTTGCCATGCCCCATATGCTATCAGTACTGCTGTCACACCACATTTTAAGTATAATGACATACATGAGGGTGAATGGAGATACTTCATTAGCCTACTTCATATATTTATGGGAGGTACATTCTTGTTCAGCCATTTTTACAGAACACATCACCAACCAATGTTGTATGCACGGGGGAGATGGGTCCAACAGTGGGGGAGCTACCCTTCCTCCACCTAAAATATATTACGATTGGCTATACCGGTTTTCATATCTTACTGGGAGGCTGTGGAAAACCATTTCTGCAGAACCCACACATACCTCTACTGCCATTAAAAAGCTTTTTCTCAGAGATTTAAAGATATTAACATTAATTGTTGTTTAAAGTACCCCAAAACTCCAAAGCACCTTATGAACTAAGTTCTCTCTAAGTTCTGTGGCTATCAAGTGCTACACACACCCTGAGCCCGCACCCCCAGGCAGAGCCCTCAGCCCCCTCTGCCCCAGCCCTGACCCCTTCTCACACTCCGAATCCCTCGACCCCACCCCTGCCACATATCACCTCCAAAATTCATTCCGCACATGGATGTAAAATATTAGAGGAAACATTGCTTATGAGTTTCCTCCAAGGAAGTGGCATATATAATTTTAGTTTTTAAAAACCCCTAAAGCAAAAAGAGACTTTCACAGAAAAGCACTGCTTTCGCTGAGATTACTTGTGGAGTGAAGCACCATTTGAGGTGGATAAGTGTATCATGTTTGCAAATTTGATACCATCAATTTAGAACTGAACAAAGACTATGAGTGGCTAGCTAACTACAAAAACAGTTTCTCTTCTCTCCGTGTTCACACCTCCAGAACAGCTGCTAAAAGAGGACCTCATCTCCCTGATTAGAGATAATAAGCTGATTCAGCCTGATTTGACTAACCTTGTTACCTCTAACCTGGTCCTTGCCTCTTATTTATTCCTGCCTCTGGATACTTCCACTGCATGCATCTGACGAAGTGGGTATTAGCCCACGAAAGCTTATGATTCAATACTTTAGTCAGTCTACATGTAAAAAGCTATCAATCATAAACCTTAGAAATGGTGGAAATTTAGCTACTCTTTTTACTGTTTGATCTTATCATATTTATATTCCATATAGAACACACACAAACCGGCTTCAGAGCCCAAGCTCCTGCCCAAGACTGAACATCTGCATAGCTATTTTGAACACTGTAAACCCAGGCTCTGAGATTTGCTACCACAGGATCTTGCTTGCTGTGTAACCGTATTCTAAGAGACCTCTTTACTTTTGCAGAGACCACAGATTTCAGTTCCTAAACTGATACTTTAAAGACCCAGCATAGTAGAAGAATACAATGAAGAGTAGCTTCCGTCTCTAACAGGTGAAATCTAAGGGTTTGGCTATACGGGAAAGTTGTTTTCATCTAACTAAAAGTGTGTTTTAAACAGATTTAGCTAAATCGGCATAAAAGGCTGTGTATACACTTTTATTTCACTTTAAGCCAGGCTTATTTTGGATTAGTCTAAGTCAGTTACAAATTGATTTAGAATAAACTAAATTGAGCCACCCAAACCGAAACTAGTTTCGTACAGGAGTTTGCACTGGTTTAACTAAATCAGTTCAAGACCAATTTAAGCTAAACCGGTGCAACTTTCTTGTATAGACAAGTAAAATTCACAGGGCTGGCATCATACCTCATATCTGCGAATAAAAAATATTTGGTGGGTGGAGAGGAGAACTGGGAATAAGGGAGGTAGCTGTATGGTCTAACCTTGCAAAATTTACACAGGGTAAATAATTTTTTAACAAACAAATAAACTACCATTCACATTTTCATCTTCAATCACAATGGTCTAGACAAGGGGTCTCCAAACTTTGAGACGAGGGCCATATTAGATTTTTGAAGGGGCTTCATGGGCCAAAGCGACTGTGAAAAGAATCATTATATGCAAATATATGCAAAATCCCCCCTCTTTGCTCCTCCAGCCACTGCTGTGCCCCCCCCCCCCCCGTTGGGTTCTCCGGCGGCTGCCATGGGGGCACTCATCCCTCCACACATGGGGCCGCCAGTAGCACCTCGTGGGACAGGGCGGAGCAGCGGCTTCTCCACATGCCTGCTCAGCGTGCCTGCTCAGCTGGAGGGCCGGAAAAAATCGAAGCTGCAGGCTGGATATGGCCTCTGGGCTATAGTCTGAAGACCCCTGGTCTAGACTGAGCATGTAAATTTTGTGCTGGTGCTACTATATATTAACGAACATTTTGCAAACCATGATTAATACAATAGATTTGTGCATTCATCATTTGAATGCATGTTACGGTACATCACACAGTAAAACTTTACAGAAATATGTTTCTGGTTTGCACAACAGATGCTTATATTCTTAATAATTCCACAGGTTAGGCATTCACAGCTGAAAGATGAATTACTCTAAATAAAGTGGTATTTATGGGATGTCACACTGCAGTGCTATGCCTGTAGATAGTAACATAGACATGCAGAAAGACAAGCAGTAAATTACTGCTGCAGCTTTCTGTGGCAGATAAAGTTCCTGTGAAACAGTGAAAAGTCTGCTATACTTTCGTAGGAATAGACACTGATCACAAGGGCAGTGGGGCAAGAATAGAACACAGACAATCTATTCTGCATCACCATTCTAAAAAACAACCCTGGTTATAATAAATGTGGTTGTACTCACTGAGATCTTAAGAAGTCTGATTTTGAAGAATAATTTTTTTTCCCCATCAACCCAGTCTGGTACCACTCAGACGGCTGAGATAACACCTTATGTTGCATTAATGCAGCAAGGAGTGAGTAAGGAAGATCTTACATTTGGGCAAATGACAATGTAGGATATTTCCCTACAACACAAATGATTATTGGGAAGGGGCAACAGTTCATCTACTTCTGGCCCCTTATTCTCTAGCCAGCTGCAATAGGTGTTATGGTCAATAGCACATGCTAGCTATTGGCAAACGTTTTCAGTGCAGCAGTAAAAGTAATCCCAGCAGTGCTTCCCCCAGGTCTGCCCAAAAGAACCTTGCCTTAACTAATACATTTTATTAGAGCAGAGAATCTGCAAGACACTGAGGCTCCCTTCAGCAGTGCCACTCAAGATAGAATTATGAATTCCATGCCAGATGCGTGTGTTACTAATTGAACATATTTTAAATATCATGTAAACACCTGTTTATGAAAAATATTCCCTTAACTATGAGCATGAGTGTGTATGGGGGCTGGAGGGGGAGAGTGTGGAATGTTTCATTTTCATATGTCTACAACTTCCACATGTAATATAAACATTTTCAATCTCATCTGGATTTGAAAAATTGTACTTATTACAGAAAAAGGGAGTTATTAAAATGTGTGTGGAAAGAAACAAGAAATACATTTGTTGGCTGAACTTTAGAGGGTTCCCAAGTAAATTTGTTACTTATATGATTCATTGGAGGGTGATAGTCCTTCCTCATGGAGGGCCTATTTAGATTATGGTGGGAGGGCTTTTTATTCCATCACCTTGTTCTTCAAAGAAAGATTTATCAAGTTTTAAGTGAGGGAATTTAAGGAAGGTTTTCTATGCTCATGTAAGGTCTAATATGTTTCAGACTGTACAGCAAGAGGAGCTTAAATTCAGTCTTTGAACTCATTAGAATGTTGGATGAATAGTGTCATCCAAATGTCCTAGCCAATCTCTTATAATCTTGACATCCTACATTACAATTCTGCTCACAGCCAAAATAAGATTAGTTAGGTGACATGAGATGTCTGGGTCTGGGAAGGACAATGTGCAGTGTGTGTGCACTTAGGTTAAAGAAGAAACAGTGATTACTAAACCCCTCACATTTGGATATGTCAAGTTTAGTCTTTTTACAGGCAACTGAGAGACCTGGGCAGATTGCAATGACCTTTTTTAAAAAAAATGGATTGGTGGTTATTTAAGTGATGGATAAAAGAGAAATAAAACTGGCCATATCTTCAGCAGAATAACAAATGCTGGATTTATTAGCTGCTCAGTCACTGAAAAAAATCCCTAGGAATAAATCATGGCAGTTGAAAACCTGCCTTTTATTGGACTTTTCATCAAACTGAATCTTAAATAGATCGTTTTAATGCTCAATAAATGAAATTAAATGACTTTGAGCATATCCTGAGTTATTCTAAAGATTCCAGGTTAGCATTTTAGTTTCCTGTCCTGATATTTAAATCAAGAGCATAACTTCTAACAGCTTCATTGGATCATAATCAAGTCCTTAGATGAGTATTGACGGAACACTACAGAATCAATCTGACAAGCAGATCTACACATACAGAAAAACTTGTAGATTCTGAGCTTTTGGTTCTAAGCGTCTAAAGTTTTATAAATGGTGTCCAATCCTAAAAATTGATCTGTGTTCAAATGCCACTTGGTGTGGAGTATGCGCATATTCCTGCAGGTAAAGCTTTGAAGCAGATAAATTACAACAGAATCATAAGGGGCAAAAAATCTAAAGTGACATAACACAAACAATAGAACAGTAAAAAACTCTTTTTTGAATTGTTTTAAAACATATTGCCCTCTGAAAAGTTGGCGTGTACAAAGCAAATGAAGACTGTGTGCCTACACAGTACATCAAAGTTACTTACTTCTCCCATGACCTCAATGATGTCACCAACTTTTAACTCCAGCTCATCTTCATTCTGAGGCATGTAACTGAAAGCCACCTGACATCTTCTCCTCCTATTTCTCTCCCCTAGATAGAGATGAAAGAATAGAGCAAAACATTTAGATGAAAATTTAAATAAAATAAGGCTTCCTGAACAAGCAACCCAGCTACACTGTGCCCTTGCGCACATTCCATGGGACAGCACCAAAGATGAAGCAGCACTGCACTGTTCTAAAAGAACACTTTCAAAAATGTTTTGAATGTCTGCAATCCCTAAAAAATGTGCCTAGGATCGATTTACAAAAAAAAACCCACCACCAATATTCAGAATTTTTCAGAGAACTATATAAATGCAGACAGGTAAATGGGAAGATTTGGTTTTGGAATATTGCTTGCTAAACAAACAGCTCAGTATCTGTCTGCATTTGGACTTTTTTGTGGAACTGAGAAAGAAAGAAAACTTTCTGAAATTTAACTGCTGAACATCCTACCCCCCATCTTCTGGTTAAAGAACGACTTACCAAAACAAAGAATAGTAACAGCATTTTGCATGTGAGGATGATGGAGGTAGTGATAAAGACCAATTAAAATACAGTTCTCTCTGTCATAAATAAGGACATTTCTTGTTTAGAGCCTTGCAATGCAGAAACCATACCATATGAAAAAAACTGTCAATATATTTCTTCATTTCATGAGTAATTTATTTACTTACAAACTGGAATATTAAATCTCATCAAATGAGCACACACCGGTGTGTCTTCATAATTATTGCCCAAATGCCCCTAGACTTCCATTTCAAAAAAAGTCATGCAGTCAGCACAATTTTTACTCTACAAAAATATTCATTGACAGAACTAGACATGCTCCTTAGGACAAATGAATGAGAAAAGTCATATCATTGCTGATTCTCTTTTTTTTTCAATTTGGAAAACTGATCTTTAAAAAAAGTGGGGGAGCGGGGGGGAAGTCCCATGCAGACAAACTTCGAAAGGCAACTACACCTTCATTAGACAACTTAGCTTTTAAATTTCTCATCCCAAGTTTAAGGAGAAAGTTTCCCTTGTCTTTGAGGTGTAGTATGAACAGCAGATGACTATTTGAATTCTTAAAAAATAAATGTATTTTAATGCAGATGACCTAACTATCTCAGTTCTTCTTTCATAAAAATGTTAGCTTATTTGTCTTACACTAATAAAATCACTAATCTAGTGTAATCTAAACTAGTGTAATCACTTACACTAATAAAAAGTATTGTGTGACTGATGATTTCACTAGGGTGATTTCTGGGCTGTATCCTAATAAATACATTCTGTATAGAATGCCTTCAGGACTGTGCAAAAGTTAGAGGCTGCAAATAAAAAACAGACTTTTTTTTAAAAAAGATAAACATCCTCATTTTATGAATATCAGAATTTACGACGTGGTAACTGTTGACTGATTTGACAGACTGAAATACATCAGTTGCCATGGTATTTTATAATCAATATTGGGTTACTCAAGGATGAAATTTCTACGGGCTGGTCTACACTAACACTTTAAGTTGATCTAAGTTATGCTAATTAGTAAGTTACGTAACTTAGGTCATCTTACAGCACTGCCTACACTGCGCTATGTCGACAGAAGAGGGCTCAGGTAGGTGTAGAACAGATGTCAACGGGAGAGTGATCTCCAATCAACTTAGCATGTCTTCACCAATCCTGCTAAATTGACACCACTGAATCAATTGCAGCAGTGTTGATTTAGCCTGTAGCGTAGACATGGTCAAACTGAATAAGAAATCGGTACAGCACTGGATACTACTGATAAAACTATGTGAATCTCTTTTTTTGCATATTTACTTACGATATTTTTGTGTGATTGCTATAAAAGTGTGTCTTCCCTCAAGGTGAACTGACTTATATAAAACAGAAAGACTAATCTGCATGTAAAAGGAACATGAAGACATTAAGCCTCAAATCAACGTACACTTACAAACTGCAGGAATCCTTCAGATGTTTTCTAAAATTTGGAAATTTAGCACCTGGAGTTGTAGAAAAAGCCTCTCAATCACACGTCCAGTCTCTCCTCTTACAACACTCTCCCCTCTGGCCAGCATTTACTAGGTCAGCAGTTCACTCACACTTACTGTGCACATGTACACATCATGCAAGTTGTCCAGATTTAGACAGGTTCAACTAGTCTTTTTTTACTCCCAAGAACAGAGCTGATCAAAATTTTTCTCACACAACGTATTTTGGGGGGGAGAATGCAAATTTGTGTCAATTTCATCAAATTGTTTCAGCTGGGGAAAGAAAACTAATAAAATCTGAAAAAAAAAAACCCAAGAGAACATTTCGCATCAAATAAAATGAAACATTTGGATTTTTCGGTATTAAATTATGTTTTGTTTCAAAATGTCTTACTACCACAAAGATGTAATCACTTTATTGTAATCTCTTTGGAACTGGGACTGTCAGTTTGTTACGTGTGTGTATAGCACCTAGCAGAATGGGATTCTGGTCCATGCCTTGGGCTCCTAGTGCTAAGGTAATATAAATTAATTTTTAAAAAGGATATCTAGGGTCCTTAATGCTTCTCCTAAGGCCTAGTAGGACTTGCTCAAAGAGCAAGAAAAATAACATGAGACGTCCTCTAATAATTTAATGCAAGTCTTGGTACAAGAGAAGAAAGAGTGAAAGGAAGCTCCTTCAATGCTGCCGTCCAGCAGGAAAAAAAGGAACAAAAGTCATGGGGCGAAGGAGAAAAGATATATAGTATATGTTTGGAAGAATTCCTAGTGGCTTCAGTAATTATCCATCCAAACAGCTTCAATGAGCATGAAGTAGGTCCACTCTACAATGCAAGAGGGACAGCGTAGAATAAACAAGGAGCTATAAAAGAGTAGAAGAAAAGAGACAAGAGGCAAATGTTTTGAAATCCACTTCATGCCACAGCAAAACCAGAAAAGATAAAAATAAATGAGTGCAACACTATTTTATTTGTGTTTTATGTATTTTATAGAGTGCAACTCTACCTCTTCAGCTCCATGGACAGCAGAGAATTACACACATGGAGAATCCAAGAAAACTGTCAGCGGTGGAAGAGGGTGAGACCTTATCAGTGAAAAATCTTCTACATTTTAAAATTTAGGAACAAACACCTGGTGAGTAAAGCACAGAACAAGGAACCAAGAGATGTGTGTTCTCTTCTCTGCTCTACCACTTAGTTACTGTGTGGCTTTGAGTAAGTTCCATAAGATCTTTGGGCCTCCATTTCCTCATTGTAAACAGGGGAAACTGTATTTTACTCCCTCCCTCATGTATTGTGAGCCTAACTTAATATTTTGTAAAACTCTGAGATCCCAAAAACTTTACAGAAGTGCAAAGTATAATAACTATGGGGATCACAAACTTATCGTTCCACTCTCAAGACATATTCACAGCAGTTAGAGTACATTAAGGCATGAAAGCAGCATGATACCAGACAAGAAATATCAACCCACAGCATTCAATATACCCGACTGTTCCAAGTTCCTCAAATTAGTCTCCTGGTTCTGTCACTTCTCCCTTTCCCTGGATCTCTCTCTAAAGAAATGTCTAAATGGAGAACAGCAAGGAACAGAGGATGAAAGACAGACAATCACCCTGTTCTCTTTCTCCTAATGCAGTTGTTAACACAAGCAGCAGTTCACTCTTTCGGTTTCAGCAAGGGGACACAAGTAATCAGCCAGGCTCCACGAACAGCTAACTGCTTATGTACATTTTTAGAATCTTTTGGGACAGCATATTAGCAGTGCTAAGAACTATATACAGCAGAAGGGTTGTTTTGTTTTGAATGGTGCAATGAAGCAAGATGGGTAGTTCCAAGAGAACTCAACAGGTACTACTAGATCACTGTGAAAACAGAGCTGATTCAAAGAGAGTTCAGAGTCAACAAGCAGCACACATACAGGTGTTGTTAGCAAAGTTAAAGATATTTTTGTAAAATTCCCATGCCAGTCACCATCCTAAGTTTTTTGTTTCTGTCGAATTAGTACACAGCGTTTCTCAACACAGCATGTTCAGGAATCATGAACACCACTTGGAATGGCTTACCGACAGTTAAGACAAAGTATCAGTCCTGAGGCTCTGTCTGCTGTGCTCCCCCTCAAACATTCCCACCTACTTTTACTGAAATTATTGCTGTAACTGCTGTGTGTTGTGAAATGTATTAAAGACACACTGTGAAATTAACATGTATTGTACTTGGCTAGTCAATATGCAGTTGAATTTTAAACCATATTCTTACTAAAATTCAGATTACAGAAGTAGCTGAAACAAAGTTACATATAGTTTTCCATTGTAATCCCATTTTTGGTCCTTCAACTTAATGAAAATTTCACTATTTGGATGGAAATTTCCCACTTTTGTTTTTAAGTTTGGGCATAAATAGTTCAGCCAATCCTTAGTGCAAGTGGGAAAGAGGGTGAACAAGGCACCTTTTCCAGTTTAAAAGTACTAGAATTTTTGAACAGCACATGAATCAAACAGCCCATGATTTGAAATGCTAAATTTTCTCTAGGTATAGTTGTAACAGAGAAATAACATCTTTCACTGTTTTATAAGAAACTGGTTTGCATTGGACAAAACTATAAACCTGTAAAAACCTGTAAAAAAATTACATCTTTATTATATGCAGTCAATACGCAGTCAATATTTAAAAATACAGTGTGCAGCCACAGGAAAGTGCAGCCACAGGAAGGATTTACTGTGCAGATGTTAGGGGCCAACGGAACTATGAAATGAAAACTTTGTAAAGGTGTACGACATTTGCAGCAATGGCACTCAGGACTTCAATACAGACATTAAGCAAGTGAGCAGGGGTTCAGGTACAGCTCCTCTGCACTTTGTAAGGACTGACGTGAGGGCTTCATGCCTTTATTCAGCTTCTGCAGACCTTGTCAAGTGGG
This sequence comes from Dermatemys mawii, assembly GCA_007922305.1. Classification (NCBI taxonomy): domain Eukaryota; kingdom Metazoa; phylum Chordata; order Testudines; family Dermatemydidae; genus Dermatemys; species Dermatemys mawii. Next base: position 2,859,858 of record ML677364.1, on the reverse strand, counting down.
AAAAGACTAAGAGATGGTCCATTTTATAAGCTATGCAGTGCTTTGATGCACCTTAGCATCAAGACTTAAAAGTTCACAGGAGAGAGGCTGTTACAGAGATCCTATGATGTGCTAGAGGAAGGCTTCTATCTGTGAACCTATTAAGGTACACTGAAGAGGGTATAAAGGTGATATGGGTAGATAAATAATTTCACACTGTCATTTACAAATGCTATTGCAATTTTTTGCAAGGTAGGAGATATTAGAATTCTTGAAGAATAAAGCTCCTTTTTTATATATATAACTTTTTCCTGTTTTTACTTTATGTATTTTTTATTTTGCGTGTAAAAAATGCCAGAGGAAAACTCTAGAGTAGAAGAACATTAAACCTGCATGGTAAAGCACTTAGTCAGGAAATGATTAGGGCCGTCAATTGCAATTAACTCATAGAGTCATAGAATATCAGCTTTGGAAGGGACCTCAGGAGGTCATCTAGTCCAATCCCCTGCTCAAAGCAGGACCAATCCCCAATTAAATCATCCAACAGATTTTTGCCCCATAACCCTAAATGGCCCCCCTCAAGGATTGAACTCACAACCCTGGGTTTAGCAGGCCAGTGCTCAAGCCAATGAGCTCTAACTTCACTCAAAAATAAAATAATGTAAAACTTTAGCATCTACAAGTCCACTCAGTCCTACTTCTTGTTCAGCCAGTTGCTAAAACAAACAATTCTGTATACATCTGTGGGAGCTAATGCTGCTCATTTCTTATCTACAATGTCAAGTGAAAGTGAGAACAGAAGTTCGCTTGACACTTTTGCAGGCAGCACCGCAAGGTATTTATGTGTCAAATATGCTACACATTTGTATGCCTCTTCATGCTCTGGCCACCATTCTAGAGGACATATGTCCATGCTGATGACAGGGTCTGCTTGATAACAATCCAAAGCAGTGTGAAATGTGAGAGTAACAGTAGGGGCAAATTAGCATGGGGAAATTAGTTTGGCTTCTTTTTAGTTCTTGTAGTGACCTACTGTATTTTCCACTCCATGCATCCAGTGAAGTGGGTTTTAGCCCACAAAAGCTTATGCCCAAATAAATTTGTTAGTTTATAAGGCGCCACAAAGACTCCTTGGTGTTTTTTCTGTTTAAAGCAATGACTTAACACACCACCTTGAAAGTCTCACTCTTGGGCCTTGAATCTCACTCTTTGGTACTGTATATCTCACTCTTAAGGACAGCAAACCCTTGACATCTCTGTGGACCCATATTTAGAGACTTGGAGTAACCTTTCTGCCTCCAACAGGAAGGCATCCTTCCATGTGAATAATTTAATCTTCTATGTGAAAGACACATGTGAGCAGGAAATCCCATGATAGAATTTTAAAACTCCTTAAACAAAGTATTGGAGTTAACAATTAATATGAAAAGGAGACAACAACAAAAACAAGCTGGGTGAGCTAATATCTTTTATTGGGCCAACTTTTGTTGGTGAGAGACACACTTTTGAGCGACAAAGCTCTTCTTCAGGTCAGGGAAATGTACTCAATGTTACAGCTCAGTGTAAGCTCAAAAGCTCATCTTTCTCACCAACAGAAGTTGGTCCCAAATTGATATTACCACCCAGCCTGGTTTCTCTGATACGCTAGGACTAACACAGCTACAACCACACTGCATACAACAACAAAAAGTCATCTTTAATGTTTGTCAAGTGTCGCTGAAAGCTGAGCCAACAATTAAAAATAGGTCAAACTAATACTGTTGCCCATAGGCGTGCGTACGGGGTATGCCGTGTGTGCCCAGGAACACCCTAATGCAGGGGTGGGCAAATTACAGCCTGTGGGCTGGATTCGGCCAGTCAGGGCTCTGGATCTGGCCCGCAGATTTCCCACCTCCGTGGTGCTGTGACCTGCTCAGCTCTGGGAAGCAGCTGGAAGCACATGTCTGAGGCCCTTGCGGGAGGGGGAGCAGAGACTTCTGCGTGCTGTTCTTCCCTATGGATACCTCTTTTGAAGCTCCCACAAGTGTGTGGAGCCCTCTGCTCCTCCTCACCCCAGGGCCTGGGTGCTGGCTGCTTCCCGGAGCAGAGCAGCGTGGGGCCAGGACCAAGGCCAGGGAGCCTGCCCTGGCCCCGCTGCCAGCCTGGAGCCGCTCCAGGTAAGCGGCGCTGGGCTGAAGCCCACACCCCAAATCCTTCCTGCCTCCTACTGCACCCCAGCCCCCTGCCCTGAGCCCCCGCTGCACCATACACCTCTCCTGCACTCCTGCCCCCTGCCGCATCCTGTGCTCCTCCTGCACCCCAACTCCCTGCCCTGAGCTCCCTGCCACACCCCACATCCCTCCTGAACCCAGCCCCGAGCCTCCTGCCACACCCTATGTCCCAGCCCCTTTGTATACTCCTGGTTAACACTACAGCAAAAATTTGGTATTTTGTGTCTCATTTTTTAAGTTTGTATTTTTTAAGTAAAGTTTAGTTGTTAATTAAAAAAAAAGTAAGCTCAGTTAAGTTTTAGTTTCTTTAGTTTATTGATGAATAAACAATGTCCTTTATGATTGAGTATTCAATAAATGTTCGCCTTAAAAAAAATAAAAAATAAAATTCCCTGGGTGCATACCCTAATGAAATGTGCTGTACACGCCTATGCTGTTTACAAACATACTGCCATCAGAGAACAGCAACAGATCCAAAACATCAAGTTTTGGAGAAACAAACATGAGCTAGCAACAGAGTGGACACAAATCAATTATTTAAAACAAATCAGAATATTTAAATGCAAATGAGATCATTTAAAATTTATCTCCTGAGACATATAGTTGTAAATTAATTTTCCATGGGCCTGATTATCATTTACACCAAAGTCCCTTCACACTGCTCCGTCACTGTAAATGTGATTCAGGCTGTTAATTTCACTAATACAGACTAATTATAATTTAAATTAATATACAGTATATTGTATTGTTTCATTGTGTTATACATTGCAAATCTTTATTTTTCACCACCTATTCATGACATCCTGGGCAGTACAACAGCCTAGAATACAGTAAAGTTACATTCAATACAGTGTAATCTGGAACCATGGAGTGACTGTTCACATCTTGTAAAGAATTAATCATTATAATTCCACCATAACAAAACCCATAAACCATGTACAATTTTGTAACTGGGGCTGGTGTATCAGGCATGTACAGGTATTTCTACAAATCAATAGTTTTTCCTGCTTTTCTTTTTAAAAAAGTATTGCCAGCCTCTCTCAGCAGCCTGAAATGTAGAAAGATTGCTAGACTGCAAGGGCTGGACCAAAAAAGGCAGAAGACTTGTGCCAAGAGTTTCAGTAATAAGAGCCTAAAGTTCTTCTAAATTCATCTTTAGGCACCTAAATAAGTGACCCAATTTTCAAAAGTGCTGATCACCTAACAGCTTCTGTGAGGGCACTGGGCTTTATTGCTCTTTCTGTCTCTGGCTTTTTGTGTGGACTTGGGCAAATCAGATAGGGGAAACTAAGGTCCAGTGAGCCTATTCAAAAGGGGAACATAATATAAAAAAAACCTCCTAAAAGTGACCTGCAAAGCAGATCCCTTCTGACAGGACAATTCTGAAGAAACTTTGCATGTCGAAGCTCAGAATTCTTGTCTTCTACTACTATTTTTTCCCTTCATGCAGCACAATCTGATTCTATCATTTTAAATTCACTTCCCATTTTCCTCTTTCAGAAGCTAAACCTGTACCTATGAGGACACACATCGGTCTGCTGTTAACTCTGGCTAGACAAACTGTTCTTTATTGTGATTATACTGGAAACCAACTTTAAAAACTTACGTTTAGTTTGCAGTTTTTTAGAGCTATTATACAACAGGGGAACGCATTTATTGCTCTATGTTTTTAGCAATCTTGAAGCACAGTAAAATACAAAGATACCTCCAGAGTTTTAGATTTGATCATTTTTGGCCCTTGGGTGGGGCAGATTTTTCATTTTAGTACTGTATTTTCATTTTAGTGTGTTTTCGTATTTGTTAAATTCAATTTTAAGAAATGAAGGTTAGTTGCTGACTAAATTTAAAGAATTTTTTTTTTAAAAAAAGTGAATATTTTGGGTGCTTTTGTGAAGTTGAAGTTTTCTAATTAAAAGGGAAGGGATAACAAAAACTTAGAGATCTTGTAGGATTTATTTAAGACGGCATTTAAAGTCCCCAGGTGAATCTTGGCCTTATTTAAGTCAATGAGAGTTTTGCCATTGATTACAACAGAGTCAGGATTTAATGTCCATCTCCCATTTAAATAAACAAAAACAGAAATATCAAGTCCTGATTTCCCTTTTATCCTGGAGAACTTTGTCACAAGTCAATTCCTATGAATATTTCCACCACAGCTGGGATGTTGAAACCTGAGCTCTGATTCCCCTAATCACTCTGTTGAAGGCTGGTTGATACTTGGGGAAGAAGAAATAAAATCTCACCTCTAATGTGTTCCAGATCCAGCAGAAAACAGATGCAAGTTGAGGACTGATATTTCTAATATAAAGAGTAAGATTCGCCCACCCCCTTAAATCAATCGATCAATCTTTGAAACTCTCTCTTTTCACTAAAAAGGTGCAGTAAAAGGCTGCTTTGTTTGTTATGCAGCTAATTTTGCTGTGCATCTTTTAGCTCTGCTGTGTCAAGTGCCCTGTTTGCATGTTTGCAGCTGAATTATGAACATTGTAGGATTCTCAAGCATGTTTAAGCCATTTTACACTATGCTACGGCGGTTATGCAATATTTTACTAGGTATGTGCCAATGTTCCACCATTACTGAAGAACAAATTTTCTTTTGCTAGATACCACAGATAGATTTCTGAGCTGACTCAGCTGGCTACTATTGTGAATTTTATGACCAAGATTTATAGGCAAGGCTGTTAGGATCTTGGAAATTGGCAGAAATACTTGTGTTATTCCATCAAATTCTCACAGGATTCCCCAGCCAAAATCATTGCTCAGGTCATACGGTTGAAATTTTTTTTCCTGTTTTCCAGAAATGTGTATCAATGTGGTTATATCAAGACTGCACGTCAGCAGCGATTGCAGTAGAGATTACTGGAAGCAACATATACCAAGGAAAATGAACACCAGTGGGATTAATACTTTTAAACCTTTAATTAAGTGATAGGTGGAGCATCATGAACACAATGATCCAATAATAATGTTTAAGTACAACAAAAGGAGCCAGAATTGTGCAATTGACAGAACACTGCTATCAGTGAAGTACTAATCATTACGGCCACGATTTAGTCATGGAGGTTGCGGAAGTCATGGAATCTGAGACTTCCAGCAACCTACATGATTTCAGCCTATGGCGCTCGGGAGCTGCAGGAGCTGCCCCCAGAGCATCTAGCTGCCATGAAGCTGCCGGGCTGCAGGTGGTGTGGGACCCGCAGATCCCCATTTTGTCACAGATATTTTTAGTAAAAGGCACGGACAGGTCACGGCTTCCATGAATTTTAATTTATTGCCTGTTACCTGTCCATTACTTTTACTAAAAATATCCATGATAAAAAAGTTTGTGATATAAACATATCCTGAAGTGGAAGCAAAAGCTATACATCTGTAAACAACACAGACTCCAAATGAGTAGTTTAATCATAGAAAGTCTGAGATAGAAGAATCTTACAGAAGAGGATAATTAAATGAATATGAAAGTAATTAAATTTAAAAATGAAAACACTAACATCGAAGTTGAACAGTAAATAATAAGTAAACGGTAACATTAATTTGACTTTGCTGCATATCTCACATATTTAGGTCCATGTGATACACCAGGAAGAGTAATATAGTATATTACGCCATACATTTAACCAAGTGCAGCTTGAAAAATAATACATATGTCCAACACAGCAAAATTAATACTTGCACCAGAATTTTATCTTTAGTGTTGATTTACTACTTTGGAATTTGAACCGTAAATGAACAGTCTCTTTCAGCTATAGGCGTGAACAAGAAGAATGAAATATTCTGTCATAAATTGAAAGATGGGCTCAGGGTCGCCGTTTCTAATAGATTTTTAACACTATTGAAAGGAACAACTCTATCCTGACAGGGATTGGACAAACTGGGACCCCTTTCACTTGTTTCCCAACCTAATCTTTACTGAGATTCAGAAAGTGATCACCAAGATCCCTCCAAAGCACACTTGCCCCAGTAAAGGTCTTCTGCCAGGCAGCCTGTTCTCTGACCTGCTCCTAACAGAATGAACGAATGAATAAATAAATAAATACCTAGCTCCTACCTGGCCTTCTTCATCAGTAGAGCTCAAAGCATTTTACAAAAAGAAGTCAGTTTCATTATTCCCATTTTACAGATGGAGAAACAAACACAGACAGGTGAAGTGACTTACCCAAGGAAACCCAGAAAGCCATGGCAGAGCTGGGAACAGAGACCAGGTCCCTATCCAGTGTTGTGTTCTCTAGAACATACTGCCTCCCATTATGTAACCCATTATCCACTCCACTCTTAATAGCAGCTGAGCAGTGGGACCCACAACACAGCATCCTGCAACTCTGATTGCATTCACTCATTCTTCCCAGTACTCTGAAACTTCCTGGCTTAGTGGGCTTAGAAGAGCTCCCTTGCGGATAAGTACAAGATAGCCTGAGAATGAATGGAAATGCAGCAGCATGACTTGGCAGACGGAGTTACTGGGTTTTAATATGCAACTGCTGCTATGGGATGAGGATGAAGCATTTGTAAGATGACCTAGGATTTGAACTAGAAACTGCTGCAGAAGCATTCGATCTTCAGAGGTGGGGAACTATGCCTCGGGGGGTGGGGTGGGGGGGTAAAGAAAGAAGCTGGAGAGGGAAGTGATCAGAGAAATTCTTTAGAAATTATCTGAACTAAACCTTCATGCTGTTGGTTCAACCAACCACTTCTAAATCCTGATGGAAGATCATGATAAAATACATGAAATAATCACACAGCTTAAATTTTAAACATAGAACTAAAGAGAGCTGTAGGAGACAGTCTGAGGATACAGAAGAAGACTGTCAGGAACAAATTAAAAGAGGGCCGTATATATTGTATAATTTATACAAACTGAATTTGAAAGAAACTTCAAGAAACACTGCAGAGAAACTTCAGAGTTAAACTGAAGGAACAAGCATATGCTCTATCTCATTTTTGTGCCCATAGTGTCAGTACAAATACCAGAATCAGGGGAGGTATCTTACTTATGGTGGCCACTCACGCATCCCCAGAATACTGGACATTGCGGTACTTCTGAGAATGACACAGACCTGCCTTCACCTGTGTGATTCTGGACAGTGGGGCTTAAAACTAAACAAAGGGCCTGCCTAATTCTACTCTTGAAGAAGTGGATATTGCTACCACATCAACACTTGATAACCATCCCACCCACAAATGAATGGCTAGAGCTGAATCATTCAAAGCGTTCCCAGTGAAATACAAATAGAGTCCTATCAAAATTAACTAAATTTTATCCCATTTATTTATAATGTGAAACATGCTTTGATTCTCCCATATCAGTTTGATTATTCATCAATAAGCTTAACATATTTATTTTTAAAAGAGACATTTTTGATGATGCTGGTTTTACTGGTTTAATTTAACTCTAATAAAAACAATACTGCTCACACATTTTGATGAAGACATAAAATGTTCACTAAACTAGAATATGAAATATTCCCATTTTGGCAAAATGAAGATTATTAATAAATGTAGGCTAACCAAGTTAACTCATTAACTTGAAAATATTTTCGTTAACCAAACACTGGCAGTAGCATATACGTCTGATATTCTTGCTGCAATATACGGTCTTGTGAAAATAAGTTTTTCTTTAAAAATAAAAAAAATGATTAAAATCCATAATGTAATCAAAGCATTTTAAATCTACTCAAGAGCAGGATGCATTAGGTAGCCTTGGGGGTGGGAGAGAAAACAAAACAAAACATTTTTTTTTCCACTCCAGATTGGCTGCCGTGGTCATTAATCACAAAACAATACCTTCAGTTAACAGTTGCCTGGCAATATCACCTAATTCCCTGAAATAGCAACAAGGTATACACAAATTCCACTTTATAATCTCTGTAGTGGCTTCAGTAATGAGAAGAAACAAAGCTAAGTAGTCATTAAGCTTACTGTGCTTTTGGGTGGGGGGACAGAGGGGGAATGGGAGTCGTGGCAAACGTTGAAGTTCCTTTAACAAAATCCAAGAGTATAAAAAAAGATTAGTAATTAGCCACACACAGTGTTTTTTTTAAAAAACACTGAATAAACTTACTGTGTCAGCCTTGAGAAGCTGGTGATTAATATATGCTATGACCAGCACAACAGCAAAGATCGCAAGTACACTGCTACAGCCTATAGTAGCGTTAATACAGTGATGGTGGTTGGGTTTTATGCTTTGGTTTTCTATCACAGAAGAAAAAGAAATCTCTGTATTCTGGTGTTGCTGGAGGAGGCACAACAGTGACTTCTGTTTGGATTCGCTGCTGATTATTACGGTTCTGTTATTTGTTTCAGGAGGATTCCAGTGGATGGGAGATATACTGTACATAATGAAGCTGAAATGAAACTGAAAGCTACCTTTCAATCATTAGTTAATCAAAATGCTTGCAAAGCCCCTTTTCAAGGTAGATAAAATAATAAACAGTGAAACACATTAAATTAATCTCTTTACAGATTTTAGTAACTAAGTTAAAAATAAATGTTAACACCTGTTGTATCTTGCCTACTTGTTTCACATATCAGAACACTATTTACAGAAATGAATGTACCTATGAATGTCAATGTTTTGCAAGATACATTAACAGAGACGAAACAATTTTCAAAAAGAGAGACAGATGTTCCACCCAACACCAGTCAGCTTTTTCTGTTTCAATACTATTTTCCAAGAACCGTGATGCCATTTTCCAGATTTCTGCGTAAATGATACTGTACTATCTCTTATGAATAAGCTTGTTTGGTCACAGAGTAAAGTGTGAAGTTGATATTTCTGCAATTTAGTAAACAACAAACTATCAGTTTATTGTTTTGTAGAATGACCTCTGGAATGCATAATTTAACTGAGCTGAACAATTTTGATTTGTTTATTTATTGTCTGGGGGGCACTGGTGTTAGCTGTACTGCTCAATTCTGGTTTCTCAAACATTGCTGTTGGCTGCCAATACTGGAATTCTGTCATTAAACTACCATGCAAGCTTTGCAAAACCTCTTTTGGTTCCTTTTCTCTATTACAACTTCCCCTTAATATACTAATTTCAAATAAGCCTATCCTGACAACTCATCAGGACGTTAATTTTCAGATCAACCAGCAACAACATGAATTAAACCACTGCCTCAAGTGCTGGAGAGAATACACAAAGAGCACTGCAACTATTTTTTAAATTGCTGAACTCAAGAGAAAAATTAATACAATAAATTCATGTAATAATAAAAATAAAAACCTCACAATGCCTCTCCAGCTAGATATTTCTAACACCACTCAAGACTTTCATCTATAAAACAAACTTCCCTCTAGAATATTTAAGCAAATTAAATTATTTTAATACTGTATTGTTCTTAACTTTGAAGCCATTATAGGTAGTTGAGTAAATACAAAGGGCCAGATTCTTAGATATGCCCAGACAAATGTCATTAAATTCTAAGTATGTTATGTACGTGCATCTGAGAATAGAATCTCAGGGCACGTGAGATCTTTGCCAACCCATCATGGAGAGGAAAGGCCACCCTGCCTGGGGTAGAAGAGGACAATACATTGAACAATGAGTCCGAGGGCTCCTCCACCTCCTCACCTTGGATGTGAAGGTTGGAGGTTACCCTTTTGAGGAGGTTCTGGTTGGCCCGAAAATCCTTGTGTGGGACCGAGCTGGGGCGGGGAGGCCAGCATCGAGCTCTGGGTGTCCATAGGCACCGGAGAGTCCACCACTTGGTTGGCCTCCAGGCACGGCACTGAAGACGAGCATCCCACTGACATCTTACATGGGGGCCTGTTGAGGGAGGCTGACGGTGCCTCCGAGGCCCCAGTCACCGAGCGCGGCTTGACTGGGGCCTGCACCGGGGGCCACGGCGCCCACTGATACCACTGTCCCGGCCACGAGGCCCGGTGTCACTGCACCTGCTGCAACATCTAGAGCCCGGGTAGCTCTGTTTGGACAGCTTGGCTGATGGAGGGATGGCTCCTAGCTGACGACGAGCTCATGAATGAGCCTCCGGTACATCGAGACCGGGAGGAGTGGCGGTGCCGGGAACGACGTCGCTGCTACCTGGAGCTGGAGGACCGGTGTCAGCGGTAACTGCTGCTCCTGAAACAACTCTGACGGGCAGACCCGCGATGGCGCGGTGCTGGTGATCAATGCCCAGGACTATAGAGTCAGTGCTGTGAAGTAGATTCTGAACGGGATTCCGAGCAGGAGCGGCGATGATGTCCGTGCCACGACCGGCTGTGGTAACTCCTTCTGGATGGGGACCTTAAGCAACATCTCCCTTGGTCCATCAGCATGTACCCCCTGATGTGGAGCAGTGCCTGGAGTCCCGGGCCGATGGAACCCAGCCAGAGACCCTGGCAGGTGTTGAGGACAAGCCATGTGGACTCTGCCCTGAACTGCCGCTGGACAGTGAACAGTCTCGGGAATGTTCCATTGACCGTAACCGGTACCTCTCAGGGGGTGACTGCAGAGAGCTCAGCAGTGGCTTGCCTCTGGAGCATGGGACCAACGTCGGTGGCGCTCCAGGTACTGGCAGGGACAAGACATCTTGGGCCGCTTGCAAGGCCTCTGGCATGGAAGGCATTAGGACAGGCCTGGGCCAATGAGGCCAGGCTGCTCTGCTCAGCGTGAGACGGAGGCCTGGAGGCCCAAAGGGATCAAGGACTGCCCGACACAGGTATAGCCTCTTCCCCGATGCACCATGGCAGCACTGCATCGAGGACATCTTCTTGGCCCTCTTATGCCCAGAGGATGGGGAGTGGTGCTGACTGAACGAAGGTGCTGGAGGTTCGCTGCACACTGACATCATGGTGCCGACTTGGCGCGGTGTACTGAGTCGGGGTCAGCGCCGACTCCATTAGGATAGCCTGGAGTCGAATGTCCCTTTCTCGTTTCATCCGGGGCTTGAACGACTTGCAGATCTTGCAATAATTGTTGATATGGGTCTCACCCAAACAGCGTAAACAGTCCGCATGCGGGTCACTCTCTGGCACAGAACATCTGCAAGTGTTGCACGACTTAAAGCCCAGGGTTCAGGGCATGTCCCGGCCCGGGCACTCAGCTGAACTAATGTGAAACTAACTTGAAAACTAAGAGCTACAGGTACTAGATAGAAAACGCTAAGGATGAGCTGCAGCAATGCTGGAGCTGCAAAGTTCTGATGCACCTTCACTGGCACCAAGAAGGAATTGAGGGTAGGGGAGCACGTGGTGCCCCTTATAGCACGCCAGGACAGCGCCACTCCAGGGGTCGCAAGGGACGCGCTCCCCCTACAGGTGCTGCTAAGGGAAAAACTTTCTGGCACCAGTGCACGTGGCGAGCACACACACCTACTGTGGAATACACATGAGCAATCACTTGAAGAGCCACCCATTTTTTGGTCCTATCTTAGTCTATTATATACAGAGACAAGTCACTCCTCAACTGGCAACTTAACCAGGCCACAGACATATGTGTTAGATGACAATTAAACCATGACATTTCCAAAAGTTCTCTCTAACCAGAGCCTTGCTAGCATGATTTATTGATGCAGTGACATACATCAGCCCAGCATGCTAGTTTATACAACTAATCATCTTCCAGCTCCTAAAGGGAAAACTCACCAGGAGGAACCCTCAATTGTTCTGCCTGTGTTAAGTTTTGTTGTTATTTTTATCTACAGTTGCAAAATTGCTATAATCCAAACGTAACCTGCTTCATGAGAGGACATTTTACGTATTGCTTTGTTATTTGGTGGTTACCTGACTGTGCAGTATTTTGGGAACATGTGTTATGGAAAGTGTTAAATAAATCTGATAATACAAACAAACCAGTTACTCCTGTTGCTGCTGGTCCACTGAACCTCTGAGCATCAGAGGCTATGTGCTGGTAACGTGGTGGTCTCCTCCAAGAGGAAGCCCCACATGTTTGGTGGATGTCAAATGCTGTATTAAGGATTCAACAACCTCTTCCTCCCTGGAAGCAGTCTGATTATCATATAGGGTGACTAATCTCACAAGGGATAGGAGGGCAGTTAACAACTCAATTAACACAAATATTAGCCACACTGTTTTGGTGATGTTCTTCTCATCCTTGTCACAAGGCTATGAAACAGACAAAAGTAATCAAAATGTCTCTCATCAAAATATTTAAAATGTGTATGGTTTGATTCTTTTATTTCTGTCTTGGGCCTTTGCTCCCCGCCTTGAAAACCAGACTATAAAACCGTTTCAAAAAGCAAAACTGTTGAATACATTTAAAGGTCTATTTTCCCATCAACCTATGAGGAATTGGTTTGTGTAGCTATCAGTCCCATTAGTGCTAGTGGGAATTACACAGAGATTTTTCAACCTATTTGCCAAGGATGAGAAGAAAATTTTTTTTTGGTGAACAGAGCAGAGGGAGATAGTCATTAGTTAAGCAGAATTTAAAATGAAATTCTACTCTGAAAAATGCCTCAGCCTGGACCCTTATGTTGTCATTTTTTATATTGTATCAATCACTTGATGTCAAATTTGTTCTGTTTTACCAATAAACCAGTGTTTTTCCACACACATTCAATTTGGGCTCAGAGAATCAAGCTGGTTTTCTTTTCTTGGGCACCATTAATAGTAATAAAGCTTCTTCAGGCCAAATTACATGCTCATGCTTACACCTGTACAACCTCTTTATCTTCCAGCTATATGCTCACATGTAGTTTTGCACACTATAGAAACCTAACAACATAAGAATGGCCATACTGGGTCAGACCAAAGGTCATCTAGCCCAGTATCCTGTTTTCTAACAATGCCAATGCCAGGTGTCCCAGAGGGAATGAACAGAACACGTAATCATGAAGTGATCCATTTCCTGTCACATATTCCCAGCTTCTGGCAAACAGAGGCTAGCGCAGGGGTGGGCCTATGGTGGGCCCACCCTGACTGGCCACTGAGCTCCCAGCTGGTGAGGCTCTCCCTGGAACCCTTCCCTCCTCCCCCAGAGCCTTAGCACACGGCACAGGCAGCACTCTGTGGGGGGCGGGGCTGTGAATTCCTGCAGAACCAGACACACTGGTCTGAGCAGCACAGTAAGGGGGCCAGGTCGGGGAGTTGGTTAAGGGGGCAGGAAGTCCCGGAGGGGCAGTCAGGAGATGGGGTGGTTGGAAGGAGCGGAGGTTCTGGGGGAGGCGGTCAGAGGACGAGGAACAGGTGTCTGAATGGGGGGTTGGAGTCCCAGGGATCTGTCAGGAGGCAAGGCGGGTGGATAGGGGTCAGGGTAATCAGTGGACAGGGAGCAGGGTGGGGTTGGGTAGAGGGTGAGGTACCAGGGGGGATGGTTTAGGGAGGGGGGGTCTCTGGAGGGGCCAGTCAGGGGACAGGGAGCAGGGGGGGCTGGATGGGTTGGGAGTTTTGGGGGGGGGGGGCAGTCAGGGGCGGGAAGTGGGAAAGGGTCAAATAGGGGATGGGGCCAGGCTGTTTGGGGAGGCCCAGCCTTCCCTACCTGGCCCTTCATACAATTTTGCAACCTCGATGTAGCCCTCGGGCCTAAAAGTTTGCCCACCCCTGGGCTAGACACATTCTGGTTAATAGCCATTGATGGGACCTTTCCTCCATGAACTTATCTAGTTCTTTTTTGAACCCTGTTATAGTCTTGGCCTTCACAATATTCTCTGGCAAGGAGTTCCACAGGTTGACCATGCATCATGTGAAAAAATACTTCCTTTTATTTGTTTTAAATCTGCTGCCTATTAATTTCATTTGCTGACTCCTAGTTCTTGAGTTATGAGGAAGAATAAATAACACTTCCTTATTTACTTTCTCCGTACCCGTCTTGACTTTATAGATTTATGTCATATCCCCCCTTGATCATCTCTTTTCCAAGATGAAAAGTTCCAGTCTTATTAATCTCACCTCATACGGCAGCCGTTCCATACCCTTAATTACTTTTGTTGCCCTCTTCTGAATCTTTTCCAATTCTAATATATCTTTTTTTCAGATGGGACAACTACATCTGCATGCAGTATTCAAGATGTAGGCATACCATGGGTTTATACAGTCTTATCTATCCATCCCTTTCTCAATGATTCCCAACATTCTGATCGCTTTTTTGACTGCCGCTGTACCTTGAGTGGATGTTTTCAGAGAATGATCCACAACGACTCCAAGAGCTCTTTCTTGAGTGAGAACAGCAAATTTAGATCCCATCATGTATATGTATAAATGTATAATATGTATAATGTATAATAAATGTATAATAGGGTTGCATATGTATAAATAAGAGCATAGTTGGGGCTGCAGCAGCTTAATTACTGGAGAAATAGTATGCAAGAAGGAAAGATTCCATCTGGACTTTCAATCCTATGGTTTTAAGAAAACACTTCAAAATGTGAAAAGTCAGTCTCTAAACTGTTTCCTGCTGCTGTTGCTAGGGAATGCAACAGGACTCTATGGCCAGTTTCATTCTGCCAGTCAGAATCCTTTGGGCAGCAGTGAAACCTATAACAATCCTGCAAATATCATGAAAAACTTTAAGCAAAGGCAGCTGCCAAGTTTATTCCCAGGGCAAGAAGTAGAATAGAAGAGAGATGCTCCCCACATTACCCCACACTAGACTGGAAATGGAGGAGAGAAGTGGAGATGTAACAGAGTCGTCGTCTTCTCTAACTGGCAAGAAAAGTGTAGGAGAGGTGTGTTGGTAAGTAATTGGGGAGAGGGGAGGGAGAAGTCTATCTTTCAGCTGCCAAATTTACTAGGCTAAGTAGAAGCTGATATAAAAGATGGAGCTCCTGAAAAGAGTCCAACGACAGCGCCTGCTAGGAATCCAAATTGCTACTTGCAGTAGTACATGTTTGAGTGAGCAAGACCATAAAGAAAGGCACATGTGACAGACACTACATGATACATCCTACCCTCTGGTATCTTGTCTACGCTTGAGAAATTTGGTTCGCTTAGTCCCAGTAAGCAGACATTACATACCACATGTCCAAATAAAAAAGCGTTCCTAATCGCGCACACCACTGTTTGGAAAAGACTTGGATCAAGCAAGGTTAACCACCAAGGACCTCCACTATGCCATTCAACACCAGTGCAGCACAAACATGAATGGGAGTCAATGGCGTAATAGCCCATGGAATAAACAATGCTCTCATCATCATCTTCTGGTGCACTAGTCACTGCTTCTGTCTGCCGGGTTTATTTTCTGCATTCCACCACAAAGAGAAAATGTGCCAAATGCCATATCTGTGATGATTTAAACAGTCTAAAACCAGGAGTTTTATTACAAGAAATTATATATTGGGCACCATAGCCAAAACATTTATTTATATTGTGTCTGCTGGCCCATGTCCTGGATCCCATCTCTTAATTAGCATGCTGCTCTTATCTACCTGCAATCACATTTCATTCAGTCTTTATTTAACACATGAAAAATAGCCTAAGTTGCACATCACTTAGCTATCAAAACATGCCTAATTTAGGTCATGCGAACTGGGAGAATCATTGCAGTACTCATCCTGCCTACTGTCAGAAATCAAACATTTTTAGAAATTTAGCATAAATACCAAGTAATCTTACCCATTATTTCCCCAAATCAGCAGCAGTAATGTCTGAAAACCATTTATAAAGCCAGTATTTGAGCCTTACAGTCAAATTTTGGGGCAATACAAATTTCTCTGACCTGCTTCCCTAAAAGGCACAAAGGAACCTGAATTTGTTTATTTGGTGCTCTGATATCATCTGTGTGAACAAACCTAAAGCAAATTTAGTCAGCCTTTCCCCGCATTCTTTTGGAAACTCTCTTTTTTCCCTTGCTAAGACCTTCTGCGCAGTTGTTTGAGGCTCCTGTTGACCTGTAATAAATAACCTTTCTGAGCCCACCTGCACTGACCATCACAAGCATCATCCTCACCCCATTTATAGCTCCCCTTCTGACTATAATCTAAGAAACCCCCATACCGCTTTGTCTAATATAAGTTTTAAATCTCATCACTATTACATCTGCTTACTATTTCTAATCCAAGGAGAAAGAAAAATACTAGACCCAAAACTGAATTATGATTGTTACTTTTACTGTATCCCTTAATATTCTAAGGCACGAATGAGTTCTGGGGCAGATTTTCAAAGTGACTGAAGGATTTAGAGGTACACAGCTCCTATCAATTTTCATCAGGACTAACCACTTTTAAACATTTCCCCATGGTTAATAACTTGTTATTTTTTATAATGCTGCCCATGCCAGCAGAATGGCTGAGACCAGGTGGATGAGAACCACTGTGATGGAATATCTGACAGCCCTGATCACAGGAAAAAGCTATTCCTGGACATGAAGAGGGAGAGGAAAAGGAACTCTGATGATGTCTCAGTTCAAGGAGAAGAAAGCAAAGACATTCTGAAAGGCAGATTCAGGAGTGAGGATTAGGAACCCATGCGGGACTATTTTTAGCTTGAGAAGGAAATGAGAATGGGCAGATAGCCCAAAGAAAAATTTTTAATGAGTGTCTGTGGCATCAAAAAAAGATCCCAGCACAGCTCACACAGCAACCAACCTCTGTATCTGTGCTTGCACCACCACCAATACAACAAATAAGATTCCCTCTACTTTCCTATTTCCTCATATCCATACCGTAGGCATTCATGTACAAAGAAAGGGAAAAACTGAAATCCTAATGGGATGCATTTATGTACCTTTGAAATACACCCAACTTCTCTTGTTTTTAATAAACGTTACTCAGAGTTGATATTGAAGAAGCCCTCCATGGCTGTGCAGATATAATAAAGAAAATGCGGGAGGGGAGGGGGGAGTCTGTATACTTTGGATGTCAATCTTGCCATCTGAATATCAATACAACAAATCATGCCTCCATAAACTTCCTTTTAATAACTAATGCAAATCATCATTAAACCAGAAAAAAAACCCAAATGACTAAATCCATTATAGTATAATCCCAGAACCACAAAAGCATACAAAATCTACAACTGATGATAAAGCCCCATCAATATAACCATGATTCTGTAAACCATAGAATATATCCACCATACACATTAATCAATATATGGAGACATGCCTATCTCATAGAGCTGGAAGGACCTTGAAAGGTCATTGAATCCAGCCCCCTGCCTACACTAGCAAGACCAAGTACTGTATCCTGACAGATTTTTTGCCTCAGATCCCTAAATGGCCCCCCCCCCAAGGACTGAACTGACAACCCTGGGTTTAGCAGGCCAATGCTCAAACCACTGAGCTATCCCTCCCCCCAATAGGATAATTAAGGTAATATTTAATATATACGTAGAAACCTTCCACAACACAGCAATAAATGGCTCCTAAATTTTAAATAAGTAATAGTCACTGATACCTCATGATCAAGGTCATCCCTCACCACCTTCAGTTTGGAAATATGTATACACAGGATTTCTAACTTGCACAGCATGGCAATTGCCGGTGTGCTAATATCAACCTGATTATTAACAGTTTACCAGACTGTCATCTCTGCACAAAATGCTGCAAATCTCACAGCCTCTTCACTCCATTGATCATTATAGGTTTCACCTTTGCTTTCACATATTATGCAAAGTGCAACACACAGATATTTTAATTACTACATCAGTCACTGAAACATCTAAACATGGCAATGACATCTTGCACCTCCTCAAACGTACTACTGAATCCATGTCTCTGAGTTTGTATTATCTGGGTAAGCTTCACTTCCCATGGTTGAAATGGTCATTCAAAGTCATGCATAACCACAGTGTGGATGGGAACACTAGTTAGGTCAATGTTGCTTGGCTGAAGGAGTCATTCCCCTCTCCCCATTAGGGTGACCAGGTGTCTGGTTTTTGACCAAAACATCTGGTCAAAATCAGGACCTGACAACTCCTTTCAGATCTACTGACTGGACACCCAAAGTCCAGTTACTGTGAGCGGGGGAGGCGTGGAAGCACCAAGTCGTCACCTGCTCCAGTCCCTAGTCAGCTGGGGCTGCCTCCTACCTTCGTTGGGCAGCTGCAGCTCCCAGCCTCGGCTCTGCAGGCAAGTACCTCCTGACCCAGATGGCAATTTGTAGGGGGAAAGGAGCAAGCAACACGGGGGAGAGGGAAGAGGCTTGGATGGTCAGGGACTCAGGGGCAGAGGGAGGGGTTCAAGTGTGGGGCCTCGGGGTAGAAGAGGCGGGACAGGGAAGGGTCTGGCACTCTTGCTGGAGTGTCCAGTTTTTAAATATTACCAAGTTGGCAACCCTACTCCCCACTGGCAACTATACTGAAGTCTGGGGAGTTGCACTTCTTCTGACCACTGTATGTACACTTTCAGATACCTTATACAATCATTCTTTAAGGCCTGCATCACCACTGACTATCCCTTCCAGTTAGGGTACTTTTGGGCTTATTGGAGAAGGACCAGAATGAGCACATTCTCTATGAGGTATGGGTGTTGTATTGAGGATTATGTTTGAATTGCAAGTTATCGTTGAGAGAGAGAAGGGGTACCGGGCTAGTCTGTAAACCAAAAGTAAAGGTGTGCGAGCAGACAGTCATTCTGAAGAGAGTTAGCCTAGAAGATGATGGCGGGTTTTGTGTGTTTGCCATAGAGAGCAGCCTCCTTTCACTCTCTATCTGTTTTGGATTTTGTGAGTTATTCTGAATTCTAAGAAATAAATGAGTATATGTTGCAACCTTCAAGCAACAATAGTTACATTTTTATTTAACATCACTGTGTGTATAATGTAAACATACCATAGGTACCACAAAACAATGCTTCACCTACTGAGCATTATCAAGCACAACATGGCACTCCAAGAAGGGCACAGCAAAATTTTTTATCAAACAGCTGATCTCTATCTCCAGCTCTCTGAAAATACCGCCAGAAAACACATGCCTCAGACTCTTTTCAAGTGCTTTTCAAAAGCTTCGGAGACACCCTTTTTCCTGAGTATTCATCCTGGCATTCATTTTGAAAAAAAGGGCTTGGAAATGGCACTAACCCCAGGACTTATAGGAGTGTGATTTCCTAGTACCTGGCTGACAGCAAGAGAATCAAACATGAATCTGGATAAGCGCAAGGGTTTCCAAAAAGAAATTGTGAAGATGACATCTGCCCATTCAGCTGATGGAGTTTGCTTGACATTTGTTTTTCACATTCACATTCTAGGGGTATGTCTACACTGCACGACTATCTATGCCAGCTGACTTGGGCTCAGGGGCTCATATATGCTTTGGATCCAGAGTATCTCAGAGACTACTTCTCAATCAATGTTTTACCATGACAGTTAGATCAGCTGAAATGCCTGGGCTAAAAATACCAATGTCTGTATATGTGGGGAAGGACATATTCAGTGGATGGCTTTCTAGACTAGAATTTGCTCCCTTCTGTGGTCTGAAAGACCCAGAGTGTGTTGATATTTCAGGCATGATGCAAGGACCTGGATTTTTCTGAGGAAGCGGGGTAAGTAGAGGATTTTAGTGAGCTGCCAGGTTGGTTTAGTTCTTTGGGTTTTTTTTTAAATTGTTAATTTTTGTAATGTACGTTTTAAAATAAGTTGTATAGTATGAGTGCTTAGAGAACTGTAGTAAGATATACAGTCTAAATGGATGAAGTAAACAATGTATTATAAGTACAATACATATAAATATATAATATACTATAATCATCCTGTGCTCTGTTTGGTATTTGTTTTATGATGACTGTAAATAACTTCACAATATCTAGTACCTGATAACTATTAAAAATCTCATGTGTGTGTTAGAATTTGTGTTGCTTGGATCACGGAAAACTGGAGAGTATAAGAATTCGGTAACAGCAAAGCCTCAGTAAAAATTATGAGGAAATAAAAACCCATCCATATCCAGATAAATAAGCAAATTTAGCTCTAGCACAGTCTGCATTTTAAATTAAATATTCCACATAACAGATTTCATATCTGTCTACCGCAAAGGGAAATTTATAAAAATATATTTCAGGCTTTAAGTAATTTTCACTAGTCTTTGCCTTGGAAGATAAATGTGACTGCACACAGAACATCAGTATTCCATTGTCTCAATTTATTTCCAGAAAAAAAAAATCTATGTAAATAACAAAAGACCTAAATCATAGTTTTGCCACTGAACTACATTTCTTGTCTGCCTCAAAATTTTCTACCATGTTTGTTTAATTATGCTGTGATGTTCATAAATAAAGATTTCAAACTTAGTAGTTGTCAGTAGCAGAGCTGGGACTTTTACCAAGTCTTCAACCTAAATCATCTCTGTCAGAACAGAAAGCATCAGATCACGAATGGTAGTTGTTAGGTAGCTAAGGAATGGTCAATGTGATATAGAGACAGTGTACTACTGGCTCAAATTTCACCAATGATTCAAATGATCAAAACTCATCATCTGATAAGGTACTACTCACAAGGTACCCATCAGAACAAGCAGCGTGAATTTCCCCATGCTGCCTCGCCAATGTGCCCACCACTCTCAGCCGGGGAGGGATGGCTCTTAGGTGGCTATTGTGAAGGCAGTGAGTGCTCTTTCACCTCAATTTGTAATGCACAAGTACCCATGTCATGAACTACAAGTAAAGTAAAGAGGACTTAAGCATGTATTTTACTGAATCAGGCTAAGAACTATCACCAGAACTGCCAATCTCTTGGAAGCAGATG
Source organism: Dermatemys mawii (assembly GCA_007922305.1). Classification (NCBI taxonomy): domain Eukaryota; kingdom Metazoa; phylum Chordata; order Testudines; family Dermatemydidae; genus Dermatemys; species Dermatemys mawii. The sequence goes on along the minus strand of ML677364.1, from coordinate 2,839,093 downwards.
AAGTGTGGGCTGCTTCCAAGAGCTGCTACTCCCACCCAGGTGAGGGTGGTGAGCACACTGGTGAGGCAGTATAGGGAAATTCACATTGCTTCTGCTCCTATAGTACCTTGTTTTATGGATACGTAATAATGTGAGCCTGCAGAACTGTCAGTCTAGCACTTTTCACTTTAGTTAACACAGACACCCACATAAATAATAAATTCTCACTAAAATATCGAACTCCAACCACTTCTTTGGGGTTTTTTAAAATGTATTTTTAAATGTATTAATAAACATTCTCTCTCTGATGTGAGGGAGATTACGCCTTTTTCCATTTTCCATTCTTTAAATGGAGAGCACTACTAATATAGAAACCTAGAGTAGTCAGTCACACTTTTTGTACACAAGAGGTTTTATTGTTACAACTAGTCTTTGTTTACAGTAGCGGTTCTCAAACCAGGGGTTGTGACCCCCCTGGGGGTCGGAGTGCACTCCCAGGGGGTTGCGAGCTCCTGCCGCTGCTGAAAAGCCGCCGAATGGATTACTTTCACATTCGGCCGCTTTTTGGCAGATGTACCGAGCACTGCTGAAGCGTTCGCTGAAAGTGAAAGTAGGCATTCGGCAGCACTCGGCATGTCCGCTGAAAAGCCACCGAATGTGGAAATAATTCAACTGGCGGCTCTTTGGCGGACATACAAGGGTCCACCGTCTGCGCCTGGTAAGGAAAAATGGGTCCCAGTTCTCAAAAGTTTGAGAACCGCCAGTTTACAGAGTATTCCTTGGTATTTGCAATTCAAGCTTGTTGAATGACTTCTGTAAGCAAATCACTGAGGAGTGAAATACAGTATCTCCTCGCTTAACGTTTTACAGGTGAGTCGCATCTTAGGTGCATTTAACATGCGCAATTTCAGCTTTATGTGGTCAACAAAGAAAAAAGAGAAAAATAACAATTTAAAAACTGTATCTGTAGGGCAGGCGATTACGCCCACCATTAAACTCGAGTTTTGACTATATGCGGTTTTCGCTTTATGCGCTGACCATGGAACATAACCCCATGTAAAATGTGACTCGCCTGTAGTTATGTTTCTGAAAAATGTGACTTTACGTGAAACAAGTTTAAGTTAATCCAATTTCCCCATAATATATATAAATAGGGAGGGTTAGGTTACAGGAAAAAAAAATTGCCAGATAGAAGACATTATATACATATACAATATAAGTTTTGAACAATTTTAAACAGTTTAATAATGTACATAGCAATGAACGATTGTGAAGCTTGGTTGAGGTGGTGGAGTAAGAGGGTGGGATATTTCCCAGGGAATGCCTTGCTGCTAAATGATGAACTAGCACTTGGCTGAGCCCTCAAGCGTTCATATACTGCTGTTAACGTAGCTTCACACTCTACAAGGCAGCATGGACTGAGGCAGAAGGGAGGAAACAAAATAGATACAGGGCAGTAGCTGCAAACCTTTCCCTGCAAAAACCAAACATGATGATGAGCCCACGCTATCCAACTGGAGTGCACCACTCCCTCCTCCTGACAGCACATGCACAGCTGCACAGGTGCTGACTTTCCAACGTACTGGAGGGAGGTGAGTGCATAAAAGAGAGCACCCCTTTAAGTAAGTCAGCCCACTTCAAGTACCTTGGCCTTGTAAGCAGATCAGCCAGTTCAAACAGGAAGCAACAGTTTCCAGCAAGCTCCCTCCTTTCTGTCCCTGAGCCCTGTCCCCCTCCTCCACTTTGTGAAGTGTGGGGGGGGACATGAGCAGGGGGACATTCTGATATTAGCACTCCTCCCACAGCAAGCAGGAAGCTCCCAGGAGCAGTCCAAGGCAGAGGGCAGGAGCAGCACATGGCAGTGGGGGAAGGACAGCTGAACTGCCGCTTGGCAGCTGCCGAGCCACATACCTTACAGGGAATTTAGGGGAGATGATGGGGGGCTGCCCCCCCCATTCTAATCCTCACAAAGAGGGGCTGCTCTTCCAGAGAATCCTGCAAACAATGGACAAAGCAGGCAGCTGCCAAATGACGTTATAAAGGAGCACTGCACAACTAATAGATCAGCAACGTAACAACGAAGCAGCATTAATCAGGACAATGTTAAGTGAGGAGTTATTATATATTGGACCAGCTCCCAGTCTGCTGTAAACTGTTGTAGCTCAACTGTAGCTCAATGGAGCCACACCTATTCACAGATGCAAAGGATCCGGCCCAGGAGTTGTTTTGAATTAACTCTGAAAGCTCTTTAATATTCTCTCCCCTCATCCCAAATGAAAAACAAAAAACTGCGAACAGCACCTTATTTAACGTAGAGCACTACTAGATGATCAGCTGTGCTTTTGCATATGGTGTTTCCAATGTATTTTTCCATTGGTCACATTTAACAACGAAGGAAGAGAAAAATGAAGAGAAGGTGTATGCATACGCGTACCTCACCATGAGCAGATGTATCAGTGGAATACATTTTCTATCATGATGGGTGTTTAAAAATTTAATTACTTCAGTGTTAACTAGCATGCAAAATGCATCTGCTTAATGAATCTGAAAGACCCTGTGGAAGTGTCAAAGTTCCATTGGAATGCTGACACTAAAGAGAAACGCTGTATCACATGCCAACAGCTAAGTGGTTACATGGAATATCAAGTACTAAAAATCACTTTCAGGTGGGACAAGAGGAGAAGCAAAAAATGTGCTTTTATTTTTTTCAAATCTATGTTGAAAATTTCAGTACTTGATGTTGGTGCCCCACCCCCAACATGGTCTCTGTCCCACTGACAGGCTTTCAACAGATCCTTCAGCAACCTCCCCTCCGGCTAGGCACCCACCCCTGAAGCTCCAGCAGACCAGCAGCAGCAAGAGAGCAGGCACCTTTCAGAAATTCTGACAACACAGCATAATAGCTCTTCTTTCACCTTTTCACTCCTTCAGCTTCAGTTAATGGACTCTATTGCCGACATTTTCTTTCACTGTGCCTTCATCCTGTTGACTCTATACCCTCCACCCTCTCCCAACTCCCTCCTCTCCTTCCTGTCTACATCCCTTTCCTCCTTTTTTTTCTTCTTTCCGTTCCACAGAGCACACCCTCTAACAAAAGCACATAAAATACATTTAAGAAAGTAATGAGCAATAGCTGTTTTAAATAAAAAAATTCATTTGGGATATTGTTATACTGCATTACTGCATAATCATATTACAATTACCCCTCATCCTCCTGTTGTTGATTAGCTCAGTTCTTGTGCCTTTTCCTAAATTATCTAAGCTCTTTAAGACAGGAACTGTCCATATCTTTGTACAGCCTTTAGGAAAATAGGGATTCTATCTGACTGGGGTCTTAAAAAGTTAATGGAATATAAATAAACAAAGAAAAACTTTTATGACAACTCCTAAGAAACACATTGCATTTCTTCTAATTCTCTGTTATTGGTCAACCTCAGTTAGTGCTAGATTTCTAAAATACCATACAACTTGCTCTGATGCAGCCTAACAGAACAAGGAGCTGAAAATGAGCTGAATCCAAGACCTCAGTAGCAGGGGGCCTGGGTAAAAACTCTGCTTCCACTCAAACATTTGTCACCCTTTCTTGTTCACAGATCTTATGATACCACAACCGTTCTCCACCTGGAGAGGCTCAACTGAGCTCCCTTCAGATCTTGCAATAAACGCCAAGTGATCAGCCAGCAAATATCTCAGTTGAACAGTATAAGGATTGGCATTTCCTGAAAGCTGAAAACACCCCCTCCTCAGCATTTGGAGCCCCCTCTCGCTTGTTAATTAATAAGATTTCCATTTGAGGTAACTGAACCAGCTGGAGAAAAAAAAGTGCCTTCAATATCAAACAAAAATTCCCCAGAAATAGAGTTGTTCTTCACTGATTTTCATTCTTGACATCAGCAGAGAAAAGCTCATGAAGTTTAGCTTCCCTGTTTCTGTTCTTACTTGTATTTTGACTATAGACTAGGAGATGGACTAGGAAAGAATTGTCATAAGAGGAATTATAAATGCTCAGAGATTGTAAATTAAAGAACTGGTGTCATTGTACAAGCAGATTAAAATTTTACTGTGCAATTACAGTTCTACAAGAGGCGGAGAGACGTAATCAAAAACACAGTTGTGAAAGCACATGTAGGAAAAAGCAACTAGGGTATTCTATGGGTATGTCTACACAGTAAAGAAAAACCTGCAGCTGGCCTGTGCCAGCCAACTTGGGCTCACGCAGTTCCAAATGCAGGCCTGTTTCACTGCCATGTAGATTTCTGGGGTCAGAGTGGAGCCAAAGTTCATGGACCCTTTCACCTCACAGGATCTCAGAGCCCTGGATCCAACTTAAACCCACAAGTCTACACACCAATGAAACAGCCCCTTAGCCTGAGCCCTGCAAGCCCAAGCTGGCTTGCATGGACCAGCCATGGATTTTAATTCGCTGTGCAGAATACCCCTATACGCACTTAGGTCCAAATATACGGCTGGATTGTCACTTTGCAATCTGCACCAAGCATGGGACAGCAAATAGACCACACTTTAATCCTGGTTCACCCCGTGCTGGAGAGGGGAAGAAGGGGAAAAGAAGAATTTTAATCCATGCCAGTCCTTTACTAAGGGTTGATTATTCAGCTGTGCTGACCAACATATGAAGGATGACAGAGTGAAGGCTCTGCCCATTTCCTGTCCCTGCCTGCCTAGTAGCAGTCATGCAAAGGCTGCCCTTCCATCTTGCACTTTGTATCACAATGTGGGAGGCCTACACAAGAGAGTATGGAGTTACCTCATGCCCTCTTATTCCCCTCTGTGGTTATGTAGGGCAAATAACTACTCCACTAAGACTCTGCAGGACCAGGCTTTATACTTCAAATAGATTTGATTCGGAAAATGAAATGAAAGCCTTCTCATTCTGAAATGAGTTTTACAGTGGGTTTGTTTCCTGGAGGAGTCTGGGGGAAAAAAATGTTTTTCCTGAACAATCTCCAGGTCCTAAAAGTTTATGGCACATATCAACCTATGAAGCCAAATTTGCCTCCCTCTGGGTTTAGACTGGTTTAAATCCAACACCAAAAGAGGTCTTATCTACCATAAGATACTCTGATTTAGGAACTCCAAAAGCCACAAGGCCAAGATGACAATAATTGCACCCTCTCATTGCAAAAGGGCCCAAAGCTGACTTCACCATTTATACATGCAATTCTTCAGACCAATATTTGAACTACTTCTACTTTCAAGTACTAAAACACATAAAGATGACGACTGAATACCTGAGAAGTAAACACTACCAAATAACACCTTCACAATGAGGACAGCAAGGGAAATAAGAAGTGGTCACTGCTATATAGGGTGACTAGATGCCCCGATTTTATAGGGACAGTCCTGATATTTGGGGCTTTTTCTTATATGGGCACTTATTACCCCCCACATCCATTCTGATTTTTCACATTTTCTATTTGGTCACGCTAATGCTTAACAAACTCCTCTAAACCCTCAAGCAATAATGATATTCCAGACTGGATCAAGCTTCTGAAAACTCTGGAGAGTTCTGCATTTGTTCCCAAGAACAAAGCATTCTGGTGCACCAGCAGTGGCACAACCCCAAAGCACAGCAAAATAGTGTTTTACACAATCGGTCAAATATTGATTTTGAATATTTGCCTCATCTCTAGTTCCCTGATCAGTTCCACAGTTGCATCACAATGTTTACCTTTTGGCATCCCTCTGAGCTCAGAGCCATAAAAATAAAGCACACCAGCCTCTACTGGTTTTTATGACTTCAAAACAGCCAGTTACTGTGTCTTTTAAAATGCCAAATTCCACTGAATTCCATAAATCTATTTTCTACATTTGTCATAAATAATTTCTATGCAAACTAGTTGAGGTTAAAATAATAAATGACTAAGAGAAAATGAAAATCCTGTTTCCTACTCAAGGAATCTCTTGCCATTAATTTCCCAGGAATGTTATCCTCACTTTGTTTTTCCACGCAGTTTTGAAAGATTTTTTAGAGGCAAAGACAAAGTTATTTGGGCAGCGTAAACTGAGTGGAATAAGAAAAAAGAGCACTGGCAGTTGGGCAAATACCTAGATTCTCCTTTTTTATTTCCAGACTTTTTAAACATTAGTGGGCTTGTAAATCGTAAAATATTTGTGAAAAGGTGTAATTTTTTGTTGGTGTTAAATGGACTTCAATGAAACACACTTTTAGCCTCAACTCTTTTTAATTAATTGGTTTATGAATTTCCCAGATTTTTTTTTTAATGAATGTCAGAAGTTTAATGGGGTTGATATAGAAGAACCAGAGAATTGGAGCCCTGCACCAACAAATCTTATGAACACTACTGAAGTGGTGCTTCCCACCTACCTTCTTTGCTAAACCATAGTGGTGTGTGTGGTATAGAGTAAACTACAGCAGGGAGGGATATGGGGATATTGGAGGAAAAAGGGACAAAAACCTTTTACATATATGAAAAATTAAGTACTTAGGGCCTGATCATGGAGTCTTTCAAGTTACCTCAATGGGCTCTGAAGATCCTCTATAATGAAGGCTACGATTTGGTCAGGACAGTCACAGATTCTGTGACTTTGAGACCTCTGTGACTTCCTCAGCTTCAGCTGTCAGCAGCTGGAGCAGTGGCAGGGACTGGAGCCAGGGCTATGCTCCCCACGTAGCCCCGCAGTAGGGGCCACCAGGCTCTGAATTTTTGTTTGTGGACCCTGACCTGCCTGTGACTTTTATTAAAAATAATTGTGACAGAATCTTAGCCTTATCTATAATACATTTAATCCCTCTCTCTTTTTCTTGACTTAATAATCCAGTATTTTATTTTCCCTGAAGGAAATAAGCTTGTTTAAAAAACAAGCTGGTCTTAAAATTGTTTACTTACTAAAGACAATAACAAAGAAATTAGACAAAAATGCAGTAACACAATTCTCGGGTTTGTTTGTTTTTCTATTTTGCTTTCTTTGTGTATCTGACAACACTTTGTATACACCTTTTCACTATTTCCTCTACAGTGTCAGGCTTTCTTTCCATTTCTGTTTTTGTGGGTTTTTCATATAATGAAATTGGAGGAAATTAACTTACGAGAATATGACAATGTACCTATAGAACTACTCAATTTTTCAGGGCACCTCAGAAGCAATTAATAAGCATTTTTTAAAAACTGACTAGACAAAGTTTATGCTGTCCCTTTCTTTTCTCTACTTCTCCTGAGATAGCCACTTTCTCTTCCTCCAAATAGCTGCCAAGTTCCTCTTAACTTTTCATTATAAGTGCTACATGAATTTAAATTTATTCATTTAAAGCTGTTAACTTTTGAGGAAGCATACCCTGGGCTGCACAAACTCTACAACATTTTAATTGATTTTTTTTTTTTTTTTAAAGAGAAAAAGTTGATAAAGTAGTTAAAGCAAGGGACTAGGAAACAAGAGATTTGGGTCCTATTGCTGACTTTGACATAGACTTTCAGCAGATCTGGTCAAGTCATTTAATCTCTCTTTCCACTTTCCACATATGTAAAAAATAAAGTGGTCACTGGAGTTCGTGAATAGCCAGATCTGTAATATGACAGGGTATAATCTTCTTTTGGAACCCTGACCTACATCAAGTGTCTGGAGCCAGGAAACAAAAATTACTTACCAACATTCTGTATGTCATTCCTTCATCGTGCTTAGCTACCCTATCAGTGTGCTGTAAAGCTAAATTAATTAGTGCCTTCAAGACTCTTGATGGAGATCATCACACCCAATGCAAAAAGCAAAAAAACGTTTAACAAAAACCAGAAATCACTGCAGAGGGATGTTTAATGGAAGCCCTATCTCAAACTTCACTCCAGTATCATTACCATAACATTATAGCACGAGTAGAAAGCAATGAGATTTCCATAAGATATATGAGACAGGTCTTTAAAAAGGGTCTTCACTCACAACTGTACAATCTGGCAAAAACTACACATCTTTCCAGGCTCTGGTATCATGCCAATGAAAGGGCAAACACAGAAGTGTGTCATAGAAGGAATGAATTTTTTGAAAGATGATTGATAAAACAGACAATGAAAAATTAAAGTAATAAAACTCTTAAGGAACCAGCAGGGCCTCATGTCAGCACACAAGAGGAATAAACACTTGGGGTCACTCCTACTCAAGTCACTGTGCCTTTGAATTACCAGAATCAGAACAATGAGAGTCTACATCGCAGTGGGCAAACTTTTTGGCCTGAGGGCCACATCTGGGTATGGAAATTGTATGGTGGGCCACAAATACTCATAAAATTGAGGGTTGGGGTGCGTGATGGTCCTGGCTGGGGGTACGGGCTCTGGGGTGGGGATAAGGGGTTCAAGGGCAGGAGAAGGTTCAGGGCTGGGGCACAGGCAGGGATCTGGGGGCAGGCTCTGGGCGGTGCTTACCTCAAGCAGCTCCAGGAAACAGCAGTATGTACCTCCCTCCTGCTCCTGCATGGAGATGCAGTCAGGCGTCCCTGCACACTGCCCTGTCCACAGGTGCCGGCCCTGCAGCTCCCATTGGCTTTGGTTCCCAGACCACTGCGGGGGCAGTGCTTGGAGAAGGGGCAGCATGCGGAGCCCATACACATAGGAGCCAAAGGGGGAACATGCCGCTGCTTCCGGAAGCCGTGTGGAGTGGGGCAAGACCCTGATCCCGCTCCCCAGCTGGAGCAGGGCAAGCCCCGGATCTCGTTTCTTGGAAGGAACCCGAAGGAGAGACTAAAACCTCTGGAGGGCCAGATGTGGCCTCCGGGCCATAGTTTGCCCACTCCAGTCTACACACACAGTAATTCTATCCTCCCCAGACATTACTGACAGTCAGCTGCTAGGTTATATACTATCAAAAATAAGTTGCAAGAGTGAAAACGCCCCCACCTAACACCATTAATTAAACTTTTTATTCTTTGAATCAAAATGTTTTGAGCTGTGTAAGAAAAATAATTATAATAAATGCACTGACAGGCTCATGCCATGCATGTCACTTCAGCTGGGAGAATGTTTTTAAAGACTATATCAGTTTCTGAAAATAAGGTGTTTTAGTGGAAACTGAGACAGATCATACAACAGCACAAAATATGTGGCATTATAACAACTGTACTGGACACTGCTTCCAAGCAGTCAGCCTTTCATGATTTGAAGTTAATTATTACATTTTGTTTAGAACAGTCGGGGGGGGGGGGGGGTTAAAGAAGTAAAAACATTCAAAAAACAGATTCAAAACGCAGCCAAGTTCTCCCTTGATCAAAGCATTCAACTATATGAGAACTAAGTTAATACAGCATACTTTAAAGTAGAATTTTATGTTATGCTATCCTAGGAGCATCAAGAGATTGATAACACAAAGGAACAAAAGCATTATCTGCAATGCAATTCTACATTTCATTGTCTTGTGTTCTCAAAATGCTAGTCCACATGTCACTTCCTCTTATGTTTATTCCCATTTCCACTTCTTCATTTGAAGAGTAAAGCTCACAAACACTGATCTCAATTTCTTTCTGGTCTATTAGGACAATTCTAAATAACTTCCTCCACCATATTACAGGATGGACTGACTCAAGTCAAACGACACAACAAACATCATAAGAACAATGCATCTCACATGCAGCCAAAATAACTCATTGCATGTCATTACCTATGCAATGCTACAGAAGAGCACTCGTTTTAAAAAAGATAACATCCATTCTTAAAAACAAGTGCACCCGTGGAGTTTTTGAAGTAAATTTTAATTTGACAGGAATGTAGCTAAAAAAATAAGTCTTAATTGGCAGAAGCACAAATGCTAGTTTAAAAGCTACTCTGAGACCTCTCATTTACACTAGGTATGTCACTAAACTACATCATAACTAAAGGTTAACCCTCGGAGACCTTCACGGGCACTGCTTTCTACCCACAACCTCAAAAAAAAAAATCACTCACTGGCTGTAGGGCTGCTGATATGGCCCTACTGACCAGGTGCTTCAATTCCCCCTGCTAAACTGATGAATGCAGCTGACTAATCATAAACTTACTGGCTCTTATCCTCACCCAGAGGGGAGAAATAGGGGGCGAAAATGCCAGCAGCCACAGCACAAAGCCTGTGGGAGGATGGAAGTCATCTCTGAATCAGCAGCCTAGTGCAGCAAAGAATGCCGGCACCAACTGCCTATCCGCCCCACTCACCCACCCAGCATTCTGAGGGGCCCTCTAGCCATATGTACCTGTTCATGTTCAGAGAGAAAAGGCGAATGAGCAGTGCTGAGCTAGAGAACCAAGCTTTTCCTGGAGGGAAGGCTTCAGTGGTACTCTTACCTTATTAGCCATTTCTTAATCTAGTCAAACCCTCAGGCAGGGCTTGAGTTTTGACCCTACTCGGTGCATACGCTCTATGTCTTGCAGCTGGTAGGAAAGTCAAAAGTTCACAGGGTCACAATTCCCTCTTTTTGATTTGTATAATTAAAAATGAAATGAAATACACATTCCCAAAGCACTGAGTTATACTTTATAGCCACTAATACAAAATCATATCGCTCCCTCTCTCTGTTTCAGCTAACCCAGTGTATTCAGCATGACTTGGTTTCCATCAAAGCACTCAAAAGCCACACTGAGAAAGCTAGTCAGTACAATTTTGACTGTTGGGAGATCTTCCATGGCAATAGTTATTGCAGCCCTGGAATTACCTTTAGGTTTCCACAGGATGAGAGTCACTGACTAGTCCTCTGTCATTTTCATTTGACATGTTCAGATCAAAAGATGTGTTTTAATCAGGGGCCAACCACATCATGGTGTTTATACTATTCCTGAGGATCTTGGGATGACTGGGTGCACGACCAAAGAAGACAGACACAAGGCTCAGACTTAGGAAGCAAAGGTTAAAGAATAGAGCTCAGAGTCGGCTGGTGCTCATCAGGCTCTACCGAATTCAGCCCAAAGCAGAGAGGAGAGAATGTCAGCTGCTTGGTGAGGGCAAACTGTCCTTCTGGGAAGACTGCACTAAGCTAGCAGGTACAAAAGTAACTGAAGTTCCTGTCATAGTGGGAAAGTTCAATTTTAAAAGGGGAAGTTTTTATTCAAACTACATTTTGTGGCAACCTGCAGCCAAAAGAACTAGATGATATTTATTCCTGCTTTCAACCCATCTGCTGAGGGAGAAGGGCCTGTTGACTGCTTACTTTACAGCCTGCTAAAGAGAGACTTTCAGTTTAATGATACCTTTCAGTAGAAAGGATCTAAAACAGCTTTTGTCAGCCTAAACAACTTTAGTCTCCCTGAAAGGCAAGCAGGGAGTATGACTCTTACAAGAAAGCTACCTCAGGAAGACAACAGGTTTGAAAGGACCCACCCAGGCTAATGCTGTGTTTCAGGGAGCATGATGGGCTGGAATCCTCCTCTTTCCTTGGTACCAGGAGCAGAAAACCCCATGAGTGTTTCTGTATATATTTCTAAGAGGAGCTCATCGCAAACTGCAATGGTGTTGAAACTCAGACTAGCACCTGTGTAGCCTTACTCAATGCATGTTACCTTCTCCTCTCATGACAATTTTTCAATTAGCAGGCATTTCCTCTGACACATTAAGAGCATCATAAAAATACAATAGGTGTCTAACTCAAATACCAATCACATGTAGGTGAAGAAGTCATAACTTATCTGTTAGCTCAGAGACAAAGGAATGTCTAATATCAGTATGACAGGGTTCCTGAGATGCAACCTAAACTATGGGACCTCTGAGCCCTCAGCCCCATCAACCTGGGCTCCGTCTCACACTGTGATGCTATTGGAAAGCTACAAACCTCTGGCAAGTACTACACTTACACAGACATCCACAGGCAGAGACACACCCAACTAAGTTATGCGAATGCTTCTCCCAGTCACTCATGAACCATCAACAGAGAGGCTCCAGCCAATCTCCCCGCCCTCCCCGCCCAGCTCTCAAGCCTTGCACCTCAGAACTGTACCATTGTGCCCTGGTCAGAAGTCTGAGAAGTGTAAGTTCATTATCCAGTCCACTCCTCCCTCAATGTGGAGAAGACACACTATAGCCTTTGTAAACTGAGCTGAGACTTCCCAAGCATTTCAACCTATATTTTAGGTAAACTATAAGGACAGAAAGATAGATTTTAAGTGATTATAAGTAGTAAGCATAGAGTTCAAAGTTGGTTATCTAAGAAACAGGGGCGACAGATTCTTCTTAAAAGTGGGGGGCCATGAGGCCATGTTCCTCCTCTTCCCCCTGAGGCCCTGCAACCTGGCCAAGCCAGAAGCTGGAGTCAGGCCAGGGAGCCCAGGTCTCTCCATCTAGTGCGGCTGAGAAGGTCTCAAGAGCATGCCCCTGCCCCCAGGCCCTCCATCCAGGGCAGTGCAGGGTCGATGGTGCCCCATAGCTGCCCTTGCAGCTCTTACCCTGACCTGTCTCCAGCTTCCAGCCTGGGCTGGGGGGCAGAGCTTTAGGGGACCAAACAACCGCAGCCAGGCCATGATACGAGCTGCCTGAGCAGCTATGAGGAGCCATGGACCCTCCCCCTGCCTGGCGAGGGGTGGGGGGCACCAGGGGACAGACACACAGACCGGTGCTGCTCTCGGCCCCTCCCCACTCTAGATAGGTAGAGGGTCTGCAGCTCCACAGTTGTCCAGGCTGCTCTTACTCAGACCAGGATCCAGCTTCCAGTCTGGCTGGGGGGTAGAACCTCAGGGGAAAGAGGAGGGGCAGGGGACTGGTTCAGGCCCATCCACTTTCAAAAGGGGGAGGGCTATGGCCCTTTGATGCCACCTCCACCACCACCCCCCAGTTCTGGGACTCTTGCTAAGAAATAAAATAAATTTGCAGTCTGAGTTCAGTAAACTAAACTGGATTTGAATCAAGCAGTGTCTCATCCTGATGGAAGGTATAGTTCAATACCTGGGCTAGGACTCTCCTCCAACCCTGGACCACCTTCCCCCGGTTCAAAGTCTCTGTCTTCCAGACGTGCGTCCAGGTGTTGAGTTGTTGGGCTGGGGGGAGTGAGGCCAAGTCATATCGTCCCTTCCCCTCTTTATAGTTTCTTCCAGCTTGCTGGAAAGGTCTATGCTTGTGACAGGGGGCGGGGGAGGGGAAGCGGTGTCTCCCCCATTGGTCGAGCATTCTCATTATCTACATGTGCTCTCTGAGATGTCTCTGTTATATACAGTTCCTTGGATAGTGGATTCTCTTTAGTGGGGCATCTGTACATCTGGTTACTTCACTGTTGTAGCTGAAAGGCTGGTTGTGGGTGTTCCAACCTCACAAGATATTTCAATAATGCACACATAACAAAACTTTGTAACTTCACGTACAACGATAGCACATACAATCCAACAGGATATTAATGTTCAACAGACCAAAACTTTCAAAATGACACCTCACATGGCATACTTTGTACAAAACGTATCATAATTATGTTACAGTGCTGAATATGAGGGTTCCAGGGTGCTGCTTTGAGGTACAGGGTGCCACAATTAGGTACTAGGGACATATTTGGTATAAGTGAAAATAAAAGTTGAGGAAGTAATGCTGCGTGGTAATCACAACTGCACTAAACTTAGAGAAAATGACTGCTGATTTACATTCCTTTTAACGTGTCACATATTGTGTTTTAGGTGCTATAACACAGTAACAGTTTGGTATTTCTGTCCTCAGCCATGCACGCTTGTCTAAATGAGCAATAGTACAAGATCTTTATTTCTAAGACTAACAGCAGAACTCTCTTTGTGACTGGCACCTTTCCTACTTCATTTAATGATGAACTGTCAATGTAACCAACTGGTCCTGTAGAATTTTACGTTACTTGAGTACTAGTCCGTCCCAACCAGTTACTTGGTACTGGTATTTCAGGATTTTGCAACTGATTTTGTGACCTAGGTTTCTATTGCTCAGCGTTGTAAAAGCTTGTTTTTATAAAAACGAAATTTTAAGCCAAAATATGAGTTGAAATTGTCACTTCAGTTACCTAGTGTGTTGGGAAGATTAATTTTTGTGAAGCATTTCAAGATCTTTGGCCAAACAAATACAAAGTGGTGTGTATGATTATTATTAGAGAAAGGATGCAGACAGGCCTTAAGACAGAAAAAAATCTCTCAACAGTTTCCATTTTTTAAAAAGCTTTCTGACTCAATGGCCCACAAGGCGCTACCTCCACAGCTCCCAGTGGTCACTGTTCTCAGTCAATGGGAGATGCGGAGCCAGTACTCAGGGCAGGAGCAGCACACAGAGCATCCCTGGCCGCCCACGTGCCTAGGGGCTGTCGGAACCTCGCAGCCACTTCTGGAAGCCATGCGGAGCCAGGGCAGGCAGGTAGCCTGCCTTAGCCCAGGACTCCCACTGTGCTGCCGACCGGAGCCACCAGGGTCCTTTTGACCTGATGTCTGGTCAAAAACCAGATGCCTGGCAATCCTACGGTATACTCATGTTAATGTTTTCAAGTCTTTCCTCTACAGCCATGAGGACTAGAAATTCATTTTATTAAAATAAAAACTGGGAGAAGTCTGGGGAGGACACAGGGGCTTTTCCCGCCACCCCAAAACTGCAAACATTGGGTAGGCTCGGAATTCCTTCCCCTTCCCCCATGCCTGGCTCCATTGGCCTGACTGGAGCTGCCCCAAATATAAAAGTCAAACTGCATCTAGGATTCAGATGCAATTGCTTGCTTCCAGCAGCAGGGGGGGGTTACAAAATAACACCAAAAATAGAGACTGGTGATAAAAATCACATGATTTAGCAGGATCCCTCTAATGTTAGCAAATCACAAATTATAGCACTGAGTTCTTGAAAGACTATGAACAAAAGTGACTTTCACGTCACCGATCTTCACTGTTCAAGCTAAGAGAAGAACAGACACAAATAGCATAAACTGTGACAAGAAGGATCAGTTTTAATAATTTAAGATATTCTGGCAGTCGGACTTTTGGAGTCAAATTCTCACTCTCTAGACCTTTATGCCAGATAAAAAGGCTGAAGCAGCACAAAGGGGCCCTAAAAGCTCCATATCGAGGCAGGAGAGGATTTTCCTGGTGCACACTCTACAGAAGGCAGTCTTAAGGTTATGTGAGTTTGAGCCTTCTCAAGCTCTGGAGTAGCATATGCTCTAGGGCCACAGCTGCAGCACATACAGCTGCAGAGGCAACATGTAACTGTTGATAATTGGACAGGAGGGCACAGTGTAAAGGTTTGGGGGATGGGGACATGAAACTGCCACATGTGTCACCTCTAGATCGAGAACAGGGGTTTTCAAACTGTGGGGCATGCCCCCGGGGTGTATGGAGAAACACTGGGGCCAGGGAACAGGGACGGTGACTCCAGGCAGCTCAAGCCAGCAACACCAGACAGCTAGTCCAAGGCAAAGCTGATGCTAAATCGAAGACAGAAATCTAGGAGGAGAACACATGATGTCGCGTTCCTCCCACACAACCCCCCAAAAAGAGATTGCCTCTACCTGCAGTGGTTCTAGGCAGTGTTGTGGCTTTTAATATAGCTCAGGGCTCTCAATATATGCCACAGCTTAGACAAGGGCCCAAAACTGTCTATGTTACACCAGGGGATGCTACAGCCCTCAGAGCAGCCCAGGTCTGGGAA
This sequence comes from Dermatemys mawii, assembly GCA_007922305.1. NCBI lineage: Eukaryota > Metazoa > Chordata > Testudines > Dermatemydidae > Dermatemys > Dermatemys mawii. The sequence goes on along the minus strand of ML677364.1, from coordinate 2,823,568 downwards.
GACACAGCTGACAAAGCCCCCTTAGTCCCACTCCCTGCCCTCCAGTCACCGAGCTTAGAGTTCTGTACTGAGCCTCTCTTAGGTACACCACAAAATCTCTCCCTCGGATCTTAACATTCTTCCACTACATGGCTTTAGATGTTATTAACCGTTCTTGATGTTATTCATCATCTGTGGAGGAGTCCAAAATTTTCTGCACCATCACAGAACTTTTATCTAAAAGATTAAAGCAGTTCTGTGTATTAGGCCAATATTTAAATTCTGATCCTTTCAAGAGAACGAAAAAAAAATAAAGTAGTTTTGTATTTTTTAAATAAATAAAAAAAAGTTATGGTATTACTTGTAATTTAGCTGGAGAAATGTATTTACTTGCAATATAGGATTACAATGCTTCAACACCTTTATTTGGCACTACAACTCCTAGTTTGCATACGTGAGAACTGAGGCACAGAGACCTACATTTTTAAAAGTGATCTGTGATTTCTGATGTCCAACTTGAGGTAAATTAGAGCAGGCTGAAAGCACTCAGCCCTGTTGAAAATCAATTCACATGACAGTGTTTAGAATGGGGCACCCAAAATCACTAATCATTTTCAAACTTTTAGGCCCAAATTTTTAAGTAATGTGAACAAGTTCACATAATATTTTGGTAGCTGACTTGAGAACAGATCCTATTACTCCTTATTTGGGAGCACCAAGCCCTAGATCATACTTCCTAAGTAGTGCAGAAAAGGAAATCCTTAGAATTACTAATTCACCCCTAAAGGACATGCTTAAAGTTACACACAACATGTTTCCCTAAATTACTTCCATCAAACCAATCAGTTCTAGTACAGTGTCTCTGTGGGCTATCTATGGTAGCCAGAAGGAAACATATTAAAGCTATCAAGAATATTCAGTTGGAAAAGCAAAATGAAAAGAAAAAAAAAATCAGGACTGCAGCCCCTGCAACCAGGCCCTCTTGTTCTATTCAGTTGTGACCCAAACAATTCACTGCAGGGTAACTTCCAACAAACAATCCTGTTACAAAACAGCGACCCCATTTAAGCAGCTAAAGACAATTAGTAATATGGGCAGGCTATTATTGGGAGTCGTCTGGCAGACCTGAAACATTCCTAGATCCTGACTGCAATCTGAAGGAGTTAGACCAGTGGTTCTCAACCTTTCCAGACTACTGTACCTCTTTCAGGAATCTGATTTGTCCCGTGTACCCCAAAGTTTCACCTCACTTAAAAACTACTTGCTTACAAAATCAAACATAAAAATGCAAAAGTGTCACAGCTCACTATTTCTGAAAAACTGCTTACTTTCTCATTACTACCATATAATTATAAAATAAATCAATTGGAAAATATATATATATATATTACTTACATTTCACTGTATAATATATAGAGCAGTATAAACAAGTCATTGTCTGTATGAAATTTTAATTTGTACTGATTTTGAGTGCTTTTTATGTAGCCTGTTGTAAAACTAGGTAAGTAGCTTGATGTACCCCCAGAAGGCCTCTGCATACCCACAGGGATACGCATACCCCTGGCTGAGAACCACTGAGTTAGACTAACTCAGCAGTTCTAAAACTGGGGGTCACGGGCCGATTCCAGTGGGGTTCGGCGGATGCTCCAAACATTCACATGTATCCGCTGAAAAACCATTGACGTGCCAGCTTCTGCTTTCTGCGGACACCGACACGGACGCTGCATGTCCACCAAACTGCCGCTGAAACTGGAAAAGTTTAATTCAGCAGCATTTCGGCAGACGTACCTGGGGCGCCAAAGAACGCGATAAAGCAAAAAGGAGTCACAGATACAACTAGTTTGAGAACTGCTGGACTAACTGATCATTTAATTAAGCACAAACCTCTATGAGAGGCACTTCAGTTCTATGCTTGTGTCACTACAAAAAACATTCCCTCCATTACAATGCGGGGCTCTGAAGAAATCATAAGGCATAATAGTAGCCAAAAAAAGAAAACTTTCATTTAGACATTTATTTTCTCAAATATGTAGACTGCAACATGGGGGCTTGCCCTTTAAGACCTGAAGAAGAGCTTGTGTAAGCTGAAAAGCTTGTCCCTTTTGCCAACAGAAGTTTGTCCAACATGAGATATTACCTCACCCACCTTTACTCTCTAATAAAATATTTCAGTTCTTTCCTCATCCCAAATCAATTTAACCCTCACCCATCCCTCTCCATATCTCTCTGAGTGGGCTCTTCTTCAAGTTTGCATGTTGCATCAACTGTCTGCTTAGCTCCCCTCCTTCTAACAAGATTCTCTTGGTAATATGCTGCCCAGAGAAAGAGGAGATTGCCAGTGGCAGCAACATTCTCTTGGCTACATATGAGCTGTCTCCACCCAGTTCCTCCTCTACACCCTCAACTTTGTATTGAAACAGAGTGAGAGCATGAGTAAGGCCATGGTTACACTGGCACTTTATAGCGCTATAAAGCCCCCACGAGCGCTATAACCTACTCCCCGTCCACACTGGCAAGGCACTAATAGCGCTATAACCGTGGAGTTATAGCGCTCTTATAAATCCACCTCCTCATGGGGAATAAGGGCTGTAGCGCAGCTGCTGTAGCGCTACAGCAAGAATGTGGACACCCACTGCGCTACAAGTAATCTCTGGAGATGCCTAGAGCCATTTAAGGCAATTGACGTCTCTTCCCTTTGTTTTGAACTCGGCTGGAGGAATGCGGAAGTACCTCTTTAGAGTTTCTTTCTTAACTCGGCAGATAAGCAATGCAAATGTTTAAGGAGGGAGCCTGTGTGAAAACAAAGCCTTCTGTGAACCGAGGCTCACTGACAGGCTTTCAGAAAAACGGAAAAACCACTGTCTCTCTCCCTCCGCATACACACAACGCGTCCCCCCTCACCCCCCTCGTTTAAAAAGCACGTTGCACCCAGCTGAATGCTGGGATACCTGCCCTAATGCGCTGCTCTTAATGCCGCATTAAGTGCCCCAAATGTGGCCATGCTATACCGCAGGAGCATCTGAGTGTGGACATACAATAGCGCTATACATATTACTGTATAAGGGGACCGCTATAACCTATAGCGCTATAATCTTGTAAGTGTAACCATACCCTTAGAAAAGGTGAGAGAAAGAACTGCTGCATAGTGGATGAGGACCCTGCCTACCCAGGAGCAGAAGGGATAGGTGCAGGAAGGAGGCAGAGTTTGAAAAATTCACTAGCCTTCTGCTACACAGAGTTGGATATGAAAGTGGGGCAAAACCATCCTGTTAAGAAGCCATGCTGCCATCCCTAGATGTTGGGAGGAGGAGGATGCTATCCTTCACACCATTTGAAAGCTACACCTTTCATATCGGATTTGGTTTAGGCAGTGTTTCATTAATTTGAAGCTCTATCCTCTTAGCTAGGGGAAGAGAGAAAACAAAACAACTTTCTGTTTCTTCTCTTTCCACCAAAGCTTCTGGGGTGCTGGCGTGGAGGGAGAGAGAAAGAGATCTCTGCTATTCTACCCATCTCCTAGAATCATTTTTAATATCTGCAAAAACATTTTTTTAAAAAAATCACACTGGACCAAAACAACAACTGTTTGGGAACGAATGTGAAAAAAAGATATATTCAGGACTGAAGTTTGCTGATAGCATTGCACAAGAGCGCTATATATGCTTCTGTCAGTTTGATAAGCTTTAGTAAACCACCCATGTAGCTTTTCTTAGTTAAATAAATCTAGACAAGTTCTCTTTAGAAGGAAAGAAGCTGTGCTTTTGCAAATGCAAGTTAAAATGGAAATTGACATACTGAATATATCTGTCTGCCAATCTAGGGAACAATTTTTGTTATCTTCTCAACATTACTGGTAGCCTTTCACAACTGTATACATGCTGTGCTTGAACATTAAAAACAATGAAAGCTTACATTCCATTCTTTTGTTTTTTTGTGAACAAAGCACATCAGTTTAACCAAAGTCTATACTTTGATATACAGTACCTTTTCTGGTGGTTCTAACAATTGTCTCAGAAAACAGTAAAGGGCTTCCATTGGAAACTTCATCTATAGGCTTCTCTGGTGGTTTGTTGGCAATACTTTCTTTCTTCATGTCTTTCTTTATTTCCTGTATGGGAGGAAAAAGGAAAGACAGCTTACAAGATGTCTCACAGGTTACTCTTAAGTCTCAAGTGCCCAGTACTGGAAAAAGTCATAGATGTGAACTGTGATAAGTCCCAAAGGCACAAAGTCTGACAGCTAGACTCAGCCTGTTTTTTAAACATTTCACAATAATTTAGGTTATTCTTACTCTTCTCTGCAGAAAGCAGACAGTTACACTCTTATTATTGTATAGTTACGGTAGTGACAGGTTACTGCCATTCTAGTACATGGAACAACTGGACACATTTCTGAACTGACATCATCATATTTAATGGCTTCCAAACACATCTAATTAAATGAAGTTAATTTTTAAAAAAACCACTCAGTGGGAAACTCAAGATTGTTTCAGTAAAATCTTTAAACTGCCTCTCCCTTCTCACAAGAATAATATTTCAATTCAAACTACTGTAGTGTTATATCCAGCGTGTGTACAGCCACAACGTAACAAATAATATTTCTTCCCCAATTCCTAGACATATTTATAAGTGAAAATGCCACAATGAAAACCAAGCAATATTCAGCCTAATAGATTATCAAAACTTTCCCCACTGTTTTAACAGGAATAATCTCACCAATTCAATCACATTTTTGTCTATAAAATGTTTGTCTATAAAATGTCTGCCTTCTATTTTACCAGCAACACCTAAAATTACTATAGCTGAACGATTACAGAAAAATATTTTCACCATTGTTCCAACATGAATACTTATACATTTGATAACGTAGCACAGAGTCAGCTACATGGTTACCTCGGTAAAGGCAGTTAGTCCTGTTTTTTTCTGTAGGCATTTCAACACAGCAACAGCGGGAGTATGAAAACATTTTTTAAAAACAGGAAAATCTGACTAGCACTACAAATATTGTAAGGGGCACCCAGGGCAGGTATCATACCAGCTACTACTTATAATATATTTTGCAACTGACTTCCTTTTAAGGAGACTGTCTCTTTAGCAGTGGACAAGGGAAAAACAAGTGCAGTGAACTTTCATTACAGCAATACCGCTCGCTCCTTCCCTCATCACTGAGCCAAAGGGCAAGGTTTTCCCAATAGCTCACAGTTAATTCTCATTAAACACATATTTACAGACCATTTACAAGAGCACCATTCCACAAACCATTCATGCAGACCTTAAAATACAATCTACTTTCAGTTCTTATCTGGCCCCATCACTGTTATGTGTGAACACCACATAATCTTTAGCAATCTTCAAAACATCCCTCTGAAGTCACACAGGAAGTCTGTAATGGAGTAGAAAATTGAACCTGGGTCATAGAGTCTCCCAAGTTCCAGGCTAGAGCCCCACCCTCTAACTCATCATTAACATTTTTTGTTCTAAATTTCAGACCCCGAAATGTCTCAGCAGTAATATTGTGAATCCACTGATATTTTTCTAATGCTTTTTATTAAATGTAGCCACTGAAACAGTACTACTTAACCAAACATTGCATCATCATTCATTATCTGTATGAACCTAAGCTGTTTGCCACTTCTCCAAAATGCATGCACATAGAATGCAATTAATGCACAGCTCTCAAAGTTGTATAATCCTGCACCTTTAAGAAGTGACAGTATTTGTGATTGTGCATGAGCTTCCCAAGCAGTGCATAGCATCATATCCTTATGCTTAGTATGAATGATCCAGAAAGTATACTCCAAAAATGATGCATGCATTTAAAAAGATAACAATATTTTTTAAACATAGACTAGTCCAGTACATGGATTGTTACAAGAGTATAATTTTCAAAATCTTAAATTGGAAGGAAAGAATGAACTTGTTCATTCTAAGTCTGGAGTTCCCAAGCTCAGTTTGCAACTCTAAGTGACAGATTATTTGCCAGAATATCAAATGGATACTGACAATTTAAGTGGAAGGAGCTAGTATGTCAGAACATTAGTCTTCTTCAAGCATGACCTCAAAGGTCCTGCTTTATTGCCAGAGTTAGTTTCCTATGCATCATTGCCAAGTGGATTTTTCAAAACCTCATGTCCATGTGAAACTCAATGTTCTCCAACTAACAAGAGTTGGAAAATTAACTTCTAGTCACCAATAGCAAATAAGACACTTTTCCTTGTTGAATACGGAGCATGGGAAAATAAGCCAGCAATTTCTGCAGAGTATGATTTTCAATACAAAAAATTACATTCACAGCTCTAAAGGAGAAAGCCTTCTGATGTGAATGAGTGAAGTTCAGCCTTCCAGAATCTGCAGAGACAACTCTAATTCTTCTGCTTCACTTTACAGCCTGCCCAACAAGCACCACTGTTCAATTTACAAAACACACGGAGCTGGAGAAAAGTGTGTGCCACAAGTTGGATCTTTAAAGGGAATTGGGCTCTACCTCACCAGTGAGAGATTAGCTACCTACCCCTCACACACACACACACAGCTGATCTTGATGGGCTCGGCCAACTATCAGATCCAGGAGGGAAAGAGTCACGAGCTTTCCACAAAAGGCTGGGGAGGCAACAAACTTATGAAATGTAGACTAGCCAGGGGCTGACAAAGATGCAGTCCCATCCCCTTCCAGAGATCAAGGATAGTGGCATCCTCATACTGATCACCTGTAGGTTGGAGTGGGGGCTGGAGCTCTCACCAGCATTTCCCCCAGACCTCATTGGCAGGGCTCTTCTCCCCTTCATTGTTCATATTAGCCTTTGTCTAATACAGTACTCTGCCCTATCCCACTCCACTATCTCTGGATTTTCATAGCTACCACCTCACAGGTAATTACAGTGTGGGGGGGTTGTCTCTCCCCCAACTCCTACAGATGTTATGGGGCACCAAGTTCTGACTTATGCAGGGTCCTGTGCCACAAGAGGCTGGTCTTGATTAACCATGTTGGGGCAAGCCACAGATGGTCCCAAATCCTTGACTGCTTGTGGAGCTCTCCAGGAGACAACAGATCTCATAGCTGATAGGGTGTCTTCCATAAAGGTTTTTTTTGAGTTAAACCAATGAAAAAGGAATTAGGGAACAGATGAATGGCACTCACACACTATACATAGTTTTTTAAAAAAGTGTTTTCTTGGCATCACATGAATAAAAATGGCATTTTCATGTCTCTTACCAATAATATATTCACTACCTCTTGAGTCTGCAATTCTAAGGACTCCAACAAAGATGTCCAGAATGTAGAGGAAGAAGTCTCTTATTCTGAAAGTTGAATGCTGTATCTAAGGCAGTGGTTCTCAAACTTCATTGCACCATGACCCACTTCTGACATCAAAATTACTGCATGACCCCAGGAGGGGGGATGGAAGCCTGAGCGTGCCCGATGCCCATTACCCCATGTTGGGGTGCGGGATAAAGCCCAAGGGCTTTAGCTCCAGGCAGGGGGGCCTCAGGCTTCATCCCTGCATGGTGGAGGCTCAGGCTTCAGCCCTGGGCCCCAGCAAGTCTAAGCCAGCCCCAGTGACCCCATTAAAACATGGTCACAACCCACAGTTTGAGAACTACTGATCTAAGGAACACCTGAACCAAATGACCAGAAACTAGCACCAAAAAACTCTGCCCCAGGCACTGATGAGGCACAGCACTTTTTAAAACAACCTGGCGTACCTACATGGAGCTTAGAGCACTTGAAATATCAGCTCTTAAATCAGCAGCTTTGTTCTCAGGGCAAACCTTCCAAAAGAAACCCCTTTAGAATGTCAGCAGAGAGTAATGTCCACAACACACATTCTCAGCAAGCTATAGAGAGCAGATACTCACACTACCTCAGTACTGCTTGGGTTTAATGACCTCACCATATTATCTTGAGTCACGCAGTTACTCTGATGTCTGGCTGCCTGCGAACATCCTGGCTTACAACACTCCAGTCAAACTGAGCATGTACATCTGATTTTCTGTGGTGCATCAGTTTGGCTCAAGTCACACTGGAGATTGATTTTAATCTTAAATAACTTTTAAAATATTGCTTCCCCAAAGAGGCAGTGAATTCTGGATAAAAATTTAAGAGGGGGATATTGGTTTGGGGCAAATCAGAGCCATAGTCTGAACTGCAAGTGTGTACTAAAATAATTACACGAATGATAACGTTTTGATGACAATTTGAAGGGGTCTGTAGTTAAGAAATCCCTTGCCTGAAATGACTCTCAAATTTGAATCCTTAATCCTATCCCAGACCTCCGTGAGTCAAAGCAGTTTTCAAGACACCACCAGTGAGCATGTGGATTTTAGAACATTGAGAACGTGGCTATTAAGCAGCAAGTTAATCTCCACCTTCGTTATAGTGGGCTACCACTCCCATAGAGTGACCATATTTCCCAAAGTGAAAATGCAACACCATGCCTCATTGCGGGACTGGCCCCAGCTGCTCATTTAACGCCCCCCGTCCCCCGACTATCACTGGTCACTCAAACCCTGCCACCCATCCCATTCGAAGCTGTTGCTGGAACCCTGCCAGCCCCCCAAACTGAAACCCTTCTCCCCACCATTCCTTGCCCCCCAGCCCAGCTTCGCCCATGCACAGGGCTTGTATGTCTGCTCACCTCTGTACCATATACCACTTTTTTTTTTTTGACAAAAGTAGACATTTGTCCCATTTGCTGGGACAGAGCTTAAAAAAGGGGCTGTCCCAGCCAAAACGGGATGTATGGTCACTACCTATATAATAAAGCAATGGTGTACATAAAGCTTCAATACTATCCTATTTGACAGGTGTATCAACATGTAAGAGGATTTAAGCAAAATAATTATTTTTGAATGCAATCTTTCATCTTTTCCTGAACTTTCAAAAAATTATTAATTACAGCTGAATCTTAGAGTTACAAACACCTGAGGAATGAAGATTGTTTGTAACCCTGAAATGTTTGTATCAGTCAAAAAACATTATGGTGGTTCTTTCAAAAGTTTACAGCTGAACATTAACTTAATACACCTTTGAAACTGTAAAAAAGAAAAATGCTGCTTTTAATCATCTTAATTTAAATGAAACAAGCATGGAAACCATTTCCTTACCTCATCAATTTTCTTTTTTTAAGCTTTCCCTTTTTTTAGTAGTTTATGTTTAACACAGTGCTATACTATATTTGCCTTTTGGGGGGGGTGTGGTGGGAGGGTGTCTCTCGGGCCTCTCGCAGCCTGCTTGTGTACTTCCAGTTCCAAATGAGGCATGTGGTTGACTTCTCAGTTTGTAACTCTAATCTTCCTAACTCTGAGGTTCTACTACAGGAGTGGCCAACCTGTGCCTGAGAAGGAGCCAGAATTTACCAATGTACATTGTCAAAGAGCCACAGTAATACGTCAGTAGCCCTCATCAGCTCCCCACTATGCCTGTCGGGAGCCCCACTGATCAGCACTCTCCATTTCTTCCTGTCCCTCCCACGATGGCTTTGAGGGGGAGTGGGAGGAGCAAGGGTGTGGCAGGCTCGGGGGAGGAGGTGAAAAGGGATAGGGCCTTGGAGAAAGGGGTGGCAGAGCCAGGAGTTGAGTAGTGAGCACCCTGTAACACAGTGGAAAGTTGGTACCTGTAGCTCCAGCCCTGGATTCAGTGCCTATACAAAGAGCCACGTATAACTTCTGAAGAGCCACATGCAGCTTCAGAGCCACAGGTCGGTCACCCCTGCTCTCCTGTATCCTGACGACATTTATCCAGTTTGCACATAATTAGCAAATTCTGCAAGTCGTGTTAAATAGTAGGGTTGCTAATTTGCATGCACACACACAAAAAGCCTTTAGCAAACTTAATTTTTTTCTATTTCTATTAATATATATGGCTTTGCTTTCAGAATCTGCTCACTCACTGTCCTTGAAGGAAACAGTCTAACTACTGTGTCTGCATATCCTCTCCTCCACCAAAATTTTTCCTCTAATACAAAGGAAGTTCTCAAATAAGTTCTGTCACCATAGTTACAGCTAATACTGGTCGGGGGAAAGAAGTACACCACCACCAAGACGTGGAGAAAAATCTGCTCAGAGGTATTAGAAACAAAATCCAAAAGTCACCCCAGTTTATTATTTTTTTCTAAATTGCATGTTTAAAAAGTCTAGCACTAATGGGTGAGGGCTCTTAGTAGTATTTTTGTGATTACTTATTATACTACTTGACTTTATTAGTTTACTATTCTATCCTCACTAGAGGGAACTTTTGCCATTTTTATTAAATGAACATTTCAAGAACTTACTCAACTGATTCTTCCAACAATGCATTTACAATCCTCACTGTGTAAATGGACCAAAAACAATTGAGTAAATTGCTGCAAGGTTTCCACAGCAACCATTGCAACACAAAAAGCTGTTCTGTGCTAATTTGAAGATGAAAGGTTCCAGACAGTAGGTCATTTTCATTTCTCAAAGCTGTAGGAAGCTATGCAAATGTATGTGCAAATTATTGCCGCAGACCAAGATAATTTATCCAAAGCTTGAAAAAAGAAAACTGATGCTTTACATTCTGGGAAGAAGGGAGTTAATCAAATTAATCTGTATGCAGTCACAAAGCTTTTGAAAACCAACAGAAAAACGACAGCAAAAAAACCAGAGGCAAGTAAAGAAGCAATGAGACATTTTACAACTCAAAAACCAACTGCCTGCCTGTACATTGCTTGAAGCCAAATATGGTATTAGTAATAAGAATATAGAATCAGAAGCCTAGAGGGATGGCATGAAACACATTCTAATTATCAGAACAGGATAATGGAAACATCTTAACCCCTCTGATATGAAGAATGTAACTATGAGGTTTCTGCAATGCTTCTCCTGTCTCTCATACTCCTAAACCGATAGTGTATATTTTACGAGATACAACTTCTATCGTTATTTCTTCAAACTGTTATCTACAATTTAAAACATAGCATGATTTAAAACATATTTTTATATCAAACCACACAGTATTTCTGCTGCAAGTCTCTTGTACCAGTCAATATCAACACTCCTGTCAACTGAAGACCAGCTTTGGCATCAATGAGAATGTTATCCAGTTAGAAAGATGATGTCTGCATTTAGAAGGGACATGCAGGGCTCCACGGCAAGGATATAAAGGTGAAGGAAAGCAGTGAAGTGGCAAAACCCTGCAGGGATATACAGAAACCCATTGGCCTCTGCTGTCTACTCTCCACAAAATCCTTCAAGATTAACTGGACTTGTTTCTCCTTTATTATGTGTTGAGATTATTATTATTTATGGTGTTATTCAACACTAATTTAACCATAAATTCCTTTATTAAATCCAAAGGCCAAATGGTATTTATACAATTGCTCTAGACACCCCGAGAAAGTCTAAAAATAATATGCAATTTACTACATCCAAACAGAAACAAAACATTTATAAAAATCTCATCAAGATACTTATAAACGGGTCAAACCCAGGGGTGCTTAGAATCATATTGGTCAGCTCCAACTCAGTCAGGCAGGTATGAGCAATAAGGGCTACATTTTAGTCATAGGTATTTTTAGTAAAAGTCACAGAGGGTAAACAAAATTTATGGCCTGTGACTCGTCCGTGACTTGCACTATACACCCCTGATTAATTTTGTTTTTTGGTGGGGTGGGGGAGAGCCCAGGTGCTTGGAGAGGGGACGGGTGGTGCGTGGCCCACGACCTCCACTGGTGCTGGGGGTAGAGGGGGTGGACAGGTGGCAACGGGCAGCCTGGGACCCCCATTAGTGCTGGAGGCATGTGGGCAGGATCGGTGGGCTCCCTGCCTGGCTCCATGTCTTTCCTCCCCCGCAGCAGAGTTTAGGTATATGAGGGGGCAGAGATTGGGGCATGGGATGGGATGAGGCAGATGAGCACTTACTTAAGGGCCTCCCCAGAAGAAGCAACATCCCCCTTGCTCAGCTCCTAGGGAAAGGTGTGGCCAGACAGCTCTGCAGGCTGTCTCCACCCAGAGCGCTGGCTTCGCAGCTCCCAATGACCAGGGACCATGGCCAGTGGGAACTTCAGGGACAGTATCTCCAGGCAGTGGCAGCACGCGGAGCTCCCTGGCCATGCCTCTGCCTAGGAGCTGAGCAAGGGGGATGTCGCCGCTTCCAGAGAGCTCCCCAGGTAAGTGTTGCCCAGATCCCGGCTCACCCCAACCCCTGCCCCCTCCCCATCCAAACTCTGCAGCTGGCGGTTTGGGAGGTGGTGACCCAAGACTGCCCTAACAGCGGGCAACAGCTGGTGCAACTGGCACAGGGGCTGCCTGAGCTGGCCACTGCAGGAGTCATGGAATCCGTGACTTTCATGACAAACTCGCAGCCTTAGCAATAAACCCTATCTTCTCTCCTCCTCTTAATATAGCACTGGTGTGTGAGGTGGTGCCTTCTAATTGAGATGCACTTTGTCTTACTTAAAACCATCTGCACTCACCCCGATCGGTCAGAAGCCTTCTTTTTAGAAACTCTGCCTTATTTCATTAGTTATTCCTTGAACCACACATCTTCCCTACTCCAGTCTTCTGGCCTTAACTCACTACTCTCAAGTCCTATCTTTTATTTACTAGTTAGGGTCTTTTTTTACAACACATTGCTTTAACCAAACAAATTATCTAATTATCTAATTTTATATTTATTCTACATTACACTGCTCTACAGCCAAAATGCTTCTGAAATAAATGTAGTCAAACTTCACTAATTCTCGGTCACCGAGAACGAAAATGATGCTTAAAATTGTTGATTGGCTCTAGTTTTCAAGATATGCTATTGGGTCAGTATATACGACCCTTGACATGGGAATGGAGGAGGATAAGTGAGTTAAAAAGGGAAGGGATCTCAGTTTAAACCAGAAAATGACTAAAATACATCTTTGACTGGATCTATGAATAAATCTATGACTGGGTTTGGACAGTACTTGCTTTTTAGGCAAAACAATGAATGATGCAATCTGAAGCTGGTATTGCGTCATACATGATACGAATTGCATCAAGTTATTCCTAGAAGACATGGATGATGCAATCATAACGAAGCTTACATCACTCTGCTGAACAAATTGCCCTATATCAGCTCTAGAAATCATACAGTGTCGTGCTCTCTTATTTGTCAATGTTTAGTTTTGCAAAGGGATACATTTCTGTTTAGCCAAAGTGAACAGAGATGCCTCGTACTTGTGTGAACAGTGCAGATAACTTCTGCTATGTTTGTGGTGAAGTGACTTTTGCATCACAAAAGCGCAGTATAACCACTATGGTTAAGAAAACCTATCCCCTTTATTTTGGCTGCAAAATTGGAGATCAGGACAAGAGGTGGGACCCACACATATGCTGCAACACTTGTGCAACAAATCTTCGCCAGCGGTTGAACAGGAAAAGGAAATCTATGCCTTTTGCAGTGCCAATGATTTGGAGAGAGCCAACAGGTCATACCAGCAATTATTACTTCTGCATGGTGCCTCCAGTTGGGAAAGGTGTGTCAAAGAAGAAAAAGTGGACTGTGCATTATCCAAACATTCCATCAGCTATACGCCCAATACCCCACGGAGAAGGACTGCCGGTTCCTGATGCACCACAATCATTCTCACTTGAGTCAGACGAGGAAGAGGATGAAACTTCTGGTCCTGAACCATCAATGTCACAGGACCCACATTTTCTCCCATCCTCCTCCTCTGAACCACACCTCATAACACAAGCTGAACTGAATGACCTTGTCAGGGATTTGGAACTACCCAAGAGTAAGGCAGAGCTGTTGGGCTCCAGACTACAGCAGTGGAATCTCCTGGCAGATGATGTTAGGGTTTCCATGTTCCGTGACCGTCAAAAGGATCTTGTCCCATTCTTCTTCACGGAAGGTGATCTTGTAGCCTGCAACAACATCGATGGTGTGATGGCAGCCCTCAACATCATTCACGATCCAGATGAGTAGAGACTCTTCATAGATTCATCGAAGACAAGTCTTAAAGCTGTTTTGCTGCATAATGGCAATGTTTTGCCATCAATTCCAGTTGGTCATGCAGTCCATATGAAGGAAACCTATGACAACGTGAAACAACTTTTGAGGTGCATAAACTATGACCAACATCAGTGGCAGCTTTGTGGTGATTTGAAGGCTGTTGCTCTCTTGTTTGGTCTGCAGACTGGATACACAAAGTACCGCTGTTTTCTCTGCGAATGGGATAGTCATGCAAGAGATTCCCACTACATCAGGAAAGACTGGCCACTCCGACAGTCATTGGAGCCTGGGAGGAAAAGTGTTCCGCATCCACCACTTGTTGAATCAAGGAAGATTTTGTTACCACCCTTACACATCAAGCTGGGTCTGATGAAGAACTTTGTCAAGGCCATTGACAAAACACAAGCAGCTTTCAAGTACCTCCGTGGAAAATTTCCAAGGTTAAGTGAAGCTAAGATAAAGGAAGGTGTCTTTGTTGATCCTCAGATTCGTGAACTTCTTCAAGATGATGCATTTGACCATGCACTGCGTGGCAAGGAAAAGACGGCATGGAAAGCCTTCCAGTCAGTGGCAATACATTTTCTCGGAAACAACAAGGCAGACAACTACAGGTGGTTGGTGGAAAACCTCCTCAAGGAATACAAAAGCCTTGGTTGCAACATGTCACTAAAGATACATTTTTTGCACTCTCATCTAGATTTTTTTCCGCTGAACTGCGGAGCAGTGAGCGACGAGCACGGTGAGCGATTTCACCAGGACATTGCAACAATGGAGAAACGCTATCAGGGCAAATGGAGCCCATCGATGCTTGCAGACTATTGCTGGACAGTGACAAGAGATGCTCCATTTAATGAATACAAGAGACAAGCCAAGAAGCGCCAAGTAGACACCGAATAGGACTAAACTATGTGCAGAATAGTTTTTTGCCTTTTGTTTCATAATACATTTTATTTATATAACCCTTTTGCTGATTTTTAAAGTGTTACATAAACAGGACAGGTGAATTATCATCATGTAAAGCAACCATAAACACATGAAAAGACCTAGGTTTACAATTTATGATTAAAACTCTACTATCTACACAATATACATAGACATAAAATGTAAAAACTTAAATATCTTAGAAACAGTAGCCAGTTGTTTTAATTGTCATATTTGAATTCAGCACATCAAAATACATAACAAATATCACATTTTATCTCTGAAGCAGACGACTTCTAAAAAATTGTAGACCAGTGTTATTAAACATACATATAACAACCAATCACAAGACATTGTCTGAAGGGACAGAACTAGGGACCAGGCACCAAAAGCACAGACTGAGTGTGAGATAAAGGAGGAACTCCATTATTTAGTCCTAACAGTAGGCTTTTATGTTCACCAGTCACTATAGGGGGACATAACAATTTATCAGTCTCCTGGTTTCCTCTAGGTCAGTGGTTTCCAAACCGGGGTTTGGAAATGTTACAGGCAGTTCCTGGGAAAAATTCCCTAATGGGAGACAGAGCTGTCTATAGGAACCCTGGGCAGCGTGAGGCCAGCAGCCCGGAGCCTTGGGGACTTCCAAGAGTGAAGCAGATCAAAGCAAGCAACTCTGAGGAGATTTAAATTTCAAGACTCCTTTTACAAAATAGAAAGGGAGGTGGATATTTTTTGCAGTTTTTAAAATGAAATAGATTGCTAGTGATGTTTTTTAAATTATTATGAACAAGTTTAAGCTTTGTTGTAATGTGCATTGTTTGCCTGGGCTGCTCAAGACCTGAATGTTTGTGTGGAGGAACTCTTTGAATTGGCTTCTTAAATACCCTCATTCGGTTTCACATCTGATACTCCTTAATGAAACATAAGAGCCAGAGGTGCCATATCCGGGGCGATGAGGGTCAGATGCCACCCCTGCATCAGCGCACCCCCCCATGGGTCCCTCCTCTTTTTCCGTGTCTCCCCTTTTACCCGGCCCTGGGGTGTGCGGGGCTTTGCCCCTGCACCCATTTTTTTCTACTGGCACCTCTGATAAGAGCCTCATCTTGTAACAGGCTTAATCGACAGTGATACAAGCTACAAAAGTGAGTTCTTGGAAGAGTGTTGCCATTTTCATAATGTAATAAAAATACTGTAATGATAAATAATAATAATAAGTGTGTAATAAGCATGTCATAAAAACAAATTTTATATTTCCAAGATCATGGCTTTTATAATTTATGCTGAGGTAAGGGAGAAAATCCATGGAAATATTCATTTTTAGGAGGGGGTTCACTAGACATGACATTTTAGTGAAAGGGGTTCACGGGTTGTTGAAGTTTGGGAACCACTGCACTAGGACTTCTATTAGCCAAAACCTCAGCAGATAACTCCAGACTCCAGCAGTCCTTTTGGCTATTGACTTATTTCTAAACCACAGCCTTCTAAACATCTCACTGAGCTCTTTGATTTGTGCATGTTGCTTTCAAGCTATAGCACATAGCCTATTTCAGTGGTTCACATGATCTCCATCTAATGGAGACCCTAATCCCGCAAACAATTATGCACATACTGGACCTTCCCTTCTGATAGTAGCTCCATTGTTTTCAGTGGAAATGCTCACTGTATTTAAAGTTAAGCATGCGCAGAATCAGTGTCCTAGAGTGCTTCTTTTTGCAGGGAACTTCCTTTCTGCTTGAACTCACCTCACTGCTTTTTGTCTCACTTTCTTCCTCTGATGCTAAGATATTACTGGACCGCATCCATCATTTGTTGACAGTACTGTTTGCTTGGCTGCACAGATGTGTGTGAAGCCCGACAATTGTAGTTAAATTGATGGCCTTAGTAAAGTTGGAAGGTTTGTCATCTATAACTTACTCCATTACTCCTAATAGATATTTTATAACCTATCATGGATTGATCTAAAATCACCGCAATATCTTGGCATAAATGAGCTTGCTTATATAAAGGGTAAAACAACTGACTAACTCTGAGCTACCTTGTTTTTGTCAAATTAAATAAGAATGTTAATGTTATTTTACTGTAGTTCTTTATTTAATAAACAGGTACATACTTCTTAAGTACTTGAGAAGCAGTAATGAGTTGTGTGCAAATGTATAGGCCTCTGGAACAAATCCACGTCAGACATTAATATAAACTATTTAAATTTAGTGCAAATATAGGAGGTTTCTGTATTGTACTTTCCTTTCAAAGTGATTACATATTAATGAAATGGTAGCTGGCATGAAAGAATAAGAGGACAAACTCCAATAGTTGTCATATTTTACAGTGAATAAAGGTTGCTGAACCATTGCTGAAGACTCCTGCATGCATTAAACATTCCCTGTTCAAACCTTCCCACAGACCCAGATCCTGAAGCACTTGGATCACGTCACTTTGTGCCGAGGTTTGAACCCCAATGGCAGTTTCTATATCAAATTCAAGCGCCTCACCTTCCTTTCCAAGGCCCTACATAAATTTTAGCTTGCCTACCTCTCAATTTCCTCTTTTTGCTCTCTTGGTTTTCCCACTTTCGACTTCGCACCTATCAGATGCTTTACGTCTCCTTAAGTCTCGCATCCTCAAGCAATCCCTCCTAATCAATAAACCCCACATTTTCCATTTTCTGAAACAGCTGTACTGTGTTGCATCTTGTATACATTGGTCTCATCATAAAGATCTCACTGGTCTACAATTTTTTAGAAGTCGTCTGCTTCAGAGATAAAATGTGATATTTATTATGTATTTGGATGTGCTGAATTCAAATATGACAATTAAAACAACTGATTGGCTACTGTTTCTAAGATATTTAAGTTTTTACATTTTATGTCTATG